>CM076579.1:1682623825-1683031060 GCA_034641835.2 Pinus albicaulis | reverse complement strand
TGTTCTTGTTGCATTTGTTGAACCTTTAATTAAACTGAGAGGGAGGGGGGGGGGGGTGAATCAGTTTAATGCATTCCTGATCTTTTAAAACTTTTCATTAAGCTATTTACTCCTTCATTTCATATCCAATTTAATGTGCAAGTAATCTTAGAATGCAAGCAGCAAGTATTAGTTTAATATAGCAGTAGACTTAATATGAGAGTTGCAAGTATTAAGCAGATGATACATATCAGATTCAATACATAACTATCATGCACAGAGACACCAGATATAAGTGGAAACCCATAACGGGAGAAAAACACATCTTATTATTGTTGTGATGCAAAGGCAAGCTCCTACTCCCTCTCACCACTGTTTTTCTGCAGGCATCAACCTACAGGAGGCTCTATCCTCAATTCTGCAAGCTACAACTTGCAAGGAAGCACCAACTCCCTTCAATTTTCTGCAGGCACCAACCTACAGGGGGCTCCAACCTCAGTCAGCTACAACTGACAGCTATCAAGCTGTAACTTGATAGGGAAGCTCCAAATTCCTCAATTTATTAAACTGAAAGTTTGCTGATTTACCTCAGATATCAACCCTGTTCTGTAGCTTCTCCTTATGTTCTGCTTTTCTTAATCTTCTCTACCTCACACTTCTATATTCTACCTTCTTTTGATTAACTCTCTTTTTCTATTTTTCTTGAATATCAAGATGATATTATTTATAGATTTCCTCTCATGATTGTTTGTATTCTACTTGGAATTTGAAATGGACAGTCATGTCTCTTTGCCTTTTGCCTTCTCACTCCTTTTATCTGCTTACTCAGGAATTATAACTGAAGGTGTCAATTTTAACATTACAGTGGGAGTTTGTTTTCCTCTCGGACACTTGCCAATGCATCACAACAATATAAATTTAAATAAAACATTTACATTCAAATTTAAATGAGAACTCCAGCTCAACTCATTTAGTCTTTTGAATTGCTACACATTTGTCTTTTCTTTGGCTGTATTTGTCTTTTCTGTGACTGTGTTTTATCTCCTTTCGGCTCTGTTTGTTTTTCTGTCCTTTGTGGGGGTGTAACTGCTGCATACGTGTAACTGTTCCTTTTATATCTGCTGACTGTAAATCTGGAGGAATTCCAATCCCTTTTATGCCATTAGTGTCTTGTTGATGTGGCAAGTTCTGTAGGCCAGAACATACATATATCACAACCGTATAGCGTTAATAATCGCGCCCTCCACCTTAAGCCGAGGCCCGTGGGTCTACAGACCACGCGGCACTTTTCAATACAATCGCAACAAATTTATATATATATTTATATATAACAGCGCCTTCACAAATTTCCGATTGCGATTAGAACTGGAACTCAAACACTTGTTAATCATAGTTAATAAGCCCATCGGGTCCAGGCTTCAATCGCAATCGCAATCGCAACTTTTAGTTGCAAGTGATCCGCTGCCAGATTTTCTCCGATGCGATTGGGTTGTTCCGATGCGATCATGTCGGACTTCAAAAACTTGTTACTCATGGTTTATAAGCCCATCGGGTCTGGGCTTCAATCGCAATCGCAAGTCATTTAATATATGTTCCGACGCTCTTATAATCTCCGATGCGATTAGCCGGAATTCAAATATATATAAACCATCGTTAATACACCCATCGGGTCCGAACTCTTAATCGCAATCGCAAGTCTTTTAATATGTGTTGCGATTGGCCACTGTTCATTGTATTTTGCCGATGCGATTGGGAAAGGACTTCAAACACATTTGAATTATAATTCATACCTCCATCGGGTCCGGACTTCCAATCGCAATCGCAACTCATATGTTCTCCGATGCGATTGACCAATGCCGATGCGATTAGACCTAGAACTCAAATATATATTAGCCATGATTTATACGCCCATCGGGTCCGAGCTCTTAATCGCAATCGCAACTTTCTGTTGTGATGTTCTACTCCCCTTGCGATTTTCGATTGCGATTGAGGAGGGGTCCCGCCATTTAAATCTTCGTTTTGTGCGCTCTTTAATAAAGTGCTCCACTTATATATTTGAGCTTAGACCTTTGTTTATGTGATGCGCTGCACATATATGTTTATATATATTTTTGCCGCTGGAGTGAAGCGATTCCCGGAATAATGTTTGTGTTATATTATATGTATAACACCGGTTGGAGTGTGCGATTCCCGGAATTTTATAACGGCTCTCTCGCTCTTTGTCATCGTTCGTCGTTTCTGCTGATTCGTTTCTCGTCTCTACCTTCCAATAACGGTTCTTCACCGTGCTTCTATGACCTACATTTTGACATTCTTCACGCTTCTTTTGCTTACCGGTTCTTCTTTAGCCTTCCTCTCGCTTCCGCCGCTCCTTACTCGAAAGTGTCGTTTCTCCTTTGTCTCAGTGTTGCCTCCTTTGCCATCAATGACAATATTTCCAATGTTTCCCTTTGGGCATTGATGGCACCACTTTCTCTGCTTACTTTCTTTCTCTGTTTGCTTTCTCTTTCTCTTGTTGTTTGTTCTTCCTCCCCCTTTGACATCAATGGCAAAGGACGATGCCTCATCTCTCCGTATGGGTTCTGTCGTTGTATTTCCTTTCTCTGAGTTACGTTTAGGTCCTCTTCTGCTGAAATTGGACTATGCTGCTCCAGAGTGATGTATGAAACTTGTTGAGAGAACACTTTGGTATAGTGAGCCGATATATGTTTTATAGTTGTGTTTCATTTGTAGTGCCTGTAATATGTGCTAGATTGCAGACAGAGATGATGCATTTTACGATTGAAAGGTTCTTGTTGCTTCTGAATGCTGATAATATTGATAATGTTGATCTTGTGGACTTTTTTTAAGCTTATCTTGCTGGATGTTCTCCCCCTAGAATGATATCTTCGTTTTGTTCTCCCCCTGGAAAGATATCTTCATTTTGTTCTCCCCCTGAGACTGTACTTTCTCTTCATATTAGAGAATAGTATCTACAGATACTACCCCTAGTCTGTCTCTCAAGTATTCGAATGGTTCTCTGGCAAGTGGTTTGGTAAATATATCTGCTATATGTTCTTTCGTTGATACATAGTCCAGTTTAACTATCTTCTGAGCCACTTGTTCTCGGAGAAAATGATACTTGATTGGTATATGTTTAGTTTTTTAATGAAGCACGGGATTTTTAGATATACTTATAGCACTTGTATTATCACATTTGATTGAGATAGGTTCATTAATGCTTACCTTCATGTCTTGAAGAGTCTGCTTCATCCACATGACTTGAGTACAACAGGCTGCTGCTGCTATATATTCTGCTTCAGCTGTTGACAAGGAGATAGATGTTTATTTCTTGCTTAACCATGCCACCAGACTTTCTCCTAGATAGAATGCGCCTCCACTTGTACTTTTTCTATCATCCACACAGCTGGCCCAATCTGCATCTGTGTATGCTGATAAAGTGAAGTTTTTGGTTTTAGGATACCAAAGTCCATATTGTGCTGTTCCTTGTAGATATCTGAGTATTCTTTTTACTGCCAGAAGATGGTTTTGTTTAGGTGCTGCTTGATATCTTGCCACTAGTCCTACGGCTAGCATGATGTCTAGTCTTGAAGCTGTCAGATACAGCAGGCTTCCTATCATGGATCTATAGAGTGTTTGGTCCATATAGAGAGTTTTTGATCTACATCTCTAGACCTATCATCGGCACACAGCTTTCATCGGCACACAACTTGCATCCGTGATCATGGGGGTTGTCCTTGGTTTTGCAATCTCCATTTGAATTTTTGACATTTCTTTTAAGTATTTTTCTTGAGAAATGAATGTGCCGTGTTCTTTTGCTGAATTTAGGTCCTAGTGGCCCGAGCTCTCGATCATAGACATTTCAAACTCTGTTTTCATCTCATCAGCAAACCCTTTTTCTAGTTCATCTTTGTTGCTTCCAAACATAATGTCATCAACATATACTACAACAATCAGGAGTTCATCTTCATGGGATTTTATGTATAGATTGCTGTCTACTCCACCTCTCTCAAAACCCTGTTTTTGCAAATATTTGTCTAGTCTTGAGTACCAAGCACGAGGAGCTTGTTTCAGTCCATATAGGGCCTTCTTCAGTCTGCATACATAGTCTTCTTTGCCATATTGTGCTGTTCCTTGTAGATATCTGAGTATTCTTTTTACTGCCAGAAGATGGTTTTGTTTAGGTGCTGCTTGATATCTTGCCACTAGTCCTACTGCTAGCATGATGTCTGGTCTTGAAGCTGTCAAGTACAGCAGGCTTCCTATCATGGATCTGTAGAGTTTTTGATCTACATCTATAGACCTATCATCAGCACACAACTTGCATCCCGTGATCATGGGGGTTGTCACTGGTTTGCAGTCCTCCATTTTGAATTTTTTCAGCATTTCTTTTAAGTATTTTTCTTGAGAAATGAATGTGCCAATGTTCTTTTGCTGAATTTGCAGTCCTAAGTAGAAACTGAGCTCTCCAATCATAGACATTTCAAACTCTGTTTTCATCTCATCAGCAAACCCTTTTGCTAGTTCATCTTTGTTGCTTCCAAACATAATGTCATCAACATATACTACAACAATCAAGAGTTCATCTTCATGGGCTTTTATGTATAGATTGCTGTCTACTCCACCTCTCCTAAAGCCCTGTTTTTGAAAATATTTGTCCAGTCTTGAGTACCAAGCACGAGGAGCCTGTTTCAGTCCATATAGGGCCTTCTTCAGTCTGCACACATAGTCTTCTTTGTCTGTCAATGAGAAGCCTTCCGGTTGTTCCATGTACACTTCTTCTTCTAGATCTCCATTAAGAAAAGCAGACTTTACATCCATTTGATATACCTTGAAGTCTTGGTAGCATGCAAATGCCAGGAACATTCTGATAGCCTCCATTCTGGCTACAGGGGAAAATGTTTCATCATAGTCAAGTCCTTCAATTTGTGAGTATCCTTTGCAGACCAGCCTGGCTTTATTCCTGATTACTTGTCCTTGCTCATTCATTTTGTTTTTGAACACCCATTTTGAACCAATGATATTTTTCTCAATAGGTCTAGGAACTAGTTCCCAGGTATTGTTCTTCTCAATTTGGTCCAATTCTTCATTCATTGCTTTTATCCAATACTTGTCCTTGCTGGCTTCGTCAAATTTCTTTGGCTCTATTTGTGATAGCATGGCTATGTATACTTCTTTTGTTTGTTCTGTTAGCTGCCTTCTTGTCTGGACTCCTGCTTTCTTGTCTCCTATGATCTGATCTTCAGGATGATTCTTCTGAGTGTATCTTGAGGGGGTTTTTGAGCTCAGCTCTGCATCTTCTATTGTCTTTCTAGTTTCTTCATCATTTCGGTCTTCTTCTTCATGATTAACTGATGGACTGCAGCAATCTGTATTTCTTGTATTGTTTGGAAATTCTTCATCAAATCTCACATCAATACTTTCAACTATTTTCCGAAGAGTCTTGTTGTAGCATCTATATCCTTTACTTTTGGAAGCATATCCTAGAAAAATCCCTTCATCTACTCTTGCATCAAATTTCCCAAGGTTTTCATCATTATTCTTTATGTAACACTTGCTACCAAAGACTTTGAAATGTTTTATTGAAGCTGGCTTTCCATGCCATAGTTCATATGGAGTTTTGTCACTGCTTGGCCTTAAGTGAGCTTTATTAAGGATATGTACTGCTGTGTGTACTGCTTCTACCCAGAAGGTTTGAGAAATATTATTCTCTTGCATCATAGCTCTGGCTATTTGTTGTACAGACCTGTTTTGTCTCTCTGCTACTCCATTCTGCTGAGGTGTCCCTGCAATAGTAAATTGTTGCTTTATTCCATGTTCATTACATAGGTCTGCAAAGTCATAATCTGTGAATTCTCCTCCTTTGTCTGATCTGATACATTTCAGCTTGCATCCAGTTTGATTTTCTGCTAATGCTTTGAATATCTTAAATTTTTCCAATGCTTCTGATTTATTTTTGAGAAAAGCAACCCATGTCATTCTGGAGAAGTCATCTATTATTAGCATGAAATAGGATTCTCCACTTGGTGTCCTAGTTCTAGCAGGTCCACACAGGTCCATGTGCACAAGCTGAAGTGGTCTTCTTGTTGACGGCTCCTCTTTAGATTTAAAGGATGTGCGAGTTTGTTTCCCCAATTGACAAGATTTGCATATAGTACTTGAAGGCCTTTTTATTTCTGGCATATCTCTGACAGCTTTCTTCTTGCTCAGTCTGATGATATGGTCAAAGCTGAGATGTCCCAATCTCCTATGCCACAACCATGACTCCTCAAGTTTGCTAAGATGGCAGGCTTCATCTTCCTCTTTCACTATGTATACATTGTTCTCTGTTCGAACACCTTTGAGCAGAGTATTTCCTGTTGTGCTTGACCTGACTACACAATCTTGTGCTCTAAAAAGAACTTCACAGCCTTTGTCACACATCTGACTGACACTCAGTAAATTTTCTTTCAGTCCATCCACAAATAGTACCTCTTGGGCTTTTCCTCTGCCATTGTCTATGCTGACTGAGCCTTTTCCCTTGATCTTTCCCGATTTATCATTACCAAAAATAACATTGCCAGATTTCTTTTCATCAAGAGTTATAAACTTGCTTCTGTCTCCAGTCATGTGTTTGGAGCAGCCACTGTCCAAGTACCACTGGCTTTTCAGATCTTGAGTAGTTAGAGCCAGGTCACACTTATTCTCCTTCTTTTTCCACTGGAGGAATCCTTCTGTTTGATATATTTTGTGAGGTGATGAATTGCATCCTTTCAGAGGACATTTGGAAGGCATATGTCCAGCTTGATTGCATATAAAGCATTTGATCATAGTTTTTGCAGAATTTTGAGTATGACCAAAATTTCTTTGATTCATGAACCTCCTTGAGGTGTTGAACATCATTATTTTTCCATACTTTCTACATTCAATAATTTTATGGCCAAATTCCTTACAATAAAAACAATAACCATAGAAATTATTTGCATACCTGATGTAAGATTGTTTTCTCCATTTGTTTGTTTGAGATAGCCTCTTCACTTTTTGCATCTTTTGCAGGTCTGAATTACTCTTCCTTGCATAACAATATGCAGCAATGTGTCCTGGCTTGTGGCAGACATAACAGGTTGCATTCTTCATAGGAGGGAAGAATCTCCTCTGATGACTTCCAAATTTGATATACTCAGGGGCATATGATTCTTTTTCTGCCATCTTAGTATTCATTATATTCCTTGTTACTAGAGATTTCTTCTGATCTTTGTCATCCTTATTACATGTTTCTTCTTTTGTAGGAATTGTCTGGGCTTCTTCATCAGTCTTCTTTGCTTTTACAAAAATTATATTTTTGTTTTCCTTTTCTTTGCCTTTACTCAATTCTCCTTCATAGCCTATTCCTATTTTTATCATTGGGGATCTTTGAGCAACCAGGATATCATTCAACTTGCTAGAGCTTGTTGTTTGAGAAGAGTTTATAACCACTGTCCTTTGAGCATTTTCTAGTTTCTTCCTGAGACATACCACTTCTTCCTCCAACTTCTCTTGTTCTTGGGTTTTATCCTTGATTTGCTGAAGTAACATATCTTCTATCTTCTTGGCTTCTTCAAGCCTTACCTTCAGCAGCATGAGGACTTCTGAATTTTGTTCTTCTTTCACACATTTGAGGAGAATCTCTTTTTTTTTTCTACATTTTAGTTTGAGTCTCTCAATCTCCTCCAGAGCACTTCTTAGCTCCCCCTCGAGGTCGACTTCCCCTTCTTCTTCTTCATCTTCTAGTAGGAGTCCCTCAAGATCTTCTATGGCCATCAATAAAAAATCTGAGGTTCCTTCTTCACTTGAGTTTTCATCTGAATCTTCATATGTACTGCTGTCTTGTTGAGCATAGAAAGATTTTCTGCTGAACTTCTTTCCCTTCTGCCAGTTCTTTGATTTATTCTTTTCTGACTCTTGAGCCTGATTCCTTGCTTTCTTGTGAGGGCACTTAGCAGCATAGTGTCCAACTCTTCCACAGTTAAAGCACTTGAAAGGAATTTTACCTTTGTATTTACCTGAGCCTCTATCCAGTTTCTTGACAAATTTTGCTTCTTCTTCATCTGAGCAAGAGCATATTTCTTCCTCTTCTTCTTTCTTCTTTTCTGTTTTAAAGGTTGCTTCCCTCGAACTTGGTTTCTTCTGTGGGAGCCTCATTTCATAGGATGTTAGATTTCCAAGTAGCTGGTTCATGGTCAAAGTCTCCCAAACCGCTGTCTCTTCTATTGCAGATACCTTGGGATTAAATCTGGATGGGAGTGATCTTAGAATATTTTGCACAACTATACTTTCTGGTATGGTTTCTCCAAGAGCTTTCATATTGTTAACAATTTCTGCAACTTTTAAGAAGAAGCCGCCAACATCTTCATCATCATTCATTTTTAAGTTTTCAAACTGGGCTCTATATACTTGAAGTTTGGCAGTTTTTACTTTCTGGTCTCCCTCATGTATGTTCTCAAGAGTATCCCATATTTTCTTTGCAGTGTCTTTGTGCATTACTTTAATAAACTCTGCTTCACATAATCCATTCAGGATGGCATTCATGGTTTTTGCATTAGCCACAAAATCTTGTTTTGAGTCCTTTTCTGAGTCAGTTTCCTTCGGGGCATATCCTAATTGCACAGCAGCCCAGACTTCTATTCCTAGAGACATTATGTATGTCTTCATTCTGATTTTCCAGAAAGCATAATTTTCACCAGTGAAGAAAGGGGCTTTATTGGTTGAGCATCCTTCTTTACTAGCCATCTTGGGAACCTAGGATCTCCTTTTAGTTGTTAGACTTGTACAAAGGAACCCGCTCTGATACCAATTGTTGAACTCTTAGTTAAACTGAGAGGGGGGGGGTGAATCAGTTTAACACATTCATGGACTTTTAAAACTTTTTCCTTTAAAACTTATTTTACTTTATTAACACCTTCATTTCATGATCAACATAATGTGTGAGCAATCTTTATTTATGAACAGCAATTAATAAGAAGATTAGATAATGCACCAGTAGTCTTAATATGTTAGCAGCAAGTATTAGCAGAATAGATATATCATATCAACACATAGACATCATGCACATAGACACCAGATATACGTGGAAACCCATAAAGGGAGAAAACCACATCTTATTATTGTTGTGATGCAAAGGCAAGCTCCAACTCCCTCTCACCACCGATTTTCTGCAGGCACCAACCTACAGGAGGCTCCAACCTCAATTCTGCAAGCTACAACTTGCAAGGAAGCTCCAACTCCCATCTATTTTCTGCAGGCACCAACCTACAGGAGGCTCCTACCTCAGTCAGCTACAACTGACATCTATCAAGCTACAACTTGATAGGGAAGCTCCAACTTCCTTACTCTTTCAAAAATAATTGCTGATTTACCTTGGATATCAGCTATGTTCTGTACCTTCTACTCTACTGTTCATCAAATCTTATATCAGACCTGCATCATCTCTGCTCAACCCCTTCTTCTTCTTTACTCAGCTCCTCCTTATTCACATTCTTCTTGCAGCTTGCTTATTTTCTTCAACTCTCTTTAATTCTGCTGCATACTCTCTTCTTCTCTCACTCCTTTTTCATCAACCTCTCTCCCCTTGGATATTACCCTGTTTTATACAAAAATAGCTTCATGGCTGTTTGTATTCCACTGGGAATTCGAAATGGACAGCCATGTCTCTTTGCCTTCTGCCTTCTCATCTCTTTTCAGCTCACTCAGAAAAATGTAACTGTAGGTGCTTATTTTAATATTACAGTGGGATATTTACTCTCTTCCGGAGACTTTCCAATGCATCACAACAATATAAATTTAAATAAAACATTTACATTCAAATTTAAATGAGAACTCCAGCTCACTCGTTTTGTCTCTTGGCTTGTTGCGCATTTGACTTTTCTCTGACTGTGTCTTTGTCTTTTCTGTCCTCTGCTGTGGTGTAACTGCTGCATGCGTGTAACTGTTCCTTTTATATCTGCTGACTGTAAATCTGGAGGAACTCCAATCCCTTTTATGCTATTAGTGTCTTGTTGATGTGGAACATTCCGCAAGCGGAACGGACATATATCACAGTTGTATATTAATAATCACCCTCCACCTTAAGCCGAGGCCCGTGGGTCCATAGACCACGCGGCACTTTTCAATACAATCACAACAACTTTATATATATATTTATATATAACAGCGCCTTCACAAATTTCCGATTGCGATTAGAACTGGAACTCAAACACTTGTTAATCATAGTTAATAAGCCCATTGGGTCCGGGCTTCAATCGCAATCGCAACTTTTAGTTGCAAGTGATCCGCTGCCAGATTTTCTCCGATGCGATTGGGTTGTTCCGATGCGATCATGTCGGACATGAAAAACTTGTTACTCATGGTTTATAAGCCCATCGGGTCCGGGCTTCAATCACGATCGCAAGTCATTTAATATATGTTCCGACGCTCTTATAATCTCCGATGCGATTAGCCGGAATTCAAATATATATAAACCATCGTTAATACACCCATCGGGTCCGAACTCTTAATCGCAATCGCAAGTCTTTTAATATGTGTTGCGATTGGCCACTGTTCATTGTATTTTGCCGATGCGATTGGGAAAGGACTTCAAACACGTTTGAATTATAATTCATACCTCCATCGGGTCCAGACTTCCAATCACAATCGCAACTCATATGTTCTCCGATGCGATTGACCAATGCCGATGCGATTAGACCTGGAACTCAAATATATATTAACCATGATTTATACGCCCATCGGGTCCGAGCTCTTAATCGCAATCGCAACTTTCTGTTGTGATGTTCCGCTCCCCTTGCGATTTCCGATTGCGATTGAGGAGGGGTCCCACCATTTAAATCTTCGTTTTGTGCGCTCTTTAATAAAGTGCTCCACTTATATATTTGAGCTTAGACCTTTGTTTATGTGATGCGCTACACATATATGTTTATTTATATTTTTGCCGCTGGAGTGAAGCGATTCCCGGAATAATGTTTGTGTTATATTATATGTATAACGCCGGTTGGAGGATTCTTGTAATTTTATAATCTAGCCGCGCTCTGTCGTCAGTCGTTTCTATCGGTCGTCGTCTCTACCTTCCGATAACCCGTTCTTCATCAGGCCTATAAGGATCACATTTTGACATTCTTTCTTGTCAGCTTCTATTGCTTTCATCAGGCTTCTTTGCCTTTCCTCTCGCTTTTCCGCCTCCTTTACTTGAGTGATGCCTCCTTTGCCCGAGGTTATTTCCTTTTGCTATCAATGACAATATTTCCAACACCCTTGGCCAATTCTAATCTTTGCAGGTGCCTATAACACAACGCTTTGGTCTCTTTTGTCATGGTTTGAAGTTTTGACACTCTTAGTTACTCAACAGAAAACTCATGATTGGGTTGGTGTTCCATTTTGAGACTTGACCTTATGATTTATTCCCTTTGACCATTTTTAGGGCAATTGACTGCACTTGAAGGCTTAGTCTCCCTCACACTGATACTCTTTGTATTCCCCTCCCTTTGATGAAATGAAGTATTGTTGCCTTAATAAACCATGGAGGTGACCTTCTGATATCATTCTTCAAACTTCTGCCCGCTGTCATCATGGAGATTTATGGTCTTCATTTGACTTCTTTGCCTACCTTCTCAAACTTTAGGCTTTAGGGATTTTTCCCTTCTTCATTTATAATTTGATGTACCTCCATCCTTGTGGTTTCAGCTTTGGCTTCTTGGTTGACAATACTATTTAGCCAATTAGTCCTAAAAACCTTGATTCTCTTTGAAATTAGGCATGCCCTTTCTTCTTTGTTGTGAATTTCCTTTGTGATTATTTGGCCTCTCACCTTACCTCCTTTTCTGCTAATAGCCATCTCAATCATTCCTGCAGAAATGTTTAAGATGGGCAGCTGTATTTTTGCAGAAGTTGTGCTTTGACCAAGGAGGCCTTCCTTGAAGGATTTTTTATACCTTTCATGTGCTAACCCTCCTTTTCATTTGATTTCATCTTTTTGGCACATGTAAAACAGTGATTTAGAAAACCAAAACAATCTATAACCTATGAAACCCTGAATGACCTAGTGGGAGGCTTTTTGGACTTGGCCTTTGGCTGAAAACTTGACTTAGGGTTTTTAGGTGTAAAACAGAGTTTTTGATAGACTTTATGCATTGCAGACCCAAAACTACTGATTTTGATTTATCTAAAGAGCCTAGAAAGGTATCTTGAAACCACCAATGCTTGAGGCATTTGGTGAATAGGGGAAAAGGCTAGGCTACTTGGCAATCCAAGGTGTAAGTAGAAGGGTTAGGCAAGTCAAAACAGAGTGGTAAGGTCATAAGGTGGAAAAACATAGTGAAAATGAGTGGCATAAGCCCATGATTGGTCTTTTGGGAGTGATAGGTTGGCCATGACTTGATAGAGTAGTGAATTAGTAAAAAAATTATCCTAAGAATAATGAAGGCATTGAGATTTCTAGAACTCACAATATTCATGAATTTTGTTTCTCGAAATCTAGGATAAACATTTAGTCATTTAGAGAAAGCAAAAAATTACTGATGACTAACAGTGGCTCCACTTGGGTAGGCCAGCTCCTTTCCAGGAGTTGTCCAGAACTTCAGATCTATGGTTTTGTGAAGACCAGTGCCTCATCCATTGGGCGGATTTTTACTTCTTTTCATTTGTTGATGCTTCCTTGAAGTGATCTCACTAATTTGAAAAACATGATTACAGCCCTTTTCATTTGAAAACAAAAATAAACTATCTACTTGTACCCTTATTGCTTCCAAGAGTTCAGATTATGCTAATGAACTCTTTTTATCCTCTACCTAGACTAACTAACTGTCAAGATTAGGCTGTATGACAGACTTCATTCTCTAAGCTATAGACATGAAATTGAAAGCATGGTTTAAATCAGGATTAGGCAATCTGACTTACCATGGGTTGTGGCATTAGAAAAAGCTGCACACAAACATTATTTTTGTACAAACAAAACTAGAAAAACAAAGGTTGTGATTTATCATTAGGTATGCATCCCATCTTTCTCTTTGGTTTAGTTTTTGAGCATGTGGAACCCGTATCTTTCATTCCTAATCTATCCTTTTTGACAAGTCAAGTTTGAATGATTTGACTAGCTCTCTTTCACTAACTTATCAGAAATAAATTGAAAACATGTTCAGCCATGATTAGGCTAGATGACTGAACAAGACTTTGTGGCACAGGTAGTGGAATTTAGGCTTGCACACTTTCAACATCATTATTTTTTGAGTATGGGGCTGTAACTGTTCTTCAAATCTGCCCTCTTTTTCTTTCTTTCTTTGGTTTTGTATTTTTATGAATTTTCTCATGCAATGTTATGTACAATGAATGAAAATTTTAAGCTAGGAGCTTTGAAAGAAATGGTACTTGAGCATCCTATCCTAAACAGGATCTCCCAACATTCCTTGTCCATTCAGCTCTTGTAAATAGAAAACATGGTTACCTCTATTTGAGGGCATGGTGTAAGGATTTTTCCAAAAAATTTCAAACAAGCTATGCTCCCTTTGGTATTTCCTCTTTGAGTCTTGCTTCCAAAACTCATTTCTGTCAAATATCCTTCTTAGGTGGAGAAGGTGTGCTTTATCAGCTTCAAAACAGATGATGATGTCATCAATGTATATCATAGTGAAAAAGTTGAAACTAGGGGCCATGACTTTTTGGAAGGTATCTTTAGCACTCCTCAACCCAAGAAGCATTTGTTCAAACATGTAGTTGCTCCAAGGAACTTTGAAAATAGCTTTATGCTGATTGATTGAAAGTGGCATCATCTGATGGTAACCTGAAACACTATCATGTAATGACATTTTGTTAGAAACTTCTACTCTTTGTATAGGATGATTTATCTTGGGAAAAGGGTATTTGTACTTCATGGAGGTTTTGTCTAGGTACCTAAAGTCTATACATAGTCTGCACCCTTTTGCTTTCTTTGTTGGTGACACAGTTTGCCCAAGGGTTTCATGGTATTTCTTGGAATGAGACCTTTTTTGAATAATTTCTGTGTCACAAGGCTTTAAGCTTTCATCACTATATACACAAACATCCCGAAACTTCTTGCATAGCCTTATGTATTTCAGTTTTGTGTGCAATGACAGAGTTTTGGATAACTTAATCATTTTGGGTCCTTTTAAGCTACCTACATTATATTCCTCTATATCATTTTCAATAGATACTCCTTTAGGGTCTATAGCAACATTTGTGAGAGTCAACAACTCTTCTAAAGGGACAGAAATCTTTGATGATGAGGTGTCTATGTAAGGCAAAAACATAAGACTTTTTTGATCCAGATTCCCAAAGATTTCTGTTATGTGAGAGTATTTCAGCACCTCTGGATTGGCAAAAGGAAAAAGTTCTGTTTCTGAGGTTTGTCCTTCATTTGAGCAACCTGATCCATATTCTAAACTGATTTTTGGTTTTGAAATTTCATTTTCAGTTTACAGAGAGTCAAATTTAGTTTTATCATCATGTAGTTGTTCAGGGCTGCTATAGTTTTAACCGTTGATTTTCTCATGCAGAGACAATTTTGACTGTTGTAGTGTGCCTAGATCTGTCTCAACTTCACTTATCTACTCATTAATGTCCTCTTCATTACACAAGATTAAAGAATAAATATGTGAATGAATGGAATAAAGAGGAGTTTTGTTTGGCCTCTCCTGAATGCTAACCATATATTTCATGTGTGACCCTTGGTATAGTCTCCTTGTCTAGTTAAAAACAAATATGGTAGCATAGGACATATCTAGTTGAATGTTACCCTGAAGTTTGGCTCCCCAAGATCTGGATAAAAGCATGCCATACTTAGGAGGAATGTCAGCAACAACTATGTCCATAACTAGGGTTTTGGCAGGTATTTGTGCCAGAGTGATACACATATCCTTGATTAGGCCCAAACATTTGACTCTACTCGAATCGAAAGAGTATAAGTCTTTGTAAGGTTTGGTTATTTCTAGGCCTAATCTCTTTCTCACTACCTTAGGCATGAGGTTGTGTGAGGCACCCAAATCTAGCATAACATTGTGTAATATTTTATCATGTATGTTTAGCCTAACATAGAAAGGAGGGACATATCCTTCTTGGTATTTTCCCTCAACTTTGGGACCAAACAACAGCTCTGGTTTGTCATCAGTCAAGTTTAGAGTGTTTGTATCGTTCCCTATGTTCAAAACTTTCAAAACTTGGGACCTGTACATATCCTGAGTTACCAATTCAGTGAGAGGTATGGTTATCTTGATTTTAGCAATCTCTCTTTCAAAGCTGAAAGGTACTTGGGTTTTGGTCATATTTACATCAGTTTTATCAGCCATAAATTTTTCTACATTTTTAATTTGTTGATTCTGATTTGGGGCTTTGGACAAAAGAGTTTTCTCAGGGCCACTAGTAGAGGTACTAGGGCAGCTTGTGTCACCACTTGGTTGGCTATTTTTGTCTCTGTTTAGATTAGTTTTTTTAGCCATGGTGTTGGTATTTTCTGCTGTCCTTTTAGGAATATTTTCAGGGGTTTTCCTAACAGCAGTGTCTATTTGGTTTTTCTTGGAGGCTTCTTGGTTTCTTTTGCTCGTAAGGTCATATTGCCTATGGAATTCCATTATGGAATTTTCAAATCCCAATTGATAGTCTTCAGACTCCTCATAGTTTTTTTCAGTTGGATCAAAGGCAAAGAGACCTTGTTCTTATTCAGTGAGAAGAAAATCACCTTCATTGTCAGAACCTATCAGGTTTACATGGTTTTCCTCAGGTTCTTCAATCTCTCTTCCCTCTTCATCTACATAATTATCTTGGAAGGGTGGCCTAATTTGTTGATCATTGTCTCTTGGCCTGTTTTGGGGAGGGTCTCTTCTGAAGTTTGTATTTCTATTTCTGTTTTGGGAATTTTCTTGGTTCTCCCTAGGAGGCTTTCTTTCATTTAGGCTTATCCTCTCCATCATTCTCTCCATGGTTCTAACTAGGTTGTCAATCTTGGAATCAGATGAGAAGGATGAGGGTATGGTTTCATCCTTGTAGGTTACTCTCTTTTCTGATCTCAGCCTAGCTCTCTTTTCAATCAGGTTGGCCTCTACACTTATAGCTCCCTTTTTCATGTCTTCTAAAGTTAGGGGCTCTCTTTCTCTCAGCTGATAGGCCATGTCTAGGTCAAAACCTTCTGGAAATTTGGCTAAGGCTAGGCCTAGTGGGGGTTTCATGTTGGGTGGGAGTGCATTGTAAACACTATTGAACCTAGTGCAGTACTGTTGGACACTTTCCCCTGTATTTCTCTTAAGGTTGCTATATTCTGAGAGGATTTGGAGAGGGTTTTTCTTAATCTCCCACTTATTTATCAAATTTTGGTAAAGGGAAGGTAGATCATGTATGTTGTTGGGAGTTAAGTTTTTGAAACATTTTTTAGCTTCCCCTCCTAGACTTTGGGCAAACATCCTCATTTTCATGGTTTCATCTTCCAAATACATACAGTCAAAGGCATCATTCATTCTGTCTACATGTTGTTGGGCAGTGGTAGATTCAACTCCTGTGAAATGAGGGATTTTGCACTGATAGTCATTTGGAAAAGGTACTAATGGTTGTGGTAAAACCAGGGGGGCATACCAAGTTGCCATGATAGGAGCTAATGGTGGATTTTCAAGAGGAGGGTTTGTGAGAGGAGGTGGAGGATGAGATGGAGTGGTTTTCATAGTGGTGGTATGAATGGGTGTGGTGGAAGTGCTTGGACCAGCAAACTGATTCTGGGCAGGCTTGGGATGGAAAGAGCTAAATTTATGGAGAAGTTGAAAGTCAGGAGGAGTGGAAGGAGAGGCTTCGCTACTAGAACTCTGCTGCAAATCTATGGGCTCAAGATCATTTTGGTCAATCTCACTATGTGACTTGGTTTTGAAAAGGTTTCTTGTATGGTGCAAGTCAAACTGGGGATTTTACAAGGTTGTAAGATGTTCAGGTGCAGAGATTGCTCTATGAATGGTCTTAGAAGTAGATAAGTTTCTAGTTTTAGAAGTTTGCCACAAAATATTTTCTGGGTCATCAACTATGGTAGGAGGATTTGGGTCCAGATGAGATCTAGTACTGATCCTTTGTGAAGCCAGATTTCAAACTCAAAATTTAGAGAGGCTAAAAGTTTTAGGACTGTTTTCGGAAGGCTGACCTCTCTTAGTGTTTGCTAAACTCACATAGCGTATAACTAGGCTTCTAAACTTCTTAGGGCTGATTTGGTACAATCCCAGGGAGTCTAAAAAGAACTAGTGAAGTAGTAGGCCTACTGGAGCCTAGTGGAGTCGCTAGGTGGATGTTTTTAGTTGTTTTGAAGACATATGTGTATGGTCCACCACCAATACTGACAAAAAACCAATCTAAGGATGTTTTTGGGTTTTTTTGAGTTCTTTTATGTAGCCCTAGGGTTTGTAAGAGTGTCCTACAGCTGAGTCATCATTTTGCTAGGATGGTGAAACAACCAGATTCTACTCTTTTGCTGACAGTTTGAGTTCTCTACGATTTGATAAGGGTTTTTGAAGTCCTAAGGGATATTTAGATTGTCACTGACTAAAAGGTCTCATCATGGTCATCATTATGTTAGTGATAGTGATGAGGTAGTTACCAATCATAGGATTTTCAAAGGCTAACCGAGGGTCTAATGAGCCCGTAAGTGATATACAGGCTAATATGTACTCAGTCCCACTGTGATCGCCATTATGTTAGCATTCCGTGATTTAGCAGATTGGTAGACCAAATGCACAGGGTAACATCAGACCAGTCTTTGGAGTCCAAGGACCTAGCCTTCCTGGACTTAGAGAGGGCTTTCTCTATTGTTTTCAAAGGATATGAACTTGTTTTCTTTAGATGGTTGATTTTAGGCTAGTTGTTAAGTGTAGGGTTTGTTTGTTTGTTTGGGTTGGGTAAGATGATCAAGTAGGATAGGTGGAGTGAAAGGTCATCAAATCATTAGGCTATGGAGTCTATGAAAGTCATGGATATCTCAACAATGAGTCAGAGTGCATCACAGGGAAAATCTATTGTGGTCAATGGATCTTTAAGGTTATGTGTGAAGTGAAGTGGACATTAAGTTGGTGAATAAGGTAGGGAAAAGGGCAGTGAAGTATCCTTTGTCAAATACCCATAACAAGAAGGTCTAAAACACCATTAACATCAAGAAGCAATCAATAGACAGGGAAAACTAGTAACTCTTTGATTCAACTTAAGCAAATAAGCATTCTAGGCAAACATTCCAATGAAATATAGAAGGCGAGAAACTCATTTAACTTCTAGTGATTTCACCTTCAAGATTTAGAAAACATTTAAGATAACAAAATAACTTCAATCAACAAAGAGATAACTCCTAAACATTATTGATCAAGCTACAAAGAACTTTGACGCAAATTGATAGGCATGGGAAAATGGCAAGATCAAAACAAGACCTCCTTGGCTTAACCTAACAAGTAATACTTCAAAGAGAGATTTCACAAATAGAGTTTAGATAGCATCAAGTAAGCATGGCTAGCCATAAAACATATTTGAAAACTACTTTCTTAAACCATTAATGAAACAAAAAAGCTTAGGTGGATCTAAGGAGAAGCTAAGAATTCCTTAAACTAACCCAGCAGAGGAAAACATAAATACAATGGTAAACAGGAAGGACTAAGGTGCCTCAAACAACATTTCTTAGCCTATACTTTTCTGATCTACTGCAACATAGAAGGATGGACACAATGATAAACAAGAAGAAATGAACAAATTAGAGACACATCACCATTGACCAAGATCAGGGATCCTGCAAGCAAGCTTTCATCATCATCAATCAAAGCAAATAATTCACAAGCTCCATAACACCAAATTGCTCTTCAACCTCAAAAAACCATGTATTGCTCTCAAAACTCATCAAATGCCAACATTAACAGTGAGTTGTCAATGCCCTTTTAACAAGAAAGGAGGATAAAACATAATAGAGTTTCTAGAAGTCTAATGGCTAATTAGAAATGTCACTATTGTCCTTGAGACCTTACAAGGCCCAAGGCACAAAATATCTAAAACAAAATATCTTTTCGGGCATTTTTAGAAAAGAAATTGACATTTGGGCTCTACCATGCCTCCTAAAACTTTCCAAGCATACATTGTTTACTTTTCCTCTACTGAGGGCTCAACACTGTGTTTTAGGATGAATTTCCATGCCAAGGGCGTAGCACTGGAGCAGGAAACCTAGGTCAACTTGCAGCAATGTTTTGAAGGCCTTCCCGATGTCGGAAAAGGATCCATGATGGCCCGTTGGAAATCCCTTTGAGTCTAATTTACAGAACTATCATTGTTTCTCTGATTGGACCTCTGCAACCTGTTCAAAAAGCAAGAATTTCAAGGCTGGTAAAGGCGCACCACACGTCCTGAAAACTAGGCAGAATAGTGAAAATTAGGGTGTTTTTGACCCTTTTGGAGGACCAAAACAACTCCAATTGATCTGAAAATTTGTGAGCATGCTATATTTGAGATGAAGATTCCAAAAATGTGAGCCTTTCCTCCTGAATATGCTCTGAGAAAAAGCGTAGCACCATGGATGCTACCCCATTGGCCCTCAAAATTAGCAAAAGACCAAAACTTGTCAAAATTCTCCCAAATTTGGTGGAAGTGTGCCTCATGGGTTTTGAGAGACCTGTAGAGAATCTTGTGCCAAGATTCCAAGTCTAGCTTGGCCCTTTTCTTCTTTTAGTGCTTGGAGCTTGGTTTGGGCCTTTTTCAGTTTAGCCCTTGCAATTTTGTTTCTCCGGGCATAATGTTTAATCATCCTTCTTTGGAGGTCAAGATCTTGATTTTCTTTCTTCAATTTAGCCTCCAAGTGTATGTTGGCTCTCTCCAACCAAGGCTCCCGATCATGTGCTACCTCCATGGCCAAAAGATCATGCAAAGGGAGTTGTTTTGCTAGGGCTGATTCTTGTTCCCTTTGTTTTTCCAATGCTTTCTTCAACCCCATGGTTCTAGGTCTCCTCCTAGATTGTCCTTCCTCATCCTCACTCTCTTCATAAGTGCCCATGAACTCTTCTAGTTTCACCTATGCCTTTTGGGCTTCTTTCCAAGCCTTGAGGGCTCTAGCTTCATATATTGAAATCTATGCTCCTAGCTGCCTGTTCTCCAAGTCAAGGGCATCATTCACACTCTTGGCCATATCCAAATGTGCTTGGAGGTATTTGATTTGTACATTTCTATCTTGGAGGAGAAATTTGTGATCCTTGCTTCATTCTGATCATCACTGTCCACCTGAATGATCTCAAAATCCCTCTCATCCTCATGATCTTCTTCTTCTTCCTTTACCTCTTGTTTCCCTTTGTCTAGTGGTCGAGATGAGGAGGATGGCATGGTCCCTTGCCTTTTGGAGGTAGAAAATGCAAGCCTTGATCCTTTTTGATATGTGAGAGGGATAAACTCAAATTTGTTTACTAGAATGCTCTTACCATGAGTGATCTCAAGACTGCCCCTATTTTCATCGATGATCTCTATATTTATGTCTCCTGAATTGTGTTCTTGACTGCCCTCTTGAGAGTCACTTGCATTTTCCTCCATGCTAGCATCATTGTTATGATCTTCACCATTGTCATCAACTCTTGACTGCTTTTTTGGTTCATAGAGTCACTACTGTCATCATTATTAGGGCTACCAATCATCATGTTTTCTGATGCAGGAGAATCCAGATCAACAAATTTATTGTAAATTAGTTGACATAGGGGTCTTGTACTTTCTAGAAAATTGCATTCTCATGTAAATGATTTATTTGGATTTGAGTGATTTAAAATAGGATTAATTAAATATTGAGAGGATTTTTGTAAATGTTCTCAAAAGAGAATATGAGAGATTTGAGATTTAATTGTATTTTCTAAATTAGAATTAGTTTCATGAATCTGGGGATTTATGAGATTCCTTAGGGATTAAGTAGAGATTTTAGGATTAAAGAGGATTCTTAGGAATTTGTTGAAGAAATAGAGGATCTAAAACTAGAATTGGTTTCAGAAACATTTGTATAAGTCATAAGTCTCAAAGGCATAGAAAAAAAGGTAGAGAGAGAGAGAGAGAGATTCAGGACAGACAGATAGGAATTGTTTTGAGCCTACAGGAAATTTAGAGAAAATACCACTGATATAGCAGATCAGGCTAGAGGAAGAAAATTCCTATGTAAATAGTGATTGTTAATACAGAAATTAGATTCCAATTTCATATGGTGTGAAAATGTACATAAATTGATTGAATTATTGAATTATATGATTCTGCATAATAAGATGTTGCAGATTTAAGGAAAAAAGGGAAGAAAATAGAGAGAAAAGAGTTACAGAGATTGAACTGTAACATAATAAATTAAGAATTCGAATATGTGGCAACATTGCAGTTGAATCTTTGGTCGAAGGTACTCGGATCTAGTTTTAGATCTGTGAAAACCATTCTCACGAGAAGAGAAGAATTGTGATATTACTAGAAAGAAGATTTAAATGACGAATTGAATGATCAGTTAAAAATTGGAAAGGAGGACACACATAGAAGATTGAAACAGAGCAATTAAAACCAGAAGGAAAATTATGGAATTGCAGGGTATCGACACTGTCGAAACAGTGGGATCGACAGACACAATTGATATCTGAAGTAACCGGTGAGAAGATATGTTCAGAACCAACATCGATATTTTGAAAACCTTGATCGTTATATGTTTGTGAACGACATGCCAGCCTTGATTCTGGTAACATCAAAGTAAAAGTAAAGAACATCATTCTTCACATTGTGAGAAAATCTTGCCGTTGATTAATTTCCAGATTCAGATGTGTGTATTTTTGGGCATTAATGCCTGGAGAAGTCTTTACGGTGAAGCGATCTTCACTCTCGAGAAAATGACTAAGCATGAAGTTGACCTGCAGGGAATGACATTCTCCAGCGATACAAAATGGAAGTTTTGTGTGATAGCTTGAAATATTCAATTGGGCATGTTCTACTAATGAGGTACTGTAATGAATTTTAATCCTAAAATTTCGATATAAATTTGCTAGAGTAATATTGAAATTGAAGCACGTATCACCCAAAAAGAGAAGGCTGTGAGAAGACGAAGATCATAAACGATGGCGCATAAGAATGGAAAGCGGTCTTCATAAAACGGTAAATGGTTTTTGCGTAAGTTGAAATAGGTAAGATTAGAAATGGTGCAATACCATTCAGAGTGTGACACATAGCACGAAGAAAATGCTCATTTCGCACAGGTTTCAAATCATTAAATATCAGTCTAGTTGAATGCGATGAATTGATAGCCGTAGGATTGAAGAAGAATCAAGGGTGGAGATTTAAAGTATTAATCGACATCGAAATGGTAAGTTATATTGTTGTTATAACTTATATTAAGTTGGTTAATTTTGTAAATATTTGTGACAAATGTGCCAAGAATATATAAGTAGAGACTTGGATTTTAATTAAGGTTCATATCCAGAGGAAGTTTGATCCATGTTTTGTCCTGGGCATAAGAGAAATGCATTTTATATGCAAATAGTGGTTAAACATAGCTATGGCTGCATCAAGTGGTATCAAAGCTGGAAAAGCTCTTTTGAAGGTTAAAGTATATATAAATTTTTTTATGCATGTGTGATGGAAAAAATAAGAGGAGATCAGATTCTAAATCTGGTAAGCATCAGATATACAAAGTTGATGTGTAACAGGTATTTGCATAAATACATGAGAACCGTACATTCAAAGTACTAGCAATGGAAGAACAAGGTCATGCAGAGATCTTGAAAGTGAGATAATTTTAATCTGGTTTGAAGATTGCAGAATTTTGGTTGTAGACAAGATGAAGACAAAATTTTTAATGATGATGGCAATGAACCTATCCAATTAAAAATTGGAAGAAAGAAGAAAGGTGACTGAGTGCAACAGCTAAAGGAACACCAAGTTCAAGAGAGTGAATCAAAAGAATACCTAGGAAGAGATCAAGCTTAGAAAGGAAGCTTGATAGGGTATTGAGTAGAAAAGGGAGATTGCTACAAGAGAAGGCTATGTTGCAGATCACCAATTGAGCATTGATGAGATCATGAGAAATATGGTCATGGAGGATCAGAGAAGAGGTTATAAAGAATGTTACAAAGATAAGATAAGTGATGAGGAAAGAGAAAGAGATATTGTTGTTAGTATGAATCTTAATTGCAAGTGTACGAATGCATTAAGGTCAACAGAAGAAGGTCTACCATTAAGGTCTGCCATGCATCCAATAGACAAGACAAGAATATGTTGAATGAATTTTATATTAAGGGCACCTGGGAGGAAAACATAGAAAGATGTTACCATTTCTCCTCAATGGAATGGGTTATTGTAAGTCCTCAGTACTTCAGATCTAAAATTCCTCTCTCTTGATGGTGTAGAAAACCCAAACAAAAATGGTAGCAAAATATGACTATGATGGTGGATCAAAGTCAAACCAAAAGTATAGATCCAGAGTGATCTTTAAGCAACAAAAGGTAGTGAATGAATGGAAAAACCATTCTATTTATAAAAAAATATTGAGTTAGTCTAGATATTGGTGCATAATTAAAATATTATTAACCAAATCAAGATCCAAATTTTATGGAATATTTTATTATATTTTTTGGAGGGAAAAGGAATTTGATTTGGGTCAAATCCCTTTATTTGTAAATAATAAATAAATAAATGATTTATTTATCATTTTAGGGATGATTTATTTAATTATTTATGGGTGATTTATTTAATTATTTATGGGTGATTTAGTCATATTCAACAAAGAATATTATTTAAATAAGGTTTAAATAATTATTCTTAGGAAATAATAAGATAAATAATGATTTATCTAATTAATTTTCCCGTTTTGGGTTAAATATAACTAGGAATATTAATTAAACTCGTTGTTTAACTAATGTTCCTTGAGGAAATCAAACAAATGTAGATTTATTTAATATTTCCTCATGGGGTTTCCTGTTTAGACCATAAAAAACTTAATAAAGGTGGTTTACTAAGTTATTTTCATAGTGAAAGCAATTTTACTTAGGGTAAAATTGGTCTTACATGGTGTATTTGGGTCCATCTAATATTAATAGGTTAGATGACCAAAAAATGGTGTAACAATTGCAGTGATGAAAGTACAACTAGAGGTACTACAAGGATGACTACAAGAGACAGGGAATTAATGCCGAAGACATGGCTGGAAAATGAGGAAATGGGTTAGATGGAATCTATTGCAAAAGAAATGGAATGCTAAGCTGATGAAAAAGTTCAAAGAACTTGAACAGATACATATTTCTTTGTTGGAAAAGGAAAGACTCAAAGGGATTGATTCACAGCAAATAGGATATGCTGGAAACCAGAAAGTACATTGTGAAATATGGGTGCTAAAAGAAGCAAACAAGACTAAAAGGTCTTGTGGTTTTAAAACTAATGATTTGTGTATGATTGCAGGTACATCACAAGATGATGAACAATCCTTTGAGTTTGTGAAGGAGCTGAATTTGAAATCTGTTCAGATTAATGCTGAGATAGCAAGATCTTAGAAAGAAAAGGATACAGAGGGGTCTCATGGAAATATTCAACAAAATATTGAAATAGAGGAAGAAGGACCACCTGATGATTGGTCAATAACAAGTGAAGGTGTGAAAAACTATGCAAAGTTTCCAAATTCTACCCCAATTGAAATTGTTGAGTTATATAGAAAGTTAGATCTTCAAAGAAGAGAGTTGGAAAAGCAGAGGATCTATACTCAGGATAAATTGTTGAAAGAGAAAGATAGAGAATTTTTCATGAATGACAGTCAGGAAACAGAGTGTAAGGAAGTAAGAAGGATTCAGCAAATCAAAGAAGTTCATTATTGTGAACCAGAACAGGGAGACATTCTTGAAACAGATGATATGAAGGAGAGAATAGCTAACAGTCTCATGGAGAATTTAAATCAACATACTGATGTGCTGACAAAGGAGTTAGATGAAAACTCAAAGCAACATACTAAGATGTTGTCAGAGGAGGAAGAGGCATTGAAACCTTGTATTTTTAATACTGATAATTCATGTGTTAATTATGCAAGTAAAGGAGGACAAGAAACGGAAAATGTTAGAGAATCTAATGGAAGGGAAACTATATTAGCTGAAAACATAGTGAAGGATCGTCATTCTATCATGGTGATTGGCACAATGGAGATAACCTTGGAAGCTGGAAAGAAAGACAATGAAGATTTTATAAGTCCTGAAAGAGAATTAGAACTGCAAGAGGAATATTTGGTGATTGGATCATCAAATGAGACCATTGGGTCTTGTGATTTGAAATTGATAATTTGATTGTGTATACAGGTGTTGCGGAAGAAAATCCATCTCTTGGATTTGTCTTGAATGAAGATGAATTGTTACAACAAAAGGAAACCATAGATTCCTTACTTAATAAGAAGAGCAGCTACAAGGAAGGTGAGACAGTCATGTCTCATATGAAGGAACTTGTTATTGTTGAAGACAAGGAGGAGTTGGCTTGTCTGATTGGTGAAGAGAAGGTTGTAAGACAGACCCTTAGAACTGTTACAGTGGTGGAAAATCAAAATTCTATTCTGATAAAGGATGAAGATACAGTGTTTGAGGAATTTGAATTGATCTCAAGAATCAATCAATGAGGTGAAGGACAATTTCTGAAGGTTGTCAAGGAAGAATAAGAAGGATATGCTGAAACTAAATTGCAGCATATTGATGAATTATTTGTGATAAAACAAGTACAAAGGAAATGAATGAAATGCTTGCTGGAAACATTTGAACAAGAGAAAGGAATTGCAGACACTAAAGTGAAAATTCCTGAAGTTGTGGAAGAGGCAGGAGCAGATACTATTTTGTCAAATTTGATTATGCTTACTAGCATACAAGGAACAGTGAATGATTATGCTGTTGTAGTTAAAGAATTAGAAGATAATTTACATTTTAAAAATAAATTTGTAGGTAGTAAGTAGAAGAAGGATGTTGCAGAGGGAGATATATTAAGAGATATTCAGGAAGTCTGGGAGGTAGCAACATCTATAGTAATTTCCAAAGCAACAGTATTTGGAGCAATATCTACAATAATATTTGCAGCAGAAATTGGAAGCAGCAACAAAAGGCAGAGTGATTTTCAGACCGAAGATAAACTAAACATAGAGACTGAAATTATAAAACGTTTGATGATGAAGGTGTCTCAGAAAAAGACAGTAGCAAGAAAGCAAAGAAACAAAAAAAAGGAGAAGACAAGAACACAATGTGAAAGCATAACTAGCGGGAAGATGAAGAATAAAATATGGAAGCCTGGAAAAGTGCAGTTGAAGAATAATGCATCTTATGGACAACAATGAAACAGAGTATGGGATCCAAGAGGCTAAAGGTTGGAATCACATGATCAAGAGACCATGATAAATTTCTACTTTAGGAGTCTGATGCAGGAGCATCCGCTCAGCAACTTTATTGTAAATTAATAGACATAGGGGTCTTGTATTTTCTATAAAAATTGGATTCTCATGTAAATGATTTATTTGGAGTTGAGTGATTTAAAATATGATTAATTAAATATTGAGAGGTTTTTTGTAAATATTCTCGAAAGATAATATGAGAGATTTGAGAATTAATTGTATTTTATAAATTAGAATTAGTTTCATGAATCTGGGGATTTATGAGAGTCCTTAGGGATTAAGTAGAGATTTTAGGATTAAAGAGGATCCTTAAAAATTTGTTGAAGAAATAGAGGATCTGAAACCAGAATTGGTTTCAGAAACATTTGTATAAATTGTAAGCGTAAAAGGCATAGAAAAATAGGTAGAGAGAGAGAGAGAGAGAGATTTAGGACAGACGGATAGGAATTGTTTTGAGCCTACGCGCAATTTAGAGAAAAGGCCACTGATATAGAAGATCAGGCCAGAGGAAGAAAATTCCTATGTAAATAGTGATTGTTAATACATAAATTAGATTCCAATTTCATATGGTGTGCAAATGTACATAAATTGATTGAATTATTGAATTGTATGATTCTGCATAATAAGATGTTGCAGATTTAAGGACAAAAGGGAAGACTGTACAGAGAGAAGAGTTAGAGATTGAACTATAACGTAATAAATTGAGAATTCGAATATATGGCAAGATTACAGTTGACACTGAGGTCGAAGGTACTCAGATCTAGTTTTAGATCTGTGAAACCATTCTCATGAGCAGAGAAGAATTGTGATATTACTAGAAAGAAGATTTAAATGACGAAATTGAATGATCAGTTAAAATTCAGAAAGGAGGACACACACAGAAGATTGAAATAGAGCAATTAAATCTAGAAGGAAAATTATGGACTTGCAGGGTGCCGACACTGTCGAAACAGTGGGATCGACAAATACAATTGATAGCTGAAGTAACCGGTGAGAATATATGTTCAGAAACAACGTCGATATTTTGAAAACCTCGATCGCTATATGTTTGTGCTTGACATGTCGACTTTGAGTCTGGTAACATCAAAGTGAAAGTAAAGAACATCATTCTTCACATTGTGAGAAAATATTGCCATAGATTAATTGCCAGATTCATATGTGTGTATTTTTGGGCATTAATGCTTGGAGAAGTCTTTACGGTGAAGCGATCTTTACTCTCGAGAAAATGACCAAGCATGAATTTGACCTGCAGGGAATGACATTCTGCAGCATTACAAAATTGAAGTTTTGCTTGATAGCTTGAAATATTCAATTGGGCATGTTATACTAATGAGGTACTGTAATGAATTTTAATCCTGAAATTTCGATATAAATTTTCTTAGGATTGAAATTGAAGCATGTATCACCCAAAAAGAGAAGGTTGTGAGAAGACGAAGATCATAAACGATGGCACAGAAGAATGGAAAGCGGTCTTCATAAAATGGTAAATGGTTTTCGCATAGGATGAAAGAGGTAAGCAGTAAATATTGAAATGGTGTGATACCATTCAGAGTGTGACACATAGCACGAAGAAACTGCTCATTTCACACAGGTTTCAAATCATTAAATATCGGTCTAGTTGAATGCGATGAATTGATAGCCGTAGGATTGAAGAAGAATCAAGGGTGGAGATTTAAAGTATTAATCGGCATCGAAATGGTGAGTTATAGTGTTGTTAAAACTAATATTAAGTTGGTTAATTCCGTAAATATTGGTGACAAATGTGCCAAGAATATATAAGCGGAGACTTGGATTTTAATTAAGGTTCATATCCGAAATTAGGAAGTTTGATCCACGTTTTGTCCTGGGCATAAGAGAAATGCATTTTATATGAAAATAGTGGTTAAACGCAGCTATGGCTGCATAATTTTCTTGTTCATCATCCTCCTCTGTGTTTGCAACATTATCATTGCCATCATCATTTTCTGTGTTGTCACTTTTAGAGGTGTCTTTGTTAGTGTCTTCATTACTATTTTGTGCATTTTCATCTTCATTTTCCTCAACCTCTTTACTGTCTTCTGTAATGTCTTCACTGTTTTCATTTTCATCACTGTCATCCTCTTCTTCCTTTCTTGCATCTACCTCTTCTTCATTTCTTGCATCTGCCTCTTCATCATTATCTATTATCTCTTTATCTTCTTTATCACTGCCTTTCTCTTCTGTAATATTCCTTTTCAGTAATTTCTGCAATATCTCCAATGAGGACATTGTATAAGGAAAACCATGCAATAAAAACGTAGAACAGGACTTGGATCCTCTAATATATGATGTATGTAGCTTAAATATGAAATGGCATCAGAAAAAAATCATTCTAGCTACACTAAACAGATCTCCCCAGCTCATATCATTCATTTGTAGGGGTTGCTCTCACCATCATCTCCTTTTCACTTCTCCTACCTAAGTATCACAAGCAAACCTAATTTTCCCACCATCGACCCTAATCACCATGTCAGGAGCAGAAGACAGTAGCAGCAGTGAAGGAGTCCAAGGGCCTATGAGGCCAAACCACAAGGGAGGGAAAGTGAACATATTTGAACCCCAGAGAACAGTGGTTATCACCTCATCTCCCATGATCCTCTCATGTTATCAGAATGTAGGGTGCTTCCAATTTTGTGAGAGGGTCAAACAAGTCCATAGCCACCTAGAGCTCACAAGGCTTTTTATCCTTAACCTGCACAACAAACAATCAAGCCTTGCAGGGGTGGATTTTGAACTACTAGTAGATGCCATCTCTAATGCTACAGGTATCCATGCTGTTGGTGAAAAGTGGTTTAAGAAAGCCAAATTGGACAAGAACCATTATGAGCCATTTGTCAAACCTAGGTGCAGAATGGGTTGCAGGGCTATCTTCCCTTTCTCACACCTAAAAAAGAGATTTGTCCCTTGATGATGGTTATCATGAAGTACTTCACCTATGAGAGGAGATACTCCAAGCTATACTCCTACCATGTCAGACTCCTTATGCATTTCACAAGGGTCAAGATGCTAAACTTGCCCTATTACCTCTATGGAAGTATGGAAAAAATTCCTTTTGTTGTCCAGAGAAGGAATCCTTCACAACAAATGCATATTTATTTCACCATTCCTTGATCAAGATGGTGGTATTACATCAGTTAGAATAGAAGGGAATACCTTGAGATGTGTTCATAGCCCATGAAGTCTTCACAAGCCCACAACCTCCTCATCAACCAAACTTGCCCTCCTCATCTACACAAGTGCCCTCACCTCAAGGAAACCTCCCTTATTCCCCTTCTCTTGATGCATCAAATGAAGAGGATGACAGTGGAAATAATGAACAAAGTGATGGAAGTGAGGGTAATGGTGCCAATGAGTCAACCAAGATGAAGATGAAGGAAATGATCAATTAAACCCACAAGGGGTAGAAGATATGGAAATAGGGAAAAGTGATGATGATGAACAAGGTGGTGATGAGTTGAATCAGCAAGAGGAAGAAGACAGAGAAATGGAGGAGGATGATAACAATGAAACAAATGAACAAGAGGATAGAGGAGATAGTCTAAGCAATGATGGTGATTCAAGCCAGCATGAAGAGGAATAATTAGAAGAAGAGACAAAGGCAGAATTTGAAGAGGACACAGAGGCAGAGAATGAAGAATAGGACAATGACAAAGATGATGAAAGTAAGGATAGTGTAGAAAATAAAGGTAGCAGTGAAACCAATGAAACAAACCACAGTGACAAAGAGGTAGATGATAAGGAAGGCAGTGAGGGACAAGACAACAAAGAGGAAAATAGTCATGACAGTCATGACAACAATTAGCCCCTCAATGATAATGAGAATGATGACAGCACGGAAAACAAAGATGAAAGCAGTCCTGGTGATGAACAAAATGAAAGTGAGGAAAGTGCAGAGGGTGATAGTCAAATTGAAGATCACAACCATGATAAGGACACCACAAAGATCACCATCACACCTCTTTCATTCACTTATCAAAGAGAGCCAAGGTTAGTGTTTGTTGCCTCCAAAAGGAAAGGGACCAAGCCATCCTCTTCCACTCAAAGGCTTGACAAAGGCAAACAAAAGGTGAAGAGAGGTAGGGAGGGTAAGAAATAGCTTAAACAATATCTTGACTTCATTTACCTTGACAGTGATAATGAAGATGAGGAGATGGCCACTAGATTACTACTCCAAAGTAAAGATGCACAAATTAGGGAGTTGGAAAGAGATTTTGGCATGGCACAGCGTATCATTCAGTATTATAAGAATGAACAAAAGTATTTTAAAAAGGTACAAAGGGGCCTTGATCTCTAGAAAAAGATGACCAAGCACTATGCAATGAAAAACAAACTTGCTTGTGCCAAACTCCAAGAGGCCCTCATTGAAATTCAAGCACTAAAAGGAGGAAACAGCATGAAAAACTTGTATTCTTGGCTGAAGCTTCTCAACAGTTCTTCCAAACCCCTTGAAGGAGACATCCACCAATTTTGAAGGAATTTGGACAAGTTTTTTTTTTTTTTTTTTTTTTTTTTTTTTTTTTGTGAAATTGGAGGCCTATAAGCGCAACGCCACTGGCGCTACGCTTTTCCCTCACACATCCTTATAGGGAAAAATATAAATTTTTGTATTTCTAATCACTATTACACTACGCTCACAACATTTTAGAGAAATTGGAGCATTTTTTACCCCTCAAAAGGTCAAAAAACACCTCATTTTTCACCATTCTGCCTCCTTTTCAGGCCTGGCACTGCGCTCAGAGCAGTGTTGGGATTTCGCCATTTTGGACATGTTACATGAGATTTATCAGGAAATACAGAGTATTTTTGGAAAGTAGACTCATCAGGCTTTCCAACGGGCCATCACAGAGCAAAATCTGACATTGGGAAGGTGTCCAAAACTTGGTTGCAACAGGACCTATTTTCTGCCTAAGGTGGCGCTGCGCTTATGGACAACACTATGTGTTTTGGACCAAAAGTCAACAAAACACACTCATTTATTGAAAAATCATATTTTAGTGTTTTTTGAGGAAAATCACTCTAGAATTAGGTGCAAGAAGTTTTTTTGGCATTTATTTCATGGGATATTTTGTGCCTTGGGCCTTGCATGGTCTCTTGGGTATTTATGACATTTATGAGTGATTTTGACATTTTCCAACCCTATCTAGGGTTTTTTCCCTCCTTTTCTAAGATAAATAGAGCATGAGGGTTTCATTGTAAATGTTGGCATTTGATGAGCTTTGAGAGCAATACATGGTTTTTATGATTTTGGAGAAGAAATTCAGTGTTGTGGAGTTTGTGAATGGTCTTGCTTTGATTGATGATGAAGGAGGATAGCTTGCAGGATCCCTGAGCATGGTTAATAGTGATGTATTCTTGTTTATTCTTTGTTTTTCTCATGTTTATTATTATGTTTCACCCCTCTTTGTTGCAGTAGAATAGAAAAGTATAGGCTAAGAAATGTTCTTTGAGGCCCCTTAGTCCTTCCTTATTTCTATTGTCTTTATGTTTTCCTCTACTAGGACATTTTAGAGAATTCTTAATTGCTCTCTAGACCCCATAAGCTTGTTTATTTCATGAATGGTTTAATACAGTAGGTATCAAAGATGATTTATGGATAGCCCTGCTTGTTTGATGTCACTAAACACTGTTCTTGAGGTCTCTCTCCAAAGTACCATTAATTAAGTCTGCTAAAGAGGCTATGTTTCGATCATACCCTTTGTCCATGCTTGAATAATTGTTTTGGAGATCTTAATAGCTGTGATCATTGATGTTTAGGTGTTCCCTCTTCATTTATTAAAGTTATTTGTTATCTTGAATTTTTTCTAAACCTTGAAGGTGAAATCACTAGAAGTTAAATGAGTTTCTTGCCTTCTATATTTCATTGGAATTGTTCATCTTGAATGCTTATTTGCCTAAGTGTAATCTAAAAGTTATTGGTTTGCCATGTTTTATGATTATACCCTTATGTTGATCAGTATTTGAGACCATATTTTTTAAAACTATTTGTTTAAGGATTCTTCATTTCCCTTACACACCTACTATGCTCACAAACTTAACGTCCATTTCATTCCACACATACCTTAAAGGATCCATTTGAATATGCTATATTTTCCCTGTTATGCATCCTGTTTCATTGTTGAGATATCCATAAATTTCATTGACTCTGTAGCCCAATGATTTGAAGTCCTCTCATTCCACCTATTCTACCTGTTCATCTTACCCAACCAAAACAAATAACAAACCTTAAACTTAACAACTAGCCTAAAATAAACCATCTAAAGAAAACAAGTTCAAATCCTTTGCAAACAATAGAGAGAGCCCTCTGTGAGTCCAGGAAGGCTAGGTCCTAGGACTCCAAAGGCTATTCTGATGTTACCATGTGCATTTATTCTACCAATCTGCTAAATCATGGGACCCTAATAGAGTCCCAGAAAAACCCTACATATCCTGACATCATTTCTCCATCAAAAATTAACCATAGGTTCCAAACACTCGGCCATGTTTATCATCACCCCACTTTTGCACATGATAAGCTTTCTCATTGGTCAGTAGAGCCTCCCCCCCCATGGCACCCGTCACCCAAAGTAGAAATAGTGATATCATGGCCATACCACTTTATTCCGGAAAGCACCTCATGCCCATTAACCTGCCATGAGTCAGGTCACGTTTTACCATATCGAAACAAAACTCCTTTCCCGGATGACCAGGTTTTGTAAGAAGATCGAAAGCACACTACCGCACCTCGCATTTGGCCTACCATACCTCCATTAGCACAGCCCATCTGCGACATTTTCCATCCACTTCATTAACCCCACACATGAGACCAACCAATGGGGCCCCCACCCTCAGCAAAAACACCTTCCTCACATCATCAGCGAGCAAACACTTTCATGTTTTGGGGCACCCACCTCTGTGTTTTGTACAAACCAAACCCCATTATTTTATTCTTTTGGTAAGTGTAAAAAGACCGCAAATGGTGCACTATGTCCCCCACCCACCCATTCATTTTTTCTCCCATGGCAGTAGTCCCTCGTCACCCTTGGTTAGAGTACCACACCCTCATGCATAAGCCACCATGAAATTCATAAGCAATATAGACCCACCCTAGATGTCCTACTGATGCCAGGGATTTCCCCATCATAAATAGTTATGACTTCCACCAAGCTGCTTTTTCTACTCCGACCTTGGGCCACTAAATCCCCATCATCAATTTTCAGTCACCCCTCGCCATAATGCCTATGTTAAAACTATCACATCCAGGATCCTGATCCCCTATATCAACGACCCTCTCGTTCAGTTGAGGCTTCCTTTTTGTCGACATCAACACCTATTTTCCAAAAAGGAAGTGGTACCTTGGATCACCACTCTCCACAAAAGGGACATCCTCAGGTGGCACTGTGGGAGACATCATTGCCCACAGATTTCATCGGTCCTCCTAAAATTTGACTACAACACAAGCTTTCATGTTGAGATGGTTTAATACCTTAAAACCATTGCACTTCGATCAAATTTGTCGAAGACCCGTGCCTTTATAAGCGTCTCTTTCAGCAATTCTTACACGGGAAGGTCCCAACCATGCACCTATGCGTACAATTCACATTTATATGCCATATCAAGTTTACACATATGGGTACCACATTACACCTATTTTCAAAGAAAAAATGCCCCTGAGGGCGTCAATATTCGTCGTCATCTACCAACATATCACTACCATATTAGTGACACAGACAGTATCTATATCTGTCAAATAGATTTGTTTAACTAGCCAAAGCATTACGAGCATGGGACATGCCTACCTTGGAGAAAATTTGTATATATTGTATTATACCATTGCTTGTAGGGATCCCACAGGACATGGTCGCTCTTCGACTCGGTGCAGGGTGTTTCCAACTCTGGGCTACACGTAGGTCTCTCTCTCTCTCCACATAGTACACAGAAACGAAACTATAATGTATCTCGGCTATACAGTTCTTCCTAGACCTCACACATTAGGGGGATACTATTATCACTGGAAAATCAGACAAGAAAATATGACATTATTTAATGTCAGGCACAAGGATTTATAGGGCTGAGAGACATTAGAGAATCTGAAGTATTTAAAAAATCTCTAAGGTCTAAGAGGAAAAATCGAATTGCGCACTAAAGGAACCAGTAAAATGTGCCTTTGCGCGCATTTTATTCGATAAGCGTGCCTTTGCATGGATTTTCCTCAAAAATCCGGTAGACCTGAGAGTGGTGGAAGTCACTTTCCAGTACCACAAGGCATACTCTAGGACATTGATCCCACACTTGAGGCCACCTAAGGAAAGCCGCCCAAGCCTCCTTAGGACCTCACGGGATCACACAATGGAATCACCCTCCTCTCTTGGGTCACCATCCACAATGTACCAAGAGAGGGAAGGGGAGTTTGAATTCTCCTATAAAAGGCCACCAAGAGATGAAAATTTTGAGAACACATTGTTATGCAGGCCAAATTTTCCCCAAGCAATACCAACAGTGTGTGATCCAGAGCAGAGATACAAGGGATTCAGTTGTTTTCCATCCAACAACTCGAGTCCACCATAGTAGAGAGAGGGAGACTTTGTGCCAAGGTAGCTCAGAAGTAAATACATCCTTGCATCGGGACTTGGAACTCCAAAGTTCTAAGGTCCCCTTGTCAAGTGGGTAAAAGTTTCATCCTTCATTCCTACCAGCACTCAATAAGAGGGGATGTAAGCGCCACCATTTGGATTATTGAAGTTGTTTGACTCTATTTAGAGCTTTTGTATTATTTGTTTTAGTTTCATTTTTATGTTTGAATATGCATGCTATTTCTCTATCTAGTATGTTTATGTCTTATCATGTTCCCTAATTTGCTTGACTCCATTTATTTTATGCCTGTGAACAAGAACTTAAGAGGGAAAAACCACTCCTCTTAAGTAGGTTTGATTTGGTACATTTGTGCGCCAAATACACACACACACACTAGCAGTGCACTTGTCTTTAATATTACACTACCTTTCCTTGCATAATAACACATTTATTGCATGCTCTTTGCACAGTGCGCTACAATTGTTTTTGGGTCCTCCGAACATCTTTTTTACCATGAATAATTTTGAGATGTTAGGTAATATATATTTAGAATGCTTTATTAATCCTAATCAATAGAAGAGATGGAACCATCTAAAAGAAGGCTAGGAAAAGAGATTGTTGAATGTGTTGAAGAAGGATCAAAGTTCCATAACCTCGACTCCAATATACATGGATACAAATTTTTACATTTAGAAGTCCATACCAATGACATGGTTTGGAATATATTATATACTTTCTTGTAAAGAGGTTCCTGAAGATGAATAAGACAATAAAGTGTATCAGAATTTAAGGAATTTTTTGTTGCATAAAGTGGAATCACATCTTGTGGTTTTCCCATGCATAGAAATAATTAAATGGGTAATAAAATGCATCTACAGAAGATACATGACCATCCAATGGTGCATATATAACATTGTATGTATACTCTAGTCTTGTTTAATATTACAAGTTTCCAAACTACCATGTAGTGCTCACAACAAAGTGGTATGAATTATTTCATTAGCTAGAAAGGATGTCATGAAGACATGGTGGAAAGAACCTAATAAGTTCCAACACTGAGCTGATGGGATATATAATACCAAGTTATTGGGAAAGGCATATCGGATGGTACTGGATATGTGTTGCACAGAGAAAATTGCAGAAGAAAGTGATCTTGTCTTGTGTTGATGTCGATGAACCTTGAATATCTTTGGAGGAGAATTTTAAAGGGTTGACTTGAAGCTCAGATGTAGTTTAACTTTGGTATTTTGAGTCTTGGCAGTCTGATTTTTATTTGATTCTATAAGAAGTATATTTCTTGGGTTTTTCCATGGCATTGTTGGAACAAGGTCTCCTAACAAGCTGTGAAACTGGTCCATTTTTTATATTTTTGATTAGATTTAATCTAGCGGAGGGGTTTTGGGGTGGGTCAAAGCCTCGAAAGCATTGTATTGTGTAAAAGGGTAATCTAGGGGTCCGAAAACCATGGTTTGCGGACCATAGGAAAGATTAGGATAGATTTTTATAAATAGAGGACCATTTTTGTATTGTAAGGTAGGATATGATGAGCTATTGATGCGAATTTTGATTTAAGCTATCTGTTTGGGTTTTGGGGAATGGACTCCTGTTGGTTGTGTGCGCGGAGATCCAAGTCCAGCTGTGTGTGGACCCTACTGCTGTGTGCGCAGGTTTGGAAGGGAATTGTAAGGAAGGATTGATGAATGAATGAATAAGAAGGATTAATAGAGAACTAAATCTGTGAGTAACCTGGTGCGAATTGTTGGTAATTGTTGTAATGTGTATTTTCTATCTTTAAGATGTGAAGATCTGCGTAAGTGTGTTTCTGGATCTAGATCTATTCTGTTCTATTTATATATTTCTGTGTTAGATCTAGCGCACGTGGATGCGAACAGAGACCTAATTAACCCTATGCAGAACAAGGTAATCAGAGATTACAAGACCTAGCGCAGCTCTGCTTACATTACCCATCCTTTCTCAGGGTGCGGAAACCTGGTTCCAGCACCCACCCATACTACTTCGGGTGAGACTTTGACCTACGCAAGCAAGTCACTGCCGAAAGGGCCAGTAGTATAGGGGTTTGTTGGCAAACCTTGCACACCGAACCTGGGTCAGGACCCCTTGAGCCAACATGCATGGAGCCTATATATTGGGTATTTTTTCTCTTGTGATATTCATGTTTATATTGGTAATTATTTGATGAAGAAAAGAAAAAAAAAGAAATTAATAACAAGCCAAAAATTTTCACAAATAATTATCAAGCTAAGGAAAATAAACATTAATATACATCCACATTGATTTTCCAAAATTAGGCGGTTTCAACCCCTAAGGGAATGATAGGTCCAAGGTACACCCTTCTAGTGGAAGGTTTCATGTGAAATAATGATGGAACAGAGTGCGAGCAAGAGGGAAGACTCCAAGCCACATGCCATGGTACAAGGGTAGTTATGATGAAGGAGGCACACACTTGGGTGTATGAATGATGGAGGGACCAATCGTGGTACATGAGTTACCCCAGCCTTTGTTTTTCCACACTTCTTCATATGTCTTTGCCTTTTATTGATTTTTTCTTTATTTTATTGCTCGAGGATCAAGGGGATGAGGGCATGACGTGTAAGATGTTGCAGTGATTACCCCCTTAAGGTGGGGTAGTTCATTGCCCACCGAGGGTTGGGACAATCATGGGTTCCCTGATGATGAAAGGGGCACTCATAGGGGCCCTAGTAACCAGGATAATGGCGATAATGTTAAGGGCTCGAGCTCATGTTTGGTTGTTTCCCACGTGCTAAATTTTTATGTCTTGCCATATTTTATATTATTACTTTATCAGATAAAATAGCTACATTGCATTTTTAGTGTCATCAAATATCCATGAATACTTAGAAGGCTTGAACCAAGGTGTAGAAAATGGGGAGGGAATTCTAACACCTTGTGGACCCAATGGAAAAATGTGAATCCAGATTGGGAAAATGTGAAAAGGGTTTGTGATGAGAGGAGGGGAGTGAGAAATATGGTATCGAGAAGTGCCACCATGCAACTAAAATCATGGTTTCCCATGTAGTGCCACTCCTAAAGCTAGAATCCAATAAAGGAGATCCCACATCAACATGACTAGGTTTTAGGATTAACCATCCCAGTTGAGACAAGGGAAAAAGAGTATAGTCAAAGCCCTTCTTTCTTCCAAGTCACCTAGTAATCTATGCCCAAGTGTGCCCAAGAAAAACAATCATAAAAACTGAATTACATAATGAAAATCATACCTTCGGGATTGGATCTCCCACCTTCAAACATACGATCATGACAAATGAGCGAGGGTACACAATGGTTGGCTCAGATGGAAAAGAAACGTAGCACATCAAAGCCATCAGGTGGCTAGCACATAGCTATTGGCTGTCAGCTGAAGGCAAATCTAGGAGAAAATTTCTCTTATAGGGGTCACCCACTGGTGGTGGGTAACAACTGTTACACCATTTTTTGGTCATCTAACCTGTTACTATTAGATGGACCAAAGTACACCATGTAAGACCAATTTTACCCTAAGTAAAATTGCTTTCACTATGAAAAATAACTTAGTAATCCATATTTATTAAGTTGTTTATGGTCTAAACAGAAAACCCCATGAGGAAATATTGAATAAATCCACATTTGTTTGATTTTCTTCAAGGAATAATTAATTAAACAGCAGTTTAATTAATATTCCTGGTCATATTTAACCCAAAACATGAAAATTAATTAGATAAATCATTATTTATCTTATTATTTCCAAGGAATAATTATTTAAACCTTATTTAAATAATATTCCTTGTTAAATTTGACTAAATCATTTATAAATAATTGAATAAATCATTATTTATTTAATTATTACTCAACCACATCCTTAAAATAATAAATAAATCATTTATTTATTTATTATTTACAAATAAATGGATTTGACCAAATTCAAATTCTTTTTCCCTCCAACAAATATAATAAAATATTCCATAAAAGTTGGATCTATATTTGGTTAATAATATTTTAATTATGCACCAATTTCTAGACTAACTCAATATTTTGTTATAAATAGAAGGGTTTTTCCATTCATTCACTACCTTTTGTTGCCTAAATATCACTCTAGATCTATAATTTTGGTCTGACTTTGATCCTCCATCATTGTCATATTTTTCTACCACTTTTCTGATGAGCTCCCTTTGAGTTCCATCTTTTGTCTGGGTTTTCTACACCATCAAGAGAGAGAGAGATCTTAGATATGAAGTGCTGAGGACTTACAAGAACCCATCCCATTGAGGGGGACTGGCAACATCTTTCTATGTTCCCTTCCCAGGTGTCAAAAAATACAAAAATTCTTTAAAAATATTCTTGTCTTGTCTATTGGATGCATGGAGCAACTATTGCTTTTATTTACTGCTTAATGTATTTTACAGCATAGATCTAGATTTTGTAGCATTTATCTTGGTCAACTAACTGCAGATCTAAAGAAATTGGTAGCCATCTTTGATGTTAGGGTTGTTTGTTATGCACAACTAAAGTGAGCTTTTTTATTACACTTGTGATTATAATTCATACTAAAAACTGGCGACTCCACAAGGGTTTACGATTACGACCTCTATCGTTTTTCAGATCCCTGGATGACTAGCTACTTCAAACCCTAGGATTTCTCTTTAGCTTCTTGTTTTCTTTTCTTTATGTTTTTTTTAACCTATAAAATCCTAAAACATTAAAAATTCTAACTTCCGTGTGTTTTCGGACCTATTGCGCAAGTGACAGGCACCAGTCGCAGCTGAGATGACAATTTTTTTCTGAAACCTGATCCCGAGAGTGTCAGAAGTGCAGGTCACACTTTTTTGGTCTAAACCTGCAACCTGGACCTTCAGGGTGCAGAAAACAGCCCCAAACCTACGACCTGGGTAGAAATCAGGTCAGAAACTGCGTCCTGAACTTTTTGCAGGAATTTTTTTGAGATTTTTATGGGTTTGTATGGGCCTTTGTTAAGGGTTGTCTGACCTCCATCTCTACCTATTTTGGACCTGTACTTTCTCTGTTTTAATCATCAAAGTGGGAACCTAGCCCCCTAGGGCTTCAATACCCTCCACCTTTCTAGGAGGAGTTTTAGCTACGACAGGTCGTCTGAAATTTCAGTGTGTTTAGAATTTTTTCAGATCTGATCCTTTACCTTTAGATCCACTTCAGATTGGTTATTCATCCATCCAAAACACCTCTTTTCAATTTTTTTTGGGTCTTCCTCTAGGGTCCCCTCCGTTTCCCTCTAGGTTGTAGCCTTTTGCCCCCTCGTTTGCAGCAATTTTCCCTCTAATTTTTTGTTGTTTTCTACACCTATTTCTAGTAGATCTGACCTTTAGATCATTATCCCTCCTGACTTTAGATCCATTGGCTACTTTGGTGTGTTTTTACTAGATTTTTGCCCACCTTCAGACTAGTTGTTGAGAGGCCCACCTCCTTGGGTTCAGATTAATGCATAATTAGTTGTTAATTTTCTGTTAGTTCAATTTCATTTACTGTTATCTGCATATTTATTTATAGTTATACAACACACTTTTTCTTTTTCTCTACAAAACATCTGGGTTTAAAAATTAAAATTTGCACACTTAACACACACACCCTAAGTGAAGAAGAGCCTGGTTAACACCGCCAGGCAAAGACTATAACATTGTAATCAATTGATCCTCCACCTCTCTACCCTTGTTTTGACATTGTAATTAGTTGATCCTACACCTCCTTGCCGTTGTTGGTATCTCTTCCCTTTGTGTCATGTATGTGCTGTCATCATTGCACCCCCAAGGCGTTTATCTCAGAGACTTCTTGGCCTTCATCCTCAGTTTCTGTTAGGAATACTTAATCCTCCACGTAGGATTCGAGTTAGTCCTCCACTGAGTCTGCATTCCGACTCCCCTTCTGGTTCATTGGGTTCCCCTTCTGGCTCCATCCCCAGTTCTCCCCTTGTCACCTTCACCATGTTTGGTTCAGGACCTAACGCTGGTGGTAGCCCCAGCCCTAATGCTGGGAATACTACTAGTGGGACCATAACAAGAACTATCTCGGCTGCTTCCTTGCTCCCCTATATGGCAGGCCTGAGGCTTCTCGATTTTAACCAGTTGATCAATGACCCTATATGCCATGACGCTGGTTGGCTTGCTATGCCAACTAAGCTCCCTTCCGACATCCCCAAGCTTGAAGGTCTTGTTGGAGAAGATCCTACAAACCAAGTTCAATCTTTCCACATGTGTTGTTCGTCTAACTCCATGACCGATGACTCTGTCCATCTTCGGTTGTTCCAACGTACGCTTACTGGTGAAGCTTCTTAGTGGTATGTTGATCAGGCCTCCTCCTCTCATACCACCTTTGTGACTCTTGCCTAGGCTTTTTTGTCTTATTTCCAGCTTCCCCTTCTTTATGACACTGGTACCAAAATTTTGACTTATTTCTGTCAATCATCTGCGACCCGCCTATCCGATTATTTCCAGTAATGGTGGAGAAGAAAGAGCCTATGTAGAGCCCCCACCTTCGAAGACCGTGTCTACATGGACTGGTTCCTTAGATCCCTTTTTTCTACTATAGGAAAAGGTGTCGCATTGCATTTCCCTCAGACCGAAGAAGATGCAATCCAGATTGCGTTAAAATATGACCTGATTTATGCTTAGTCTGGTTATGTTTATACCATATTACCTGATCTCCCTAGACCCGATGGTGCCAATGCACCGGGGGCATCTCATGTCACTGACGGTATCGTTGGAGCCCTTTCTCATCCATACGCTCATCCTCCCATGGGTTATGGTTTCCCTCAGGGAGGGGCCAGCTCCTCCAACACTTTTCCCCCTCCCTGTAGCATGTATCCAAGATACAACATGCCTCCTCCTTTTTTCCAACCTATTTACCACAATTTTAGCCAACCTCCTTATTATCCGTATCTGCAGCCTAGTGCTCCAGCTCCTCCAGCATTAGCACCCCCGCCTCTCTTGCCTTCTCAACCCCCAAAACAGAAATCACCGGCCCCTAGGGGTAGGTCTATGGATAGCAAGGCACAACTAATCCTCCTACTTCCAAAAAGAAGAGGAAAGGCACCCAAAATCAATCTACCCTAGGTAATCCAGGACCTAATCCCCAGGGGAATGCACCTAACACTGCTAACCAACAACAGGGCACTCAGCCCAAGCAGGATAGGCCTGTTCGCACGAATAAGCCTTGTTCTTCTTGTGGTGTCTATGGTCATTACACCCTCGATTGTCCTCTTTTACCACAGATGCGTTAGATGTGGGAGACTTAAGCAACATCATGAGGATAGTAAGCCTCCCCTTCGGTTCCTCCCAATGTTGCACCTATCGAGCCGCCTATGTTTACCAATCCTTTCCCTCAGCAAGGATTCGTGGCTACCCAACCACCTGAAGGTCAGGCGGCCACACAACCTCCTCCATATGGTACCTCTAATTACCAGATTCTCATGATGAACTCTGACCAACCCATTACCGTTGACCTCAACCTTCAGACTCGGTCTCGTCAGTACAACAAGCCTCTTGCTACGTCTGCCCCCGATCCCCCTTCTTCAAGTTCCATAGAGCCTCTTTCGACAACCAATGGTCCTTTACAGATCCTGCAGCCTAAGACAAAGGTTCATACCAAGATCCCTAAGGGACCATTATGCCGAAATGCTGCTTCTGGAAAAGTTGCCCATTCATATAGTATAGTAGATGATTTGGTGCAATCTCCTGCTGCAATCTCAACGCTGGAACTCCTCCAGTCGTGCCCTTCACAACAAAAATCTCTACTAACTGCCATGGGCTCTGTAGATCCTTCAGATGATCGTTTGATCGTCTTTGATGTTGACCGGTCATAACATCCCCCCCTTCCTGCTTCTGTTGCCTTCCAAATCCCCATCAAGATCCAGAATGCCAACGTCTCCCGTTGTATCATTGATGAGTGGGCATCCACCTGTGTGATGTCTGCTTCTGTTTGGAAGCAACTAGGATCACCTGAGTTGGCCCCTTCCACTATCATCCTCCGAGCGTGGGATGGCCACTCTTCCAAGCCCATTGGCATGTTATGAAATTGTCCTATTACTCTTGCGGGCAAGACTGTTTGCATTAACGTAGAATTCATTGATGCCCCCTTAGATTACAACATTCTATTAGGTCATAGCTACACCTATGCAATGTCTAATGTCCCATCTACAGTTCACTGCAAGATGTCCTTCCCTCATAACGGAAAGATAGTCACCATTGACATGTTGATATTTTACGAACCGAAGTCTCAGACCTCCCCTGAGTCCATCATCTCTTCAGTGGATAATAAGAAAACAGTCGAACCTTTGACCAGTGTTTTGCCCGGAGTCTACAAAGACTCCTCTTTGCTTGGTTCATTCCCTGGTCTTCCTCCTCCTGTCTTTGATCCCATCTCGTCGAATGTTTGCATGATGCAATTGTCTTGGGCTTCCCTCAAGTAGCCCGCTTCGGTTAGTCAGCAGCCTCAGCCCCCGCAACCTGCTCCTAGCACTTCGACTCAGCCTTCAGGACCCCCTCATCTAGGCCCTTCATCTGCAACTGGTATTCATGAGCTCTTTACCCTCTGGCATGGTTCCTCCTAGCTTTAACCATCTTGGGGTTGTCCCGCCTGGCCATTACCCCTCCGGTCAGATATTGTTCCTAGTTCCCCCTCCTAGAGTGTTTTCGATACCTGTCTTGGCTACCTTATCCCTTCCTAACTTGACCTTGGGGATCCCAGTCTAGTACATTGATCCCCCAGCCACTACCTCGCATGGTCAGCCCAGACCTTATCTTTCTTTGACCCTGGTTCAACCGGTCCCCATGACCCCCCCCTTTGCTTCTATGCCTCAACCACCTCAACAGGAACCTACTCTTGTTGCGAAATCTTTGGCTGAGGGGGGAAAAGCTCGCAATAAGGCACCTGAAGACAAGGCTGCCCCTACAAACCCTACTCCTCCTCAACCACCAAATCGTACCCCCCCCCGTGTGCTTTGTGTGATGTTGTTAGTCATGCCACCCATAATTTTCCTGAATTACCTCGTCTCAAGCCCATGGTTAATGTTGCATTCTCTGAGTCTACAGTCCCGTAAACCTCTGTTCCTTCCTCGAATGTAGCCAAGAACCCCAAGCCTATTCAAACCAACCACCCCTGTGCTTTGTGTGATCTCAATGGCCATTATACCCACCTCTGTCCCCACCTCAAGGAATTCTGCACCTCTCTAGCGGTAGTTTGCCAATTCGAGGCAAAGCCAACGAGTCCACTGCTCCCTTATTTGTGCATTTTTCTTGAGCAAAACCAGAGGAAAAATTCACTCCCATAGACATTCCCCCTCTGGATGTCGAAATGACAGAGTCTTCAGCCACTGTCCACTACTTATCGTCATCTATGAGATCCATGGTGAAAGACCCCCTTGGGACTTCCCCTTCTGTTTCGCCTGACCTCCCTTCTATTAGAAAATTATATATTACAAAGAAATATAACAAATAAAATATATGTGGAAACACAAACACGAGAAACACATAAATCTAGAGAGACACAGATATATGTGGTTCACCCAGTTTGGGCTATGTACACCTCGAACAACCAGTCCTTCCTTTATATTATCCAACAAGATGAAGAGACAAAACCTACAACAGATCCGTTGTAATATCCTCTATTCTCTCTCGCAGTCTCCCCTTCTGTTTCTCTCTTTGCGAATACACATACAATACACAGCCGCAATATAATACCCTCATACATGTGAGGGGTTGCCTTCTAGGGCAAAAAACCCCAAACTAAACATAACTTCTACCGTTAGATCATCCACCTAATGAACAACCTAGATTGACTAGAAATTTCTATACTTTTACAAGGAAATTTTACATATGTTTTTAGCTTCGGGGGATTTTCCCCCGAAACCCCCCCGCCGGGGGGGGGGGCGCTCAATAAACTCACAACCGCCCCCCCTAGACCCCCCAGGAAGTGTACAATTATGGGCGATGTTGCCGCCCCATTAAGGTACAGGGGTCCAATGCTATGATACAAAATAAACAAGATAATCAGGCTCCACACCCAACACCTTCCGCAATCACCTTGGGCTCAACATCAATGGATCCTTCATCTACTTGTTTTTCGGTCACCCTCCATGACGATGCGCATGTGAACCTTTCTTCTCATGATGATGAGTCAGGTAGCTTCACCACACCACGTGGCCCTTCTTCCACCAGTCACCCCATGTTCTATTACGATGATGAAATTATGGAAGCAGTCACCACCCCTGACTTTATCTATCCTCCCTTACATCAAACCCATGCATTCGAACCACATACACCTTGTGGCCATTACATTGACACCCAATGTTTGGGTAAGGGGGCACCCATATTTGAGAGTCCAGGAGAAGCAATCTCCATAACTCTCCTAGTGTATCTGGTCATGTCAAGTCTAGTACCATTATTCTTCCCCATTCAAAAGAACCTCTAGAGTCCCATATCACTTCAGATCACTCTAGGGATGATGCCCCTCTTCATTCCTTCATCTTACATAGGCAACCTGGTCCCCTAGATATTGTTTTTGACCAACCTGTGGGTTTTCTAGGAGAGCACCAGTTCATTCTCTCCAAATCCACTCTTTGGGATAGTGACACCATGTATGCCAACCCAGAAACTTAGTCCATTTGCTTCATATATGCAATACCAAAAGAGATTAGTAATCCTCCATTCTCTTTCTCGAACTGCATAACCATAACGAAAAAAAATGTTGCACCACATCATAAAAATGTGTTTAGATTCCCCCTTTCTAAATACATTTTGGCATGACCATAACATGCTTGGGGGCACCTATGCCCCTCAACCATAAAAATCCCATATCTCATCCAAAAACAGCACTGAAACCCCCTTTCTCTAACAGGTCGCACTTTTCAGGTCATTTCCTGGGACAGGTCGCAGTTTTATGCCCAGTACCTGCTACCCAAGTCACAGAACATACCCCAAAAAGTGTGACTTGGCCTGTTCATAAGCTTTGGGTACCTAAACTGAAATTTTGATCCCCTTAATTGAAAGAGTATGATTAGGCTTCTTACCTGCAATTGATGGATCTTGATTCCAACGGTTGGTTTGTCCGCTACGATCACTGCAAGATTTAGGGCCTTTTCTCCTCTCTACATTCACCACAGCTACACTTGGAACTGTCTGAATTTAGAGGGAAAATGCCTTATTAAAAGAGAAACTCCATATTTTTCTTTTACCTGCAGCGGCCAAACCGTAGTTCAATTTTACAAACTGTCTGTACCATTGGAAAGCTCTCACCGAGCTCTCAAATGGGTATCTGTTAATTTTTGTGATTTGATACTTCCCCAGGACACATTTTTTCCAAGAAGGGTCACTTCACCACTTCTCAAAATCGAATTTCTTCACTTGCAACACTTGTACTTAGAGCACCACTTTGCCTCCATACTTGTCCATGCTCGTGTTGATTTTCATCGTGAGTAACTATCTTGTACTCATGTTTTATGGTCCCCACCGGACCTTTTCTGTGTGGCAACATCATCGAGTCACCCTTGTTTAGAGCATCCGAGTTGAGTCATCATCGCATCCATGGAGTCTATCCTGAGTCCCTTTGTATCCCACTATAGTCCTCCATCCCTCATTGCTTGGTTCCTCTCTCATGTCGCACGTTATGGCCTTCAGTCCTACTATCCCCTATCCCCTTTGATATTGTGTCAGTTGCTGTCAGGTCATCCATGCCATTTATGCTCTAACAAGGGAAGTCATCAGCCCATTACTCAGTACCCCCCATTCCACCATCATCCCTGGTGTTAGTCTATTATTCACTCTACTATTTTCTCTCGTGCCTTAGTTGAGGACCCCTTATTGCCTCACCTATGGAGAACCTCCTTCTGTCGAAATCAAATCATTCATTCTAGAAGATAGGTCTAGAGGGCGGTGTACCTTGGTTCCAACTTCCACTCTTTTTCGGTGCCTCGGATCAGGAAAAGGGACTCCTTATTTCCCTTTGACTTGATTGTTTCTTAGTTCCAGCTCCTTACGACATGATCGAGATCCATATACTTGATGGTTTAGTGATGCAGCAGATTGTATCGGTGATTCTCAGGTGTGTGTGAGATGTTTCAGAGCCCTTTCCTGTTTTCAGAGTCCTTTCCTAATTTCAGGGCCTCTTTGGTTGTAATTATATCTCATGTATTCAGATACTATTGTATAATTCCTAGTTGTTATCCTAGGCACAGTATGTATATGGGATCCATTATCATGTTTTTATCTGGCTCATGTTTATGCCAGCATGTATTATATAGTTCAGTCCCTTTTTTACTGGATGTACTATTCTTTGTACTTTGTCTCGGAGGGAATAGGCATGCCTCCCCCGCCACCTATAGCATAGGTACTCACTCATAAAAGAGGCTTGTCACGCCTGTAAATCTCCTCCTCTAAGCATTTTGATATACCTTATATTTCTCTCTCTCTGACTTCCCCTTCGGTCTCTAGTGATTAAGCTCTTACAACGTACTTCGGTCATACGATTAGCTCCTAACGCTCGCACGTTGGGGGGAAATCTGTTAGACCATTTTTTGGTCATCTAACCTGTTACTATTAGATGGACCAAAGTACACCATGTAAGACCAATTTTACCCTAAGTAAAATTGCTTTCACTATGAAAAATAACTTAGTAATCCATATTTATTAAGTTGTTTATGGTCTAAACAAGAAACCCCATGAGGAAATATTGAATAAATCCACATTTGTTTGATTGTCCTTAAGGAATAATTAGTTAAACAACAATTTAATTAATATTCTTGGTCATATTTAACCCAAAACAGGAAAATTAATTAGATAAATCATTATTTATCTTATTATTTTCTAGGAATAATTATTTAAACCTTATTTAAATAATATTTCTTGTTAAATTTGACTAAATCACTCATAAATAGTTAAATAAATCATTATTTATTTAATTATTACTCAACCACATCCTTAAAATGATAAATAAATCATTTATTTATTTATTATTTACAAATAAAGGGATTTGACCCAAGTCAAATTCCTTTTCCCTCCAACAAATATAATAAAATATTCTATAAAAGTTGGATCTTGATTTGGTTAATAATATTTTAATTATGCACCAATATCTAGACTAACTCAATATTTTGTTATAAATAGAAGGGTTTTTCCATTCACTCACTACCTTTTGTTGCCTAAAGATCACTTTGGATCTATACTTTTGGTCTGACTTTGATCCTCCATCATTTTCATATTTTGCTACCATTTTTCTTGTGGGCTCCCTTTGAGTTCCATTTTTTGTCTAGGTTTTCTACACCATCAAGAGAGAGAGAGATCTTAGATCTGAAGTGTTGAGGACGTACAAGAACCCATCCCATTGAGGGGGGTTGGTAACATCTTTCTATGTTCCCTTCCCAGCTGTGAAAAATACAAAAAAATCTTTAAAAATATTTTTGTCTTGTCTATTGGATTCATGGAGCAACTCTTGCTTTTATTTACTGCTTAATGTCTTTTACTACATAGATCTAGATTTTGTAGCATTTATCTTGGTCAAATAACTACAGTTCTAAAGAAAATGGAAGCCATCTTTGATGTTGGGACTGTTTGTTATGCACAACTAAAGTGAGCTTTTTTCGTACACTTGCGATTAGAATTCATACTAACAACAACCCCTATGTCTCATGTTAGAGGTTCTAAATTTTATTCCACATATGGTTTTAAGGGCTCCATTATGGGTTCAAGTATCTCAATATGAAGTAAGAAAATACCCAATACCATATTTCCATATGGTTGGAGTCATTTCATTGTAGCTACGTCATCCTCTAGTAGTGCTAGAGATGTGTTTGTTTCTAGTGGGTTCAATAATCCTCTTGGTATTCAACCGATTGGAGGATATATGTTCGAGAGTCATACATATGATCCTTGGAATTACTTTAAGGGGAAGTGACACTTTTTACATGTATAATCCATGGGGACTTACTCCTATCAATAACCCCTCTGGATCCCCCTATGGTCTAGGAGCTCAACCACCTCTTTGAAATAATTTTTCCATAGGGACCACTTACCCTTGGGGCATTAACAAATCAAAAGTTTATATGAGAACTGGAGCTAGCAACTTTGGCCAACTCATTCTCGTGGATATCCATAATACTATAAACAATGTTACGTGGGGATTACCTGCTCCACTTGGGTCATAGAGGGCCTCTAACCCCTCCCAAGCTTCATTCACATCTCCCTTCTTAGAAAATCTATCTTTTCCTGATCTTTCAAAGTTGATGAATGACCCCATAAGACATAATTGTGCATGGCCACTTATTCCACATATGTTTCCAGTAGACATTGTGAAATGATATGTTAAGCCCAAAGAAGCCCATACAAACCATATTTCATCTTATCATCTATGGTGTCCATCCAACCCTTTTATGGACGATAGTATTAGGTTGCATATTTTTCAACAAAATCTCACAAATTGTGCTTCCAAGTGGTATATTGATATTGAATCTACCACTTATGATACTTTCTTATATATGGCATAGAAATTTGTTAATCATTATCAATTGCATGTCAAATATGAGGCTAGTACAAATATACTCACTACCTTTTGTCGAGATGATTCCACAACCATTTCTGAACATATTCATGAGTGGATGAGACGAAGATATTTTCTTCAAACCAAAATTATATTGAAGTGCTTCATGAGTGGTTTATTAAATCTTTACTACCATAAATTTTCGAAGGTGTGGCAAAGGGTGGATCCCAAACTGAAGAGAAATCTATTTTGCATGCACACTAACTCAATTTTATCTATTCTCTGTAAGGTACCTTGTATCAACACATTAAAAATGCTCCCTGACCATCAACTATTCCGTCAACTCAGAAACTCAAAACCCATGTTGATGCATTCATGGGCTCTATATCATCTAGAAACATAAGAAAACTATCCTCTCAGATGGTCCAACTGAACATCTATTCTAGTGCCCCGACTAGTCATCCTGTTACTTAAACTCCTTATGCCTCTATTTCCATCTCAGAGGTAAATGTTTTTTAATCTACATTGAATAATAATCCTTAAAAACTAGGAGGGAAAAATTAAAAAAAAAATCCAAGACTTCATTTAAGGAACAAGGGAATCACAAATCTAAGATAACACTGGGCATGGCGCAAAAGAGAAGAAGAAGAAAATTATTTTGCCTGTAATATTTGCAAGGATGATCATATTACTCGTGAGTGACCCCAGATGGATGAGATTCATTGATATATATAGAAACAACATACTTGTCAACCTATTGTATTGACGAATCCATTTCCAATCCAGCAACAAAATATGGGTGCAAATCCTCCACCACCTTAGCAAGGAAGGAGTGGGGGTAACTCTTCTATTGCCTCACCTTCAATGCAAGATATATTTATGGTTAATTAAGGCATCCATTTACAAACTAGAGCTCATAATTATGAGAATTTTGAGAGTAATACTTCCACCTCAAATATCATGAACCGACCTCCAACAGATGGTCAACTTCATTTTGATAAAACTTCACTAAACATTATTCCATTCCCACCTAAGGGTGCCCTTTGAAAGACTATAGACAACACAAATGTGAATGCCACTAAAAATTATAGTATTATTGAGGATATTTCCTAGGCTTCATTGATTGTAATATATGTGTTGGATTAATGGACCAACATTTATTTGTCAATCTGGGGTCTATAAACTTCGAGGCATAACACTGGTAATGCCAGAGAAAGGCTCCAATAACTTGCAAAAAAAAACCCTAATTTGTCTATAAATTTCTCAAACCTTTGAATTCCTACAATAATCAATCATCTATTCTATTATCACTCTGTAATTCCAAGTCTGAAGACAGAATCCCGGAGGCAACATCAAAATAGCTTCAGGCCTAGGATCTAGCCCTCCTAGACCGAGAGAGGGATCTCTCTGTTAGATGTAGCTTTGCTGATTGGGAATTTTAGGCTAGCTATTAGTGCATAGGGTTTTGTTTGAATTTTATGGTTGAGACAACAGAAGAGGGCCAGATTGTGCTATGGATTCAAATAGGTGTAAAAAAATTCAAATGGATGAATAACTGAGATCATGTGAGACCACGCAAGCTAGCCATGTCAATGGATATTTATAGTTTGAGAAATGGAAAGGGGGAGGAGAGATTAAGGTTCAATGTGAATGCATAGCAGACCTTCTCTGAATTCTACATTCAAATTTCAAAGGAAAACATAGATACTACTTCAAGATTGAACAAGGTGCCTGGTGACAAATCCTGAACAAATTTTTTTTATCCACAGTAAAGAGATAAAGCAATGGATAAATAAATGAAAGAAGATAACACAAAGAAGTACATCACCATGAAAACATAACACAATAATCTAGAAACAAAATTGACCTTTTATTCATCCACAAAAGAGTGTTTACAACCAAATGAGCCTATTAAAATGGTTTTTCCCCGTCGGGGCTCCCCTTTATACTGCTAATGCATGCAATATTTAAATAAAACTTAAGTAGGTTACTCTACCTACTACAGTGATTGTCATTAATTACATTCAAGAAGAAATTGGCAAGTGGAATCATGCAAGCAGTGATACGATAAGTCAGGCCAAACCACTGGCTTTTTTAGTCCGTTATTGATTGTGAAATGATCAGAATCTAGCTTGTCTGATGCTGAAGAGGCAATGATGGCTCTGACATATTGGCTCTACCTTGGTGCAAAAAGGTTGCTGACAAGAATGTGTTTGCTATAATGATGTCCACTTCCTCTTAAATGGACTTTGTCCTTTCTATGACGGTTACTACTACAGTGGAGTTTGAAATGGAAAACCCATTGTTCCTTTAACGGAAAACCCAATGTTCCTTTAAAAAAGTGTTTCAATAATAACCTTTTGGGAGAGATGGCAGGGAAGGGCGACAGGGAGCAGTGATGGTGGGGAAATACATGTCGCAGTGATGGCGGGAGTGGTATCAGGGCGGAGGGAAAAGCAGATTTCGAGGGGGAGGGGGGGGGGTAGTGGAGTGGTAGGCAATATCAGAACCGGGGGGTGCAAAGTGGCATGGGCGTGTCACGTAGCAGGGATGTCGGTATGGGATACCACCCATTTCAGACCCCCCCACCTTTTTTAACACTCAGTGACCAAGGGGGAGTCCGAAAAGCATTGTGGGCCATCCGATATGATGGGGTGAGCGGATATGGCGGGTTATGAGTGGATGGTGGGGTCAGAGGTGACGTGGCAAAGAGGTGGGCCCACCCACAACCCACAGATCGACGCTTTTGTTATGAGTGGCGGGGAGGTAAATGTCAATTGAAACGACCGGCAATGACGTGGCATGGAAAGTTGTGTCCCTTTGATATCGCAACGCAACATACAAACCTTAGCTTGCGACAACTTAACAATAAACATAAAAATTGCCGATTGTGATATGCGATGGGGTCCGAGCAATATCGCATTGGGAAGTTTATAGGATTTTGGAAATGGTGTTACGAATGAGTTTGCAGACTTGCGATGCAAAAAGGTAAGGATAGAAGTAAAGCAAAAAAACAAAAAGGGCGAGGTTTTATCGGATCGGGACTTTGGAACAGTGAGAGTAAATGAAAAGCGACAGGGTTTTATTTTTGTGATGCGGTAAAGGTAACTGGTCGACAATATGATAAATTTGGTGATGATATCACACATATATATGTGATATATTAAAAGGCTTGTTGCGGGGGTGGAGCTATTATAAAGTCCCGAAAGCATAGATATTTCAATTCGAATGGTTTTAATGGAATTTTGAGCGTTGGAATTTAGAATTTGGAAAAATGAAGGGAAAAAGAGGGTAAATGAAATGAATGAGGATAGAAATGAGGTTTTCTCACCATTACACTTTTTCAGAAACACTTTCCTCTTTCAACTGAACTGAAAAGGCAGATTGATTCCTTTGAAGTTCTTGATAGTCAGGAATTCCTTTCTTTTTTTCTGAAAATAAATAACAGCCATGGAATATTATTTTCAATATGAAATATCTGAGAAATAATCAGTCACCTTGTGATACTGTGAATTACAAGAGTCTAACAGTGGCTCTAGATGGGGATGGAAGCTCCTTTAGGAGGTGTCCAGAACACCGTAGAATAGTAGCCTAATCCATTGGGCTGATCCCACTCTTGCAACTTAATCTTCTAAAAAACCTCTGTGGCTGAATATCTTTAAGCTGAAATCAACACTCTCTGCAAATTGAAGTCTGGAACACACTTGAACTGAAAACTAGAAAGCAATATGAAACTAAAACTGGAAAAATGCTTAAAGTACTGAGCTTATTTGCACAACGACGTACCTAACCTACTGAAATCACTACTTCTCTAAGTAATACAATAATGCTAGTGCTGCCAGTCAAGTAACTGCTCTAATATATTTTTTCTTTCATTTCTTTTCACATTGTTCAGATACAAACTTGATAATGGTGCTTGATAGAAATTCCCAGCATGATCTTCTTTACATGGCTCTTCGTATACTCGAAAAACAACTGACATGCTGTAAATATGTGTTGCCTTTGTTAAGAACAATTTCTCCATATAGACAGCTGCTGGATCAAGATATACTTGACCCATTTCTAGGTATTCTAACTCAGCCAACTCAACTTCATATCCTGGTACTGCAAATGTTATCTCCATGTCTTCAAAAAACTCGAGACAAGCTTTCACTTTATCTGATGCATTTTATGTTGATATTTCTACTAAACCAGACAATGGGGCAGACTGTCTGATCATATCCATATCATAGCATCTGTTGAGAGCATTACGGATACATGAAGACTTCCTTTGGAAACACAAACCATCCAACATATCAACTATTGGGTCATGTAGTGCTTTAGATGGTTATAGCATTGATTCCACTGATATTTCATGATTTCTTATGTGATTATCAACCAAAATGTTATCCAGTTTCCCTTTCATAATCTAAAATGAATTAAAGGATAAGGGCAAATAATTAACCTAGATCAACTCATTATTTCTTTCAGACTCTATGATTTCAAGATGGTTCAGGGACTGAACTTTTGGATATGAAAAAGGTTCCGAGTCATCCCATTTTTCCTCATCTGATTCATTAGAACATCCCTCATCCTTCACATTTACAATCCGTTGGTAATGTTCTCTTAAGAATTATGCAAAAATGAGAGGAAGGAATTTGGCACTTACTTGAAAACTTTCTGAATTTTCCTCTTTACAATCTTGCTCAACATGTAGAGTTTGATTGCCATATTTTCATTGTGATAATTGGGCTTCTTCTTTCCATGAAGATTGTGTTGGTTGCTCTTTACAGCTAGCCTCAATCTCAACCATATAGTCTTCCTCTCGATAATCATATTCAAGATGGTTATCTCTGTATGCAAGGTCATCTAACATGTACATTATTGTTGGGGATTTTCCTACCTCCCTCTGGTTTTGGACTTCATCTTTGGCTGTGTTGTGGATAGAGTACATGAAAAAATCATTTTCTTCCTTAGGATACCAAGGATGAACTGTACATTTCTTGCGTAGATTGATATTTTCATTTTCTGGAACTAATGGAACATGAGGTATTCGAACAAAAAGTTCCTCTTTCCTGCTAATCTCATGTATCATTTCGTTAACTGCATTTGTCAAGATATCTATTTTTATCTCTAAATATATCAACTGCTCTCTTTCTATTTTATCCTTCTCTGCTGCTTTTAAATTTTCCTCTCTATTCAGCAGGTTCACTTCCACATCAACTACCATAGTTTGCATTTCTTCAAGGGTTGCAAGGTCCCTTTCTCTTAACTGGAATTCCATCTCTAGGTCAAATGGATCTAGGTACTGCCAGAGAGCTAATCCCGGCGATGGCCTTATAACAGCGGGCATTGAATGATACACCTTATTGAACCTGGCTGAAAAATGTTGTACTGTCTCTTTTGACTACCTTTTTAAATGGTTGTATTCTTCTAATATGAGGAAAACATTCCCCACGATCACCCATCTCTCCAGGAAAACTTTCGCAAATTGATGAAAATTTCTAATGCTTGCAACTGGAAGATTTTTAAACCAATTTCTTACTTTACCTTGCAATGATAAGGCAACATTCTGAGAAACACATCATCTTCTTCCACCTCAAACAGATCAAGGAAATCATCCAGATTTTGAATGTGATTTTCAGTATTGATCTCTACATTTTCTCCATAAAATATGGGTAGATTATGTGCTATAATCAAAAACATACTCTTGATTAGGCTTAGAGTAAGATAGAACATAATTACAGATAAAACCAAAAATCTCTTGAATACAGTTTGGGATTGAATACTTGATTTTTAAATATTGCCTTGTCATGCTTCAAGTTCTTTCTCCAGTGGAGTCTTTGAATGAAATTGATTTGGATTGGACTCGCCAGGTGGATTATTCAGCCTTCTTGTGTCTAGTCATTGTCCACCACCAGCAACTAGATCTGAACTTGATAAGCATTACTGAGCAACACAAAACTTGATCCCCAGTGGAGTCACCATCATGTTAGCTCCCTGTAATTCTAAGGTTGAAGATAGAATCTTGGAGGCAACATCAAAAACCGCTTCGGGCATAGGATCTAGCCCTCCTAGATCTAGAGAGGGATCCCTCTGTTAGATGTAGCTTTATTGATTGGGCATTTTAGGCTAGCTATTAGTGCATAGGGGTTTGTTTGAAATTTATGGTTGAGACAACATAAGAGGGCCATTGGGCTATGGAGTCAAACAAGTGTAAAAAAATTCAAATGGATGAATAATTGAGATCATGTGAGACCAGGTAAGCTATCCATGTCAATGGATCTTTACAGTTTGAGAAATGGAAAGGGGAAGGAGAGATTAAGGTTCAATGTGAATGCATAGTAGACCTTCTTTGAATTCTGCATTTAAATTTCAGATGAAAACATAGATACTACTTCAAGACTGAACAGGGTGCCTGATGACAAATCTTGACCAAAATTTTCTTATCCATAGTAAAGAGATAAAGCAATGGATAAATAAATTAAAGAAGATAACACGAAGAAGTACATCACCATGAAAACATAACACAATAATTTGGAAACAACAGTGTCCTTTCATTGATCCACAAAAGAGTGTTTATAACCAGATGAGCCTATTACAATGGTTTTTCCCCTTCAGGGCTCTCCTTTCTATTGTTATTGCATGCAATATTTAAATAAAACTTAAGTTGGTTAATCTACCTACTGTAGTGATTGTCATTAATTACATTCAAGCAAAAATTGACAAGTGGAATCATGCAAGAGCTGATATGATAAGTCTGGCCAAAACAGTAGCTTTACCAGTCCATTATTGATTGTGAAATGATCAGAATCTGGCTTGTCTGATGCCGAAGAGGAAATTATGGCTCTGACATCTTAGCTCTACCTTGGTACAAAAAGGTTGTTGAGCATAATGTGTTGGCTGTAATGATGGCCACTTCCTGTTAAACGGCCTCTGTCCCTTCTGTGTCGGTTACTACTATAGTGGAGTTTGAAACAAAAAACCCACTGTTTCTTTAACGGAAAACCCTTTGTTCCTTTAAGAAAGTGTTTCAATAATAACCTTCTGGGTGAGATGGCAAGGAAGGGCGACGGGGAGTAGCGATGGCGGCGAACGATGTGCCACAACGATGGCGAGAGTGGTATCGAGGTAGAGGGAAAAGAATATTTTGGGGGGGTAGTGGAGTGGTAGGCGATATCAGATCTGGGGGGTGCGAAGTGGCATGGGCATGCCACGTAACAGGGACAGCGGTATGGGATACCTCCCATTTCGAACCCCCCCCCCCCCCCCCCTTTGTTAACTCTCGATGGCCGATGGGGGCCAAAAGCATTGCGGGCCATCTGATATGCGGGGGTGGGTGGAGATGGCAGGGTATGAGTGAATGGTGGTGTTGGAGGTGACGTGGAAAAGAGGTGGGCCCACCCACAGCCCATAGATCGGCGGGGAGGTAAATGTTAAAATTTTCAAAGTGCGAAGTGCGATGGGCGATAATGACGTGGCCCAGAAAGTTGGGTCCCTTCAATATCGCCTCACAACATACAAACCTTAGCTTGCGACAACTTAACAATAAACATAAAAATTTCCGATTACGATATGCGATGGGGTCCCACCAATATCTCATCGGGAAGTTTATAGGATTCTGGTAATGGTGTTACGAATGAGTTTGTGGACTTGTGATGTGAAAAGGTAAGGATAGAAGTAAAGAAAAAAAGAGAAAAGGGTGAGGTTTTATTGCATCGGGACTTTGGAACAGTGAGAGTAAATGAAGAGCGAAAGGGTTTTATTTTTACGATGCGGTAAAGGTAAGTGGTCCATAATATGATAAGTGTGGTGATGATATCACATATTATATATGTGATATATTAAAAGACTTGTTGTTGGGGGTGGAGCTGCTATAAAGTCCCGAAAGCATAGATATTTGGATTTGAATGGTTTTAATGTAATTTCGAGCTTTGGAATTTCGAATTTGGAAAAATGAAGGGAAAAAGAGGGTAAATGAAATGAATGAGGACATAAATAAGGTTTTCTCACCATTACACTTTATCAGCAACACTTTCCTCTTTCAATTGAACTGAAAAGGCAAATTGATTCCTTTGAAGTTATTAACAGTCAGGATTTCCCTTCTTTTTTTTCTCAAAATAAATGACAACCATGGGATATTATTTTCAATATGAAAGATCTGAGAAATAATCAGTCACCTTGTGATACTGTGAATTACATGAGTATAAAATATTCTAATCTTTCACTCAAAATGAATCTTTAGAAATGAAACCATAATCACTAATCCTACAAAAAGTGTAAGAAAAACTTGGTTGTAAGCCCTAACTATTGACAAAAGCAAACCCTAAATGATAATTGAAAAGAAAATACAGACCTTAGCTACTAATTAAATGGAAACCTGAGCATTAACCAAGCAAATGTAAAGATAATCTTGTCAACTACAAACATGTAAATCCTAGACAATCCAAGCTATGCTAATGCCAATCAGGACTTTCAACTCCAAATAAAACTTCTATTCAAGTTCCTGCACTAAATTCTACGTGCAAACAAAAACAATTACAATCTACTCAACCCTATGTGAAAACTATAAATATGATTCGAATATGGTCTTATTGTTATTAATGCAACCAAATGTGTCAACAACAAACTAAACAACATTGTGTTCAAAATATTAGCCTTGTTTTAATCTATTGTCTTCCCAAATTTGAAACTCACTTCAGCGAATAATTTATTCAAATCACATTAAAAAACTGAAGTCTCCAACATTTTTATTCAAAATGAAAACAAAGTATCTCGTTTTATGAATCAATATTGAAAAGTAATGAACAAGTATCACACAAATCTACGAGTATCAATCTTAAGTGTAAATTCATATTTTAGAGATTATTCATGTGCTCAGTGTATATCAATATCACAAGTGCATGATTCCTCAATATAAATTTGTGCTCAAATTTGAGTACATGAGTTTCATCATATGTGGTGACAAAGGTAAGAGCATTGATGAATCAAATAATCAAATGAAACTTAAGTAAATATACCCCATATTGTAACAATAAACCATGAACCAAATGAAAACTTGTATTCACAACTATATTGAACAAAGGCTCCAAATGAATTTCCAGTTTCTTAAATAATTAGGATTATAAATATTGTGACAAGGCCTCAATATAAATCAACTCTTAGCACAAGTTAAACTTATTAACTCACTCAGAATTCTGAAAGTTGTTTTATGTCTTTTATAACCCTAGTTGCAACTCAAAGTTTCAAAGGCTTGTAGGTAAATGTATTTAGCTGGTGATAGAGGAAATCAAAGTATTTGCATACATGGAGAAAACAAAACATAAAAGAGGCATATGCAGATCCAAAACCTCACAAATAGATATTACTATTGGCACACCATTACAATAAAAAAATACACACCATAAAATAGATCTCCAAACTTCACAAAATTAATATACAAATAGAGTGATGTTGAGTTGATCTGGTGGTCCCTACTAGTATAGCTCTCACCCTCCTTTAAAAACGTAAATTACAGAGCTGAGATAATCATGAAACACACTAGAAATGAGAAGAAAAACTTGGCATCAACAATATTTTATTAAAATTAAATCAGCCTTTTCCATCCCAAGTCACATGCTCAAGCTCCAAACCAACACTATAAAATTAAAATAACATCCCCTCCCCCCACAGGCCATGGTTGAGATTTTTATGAAGGTTACAAGATGAATTTTGGCTCTAACAACCCAATTTTTCAATTTTGGAAAATTATGCATTTTTAACAAATTGACCTCAAAGAACTTCGCGTAACTCTCAAAAAATAATGAATTTAGGAAAACTGTTCAAAGGGATCCTAACTTTCCATATTTAAACAGAACCCTTGTTTTATAATTTTGATATTATTCTTTATTTGCACGCAAATAGAGGACAAAGTTTATAGTTTGAAAATTGTGCAAATTTTGGGGATGAATTGTCAATTTCCTTCTAGAAACTCACACGCGCGACCTCGATGCCTTCTAACTCATGCGTGGATGTTAAAACATCATTTTGAAAAAGAAAAAAAATTCAATTTTTCCCAAAAATTTTCCAATGTATGAAAACACTAATTGGTACAAGAATGTTTCTATTTAGTGTAGGAACATGTCAATGAAATATAAGTGCACCTTTTATTGTCATATAGGCTCCAAAATAGTTCCAAACCCGTGTTTTTATTTCTAGCTATCATTTTCCTTCGTGGAAAGCTTGAAATATGAAGTGTTCCACATATATTCGGTGTAGAATCCCTATTGTTGGATTGTGTTGGAAATACTGAGAGGGGGGGGTGAATCAGTATTCCTTTCAATTAGAGCATTAGTTAATCTTCAATTATTATCAGTGTTTGTACAATGATAGCAGAAAACAAGAGGAACACAAATGCACAAATTTTTTAAGGTGGAAACCCACTCCGGGATAAAAACCACCTAATGCTTTTCTAATAATTCTTTAATATTCAACTCCAATTGAAAATAAAGCTCCAACTTCCTAGAATCTAGAAAATCATTCTTCTCCAGCTCCCACTGGATGGATGCTCCAACGCCTGAGATTCTTCAGTAGTCAAGTGAATGGATGCCCCAACACCCAATGAGCATCCATTCAGGCGATGTGTTAGAGAGGATGAAATCTTTGACATCCTAAAATCCTGTCACGATGGACCATGTGGGGGGCACTTCGCTGAGCGTAGGACTGGACATAAAGTATTGCGGGCATGGGATATTACCGGCCTACGATCTTTAAGGATGCAAAGAAGTTCGTCCAAGCTCGTGACAGGCTTTCCAAATGAGCGAGACGACCCGGTCAAGCCGATGAAATGCCTCCGAAACCACGCTTAGTCATCGAACCATTCGAACGGTGGGCTCTGGATTTCGTCGGACCCATCAACCCTTCATCAAATCGGAAAAACATATATTTTGGTGGCAACGAGAATATGTCACCAAGTGGGTTGAGGCGTAAGCATTACCAAGAGCCACGGAGGACTCTCGTCATACAGCTCTCGTTCCTTTTGTTTGTTCGTTATGGCCTTCCTAGGGAAATAATTACGGATGGAGGACCACAATTTGTTGGGCATAAATTAGCCGCAACACTTAACAATTATCATGTCCAAGATAAGATCACTACTCCATATCACCCACAGGGCGAATGGGCAGGGTAGAAAGTAGCAATAAGATAATAGAATCAATCCTAACGAAAACTATTGCATCACATAGGCGTGATCGGGCTACCCGACTACCTGAAGCACTCCGGGGCCTATCGAACCACATGGAGGAGCACCACTCGGTTACTCACCTTATCAACTAGTGTTTGGAAAACAACCTATTTTTCCCATAGAATTCGAAATCCAAACACCTGCGTACAAAGACAGAAGTTGGCCTAGACTTAACTGAGGCACAACTCAATCGACTACGACAGATCAATGAATTAGACGAAATTCGGCTCTCGCACTACAAAATACGAGCAGCATTCAACGACAGCCGAGCCAAATGGCATGATGCGCTCATTAAGAACAAAGTCTTCCACGAGGGAGACTCGCGCTCTGTTATACGATTCTCGGTTTCAGGGACTTCCTGGAAAACTTCGGACTCGATGGTTGGGACCATACGAAATCCGGAAAGGTACATGACAATGGAACTCTTACTCTAATCACTATTGACGGTTCCGGGATATGCATTCAAGGTAAATGGCCACCGAGTCCGTCTCTACCGTAAACCACTTACTCGGGAATCCTTCACGCCGCAGATACGCCGAGATACTGATCCGGAGATCTTAGGAGAAGAAGAGAAATCTTCCTCACCCGTAATTCATTAAGGGTCTATTTCTTTTTGCAAATTGTACATAAAGTTTTTTTGTTTTTGAGTGATTCTTGTACATAAGTTTGATTTGAATAAATTCTTGTCATTTTGTCTGTTCCTTTTTCTTCCACAAAGTTTGATTTTTGCTCTTATAATAAGCATATGTATGTTTTTTTATTTTGGTTTTGCTTGTTCTCATTGTTCCTTTTTCTAAAGGAACGAAAGATTCGGATCTCTCGTCGTTCCTTTTTCGAAGAACGATATTGTTACGTCTATCGTTGTTCCTTTTTGGCTACCATTGTTCCTCTTCCTTCAAAGAAACAACGTTCTTTTTATTTTCGTGTTGACTTTTTCAACGGAATGGCATATTGAGTGTTTAGTATGATTTCCGTTCCTTTTCCCAAAAGGAACGGCATTTGCGACTTTTGTTCCTTTTTCTATTATCCATCGTTGTTGCTTTTTCAACGGAACACCATCTCGCATACTTTTGATCTCTTTGCTCGATTTAAATTCGGGATGCTTTTTTCCCCGTCTTCTTTCTAGTCTTCAAGCTTCAGCTATGTATTTGTGCGATGAAATATAAAAACACAGCATATCCGAAAATCTGCAAATTATAAATCGCTATATCTATAAGGCTCAGCATTAATAAGAGGACGGATGGAAGGACATACTTATTTCTTACCTTTTGTGACATGGTTTTACTAATTTTGCCCCGATTGGTTATCTTTATCATGCCGATTCCCTTAAAAAATCTTTTTTATTAGTACTTGGGAATAACGACAAAGAGTTTATATCTTCCTATTGAGATAATAAGACTTCTTCCACCATTCCTACTCTTAAGGAGGCTTTGAACCACCCTTTGTGTATAAATAAGGAAAAAGAAAAAGCATGTCAAATGTCAAATGCGAGGATAGGGGGTCTCATCGAGAGCCACCCTACCATGATCATGAGGATGGAAGTGAAGTGGCATTCCCATTCGGCCACCACACCAGGGATATGGTCCAAAAGGTGTATCAAAAATAAACAAACCTTGGAACAGAGGTCTCATTAAGAGCCGGCCCGCCTCACGTTTCGCTCTTTCCTCGTGAATGGCATTATGGTTAACCGGGTCACCAAGCCAGCATAATGGTCTACATTCTCGACATAATAACAGATCCTAAGTATACACACAGGATCATGGTTCGGGGGTGAAAAACAACTCGCCAAGGTTATGGACACCGTTGGCAGCAGAGTAATGTTAATGGTATCGAAGTCACCTTGCTTACACCAATAGGTAAGATATTAACACTCTTTTGTTTTCATATCCTAGGCACTAATTATATGTTATTTCCTGATTTATACACCGCATGAATATTTATCATTACCAATCATGGCAACGGAGGTGACCATGACCGCTTAAGATTGGCAAGTACGCTACATGCCTATCCATCGACCTCAAATCATAACACAACTGAGCCTCAAATCATAACACGCGATCCATCCTCCGCCTCGATTTCGGTAAACTCGTTGTCCTCTCTCAACATGGCATAAATTCACATGTCTGTTCCTTTCGACTTGATTACTGACTGGGTGTCGCTCCTTTATTTGCTCGAGCTGGGACAGACCCTATCACACCGAGGGGGGGGGGAGGTTAACCTCATCATTCCCCTGTATTACGTGTCGACTTCATCATTCGGAAAATCTGGTTCACGACGATTTGGCATGGTTTCAAGGCATGGCAGATTTTTTATTTTTTATCTTTTCGCACAAGTTGTTTTTGCTTGCACTATTGCATACTCGTGTTTTCTTTTGCGAAACCTTGCTCTCTCGTGTTTCAAACCGAAAACGTTTTTTTTGTCTGTTCCATTTAGAAATCACAACGGAATCATGGGGGGGGGGAAAAGGCAATTCGTAGTGAGCCTCAACGACTAACGATCTCTCTCGTCGTCTCGAGAAATCCCGGAAAGAGCAGGATGGTTAAACTATTTCAATCACTTACAAGAGGGTAATGAGACAAGTAGGCAATGGAGTTCTTGCAGAATTTACAAGATGACTACTCCATAGTAAGAGGGAAACGAATAGCGGTCATCGATGCCATAATTGCAAGGTCTCAGGACTACCGACTCATCGGACCGGTATGGACATTCAAGAAAGAACGATTACGTAAGGTCATCGACATCTTCCGGGATGAAGGCCGACATTTGACAATCAAAGGGAAGGGAATTCACGCCAGCCGACCCTAGGCGAACCCCGGACTGTAGCTAGCAAGAATAGTACAGAGCTACATTACTTGCGAAGGAAGAAAAGACGTGGTAAGACCACGACACCTTAAACTTTTGGCCGTTCTAAAACAAAAATGCTCATGAATTTACCAGGCACTCTTAAACTCGTTATTGCATGATGCTTGCACAAAGTATGAAAAAGGGCACAAGCACGTAGAGGCAATTGTTAGTCACCACGGGTTAATCCGACTTGTTGTTAGTTATAGTCTTACCCGAGCAGCAGAGCAGCTGGGAAAGACTCATTTCACCGATTGAAGGGGGATCGACGTAACCATCCCCCGAAACGTAGACATTCTATAAACCCACCGTAACAACCGGAAAAATGCGGAGAAAATGTTGCTAGTACATCACAACAACCAGAGACACACCAAGAACCCACAAAGCGAAAGCATGTAGTTGATTCACCCGAGCAACCGAGAGGAACCCAGGAAATCAGCTCAGTTAGCTCAAATGAGAGGAAGCATAAATAAACCTAGAAAGTCAGCCCGGTTGGCTCGAATAAGGGGAAGGTCGGAACAGACTTCGGGGAAGCACCAGCCCAACCAAGTAATAATTGAAGATGAGCAACCCGAAGAAGAAGTGACCCGAACCTTCGGGAACGAAAAAAGAAGCAGAAGCGAACAGGAGGAAGAAAGGGGACAGCAGAGAATAGTCCATTACAAGACCTACTAAGAGAAGATGACTTGGCCGCCATCCTAACCAATATGAGTAAATACGGTCAACCTTCTAGCTCAAAGAATTCCCACGACCAATTTCAAGAAGAGAACATGCCTATGCATGATGAAGAGGAAGAAAATACCGAACCCAGAACAATCTGTTCCCATGTCACAAGAGGAAAGTCTAGAGGAAGAACCCTAGGAGGAAGAATCGTAACCGCTTGAGGTGCATACACCGTAACAGTCGGAGCAGAAAGCGGTGAGGAAGAACCCCGAGGGAGGAAGAGTTAGCAATCGGTCATGATCCAGTCCACCATCGACTGGGACTGTCGTTCCTTCAAAAGGAATCAATGGAAATCAAGAAGTTGAGGAAGGAACGGACTAAACTGCTAAACACAATAACCCGACTCGGGCAACAAATTAGGATTTTGAAAAAGAACCGTGAAGGTAAAGAGGAAAAAAGAGGGCCAACAAACAGCCTGTTTTTCCAAGACTACGAGGATCCAAATGCCGTTCCGATTAAGACAGAAATGGATCCAAATCGCCGTTCCGATTAAGATAGAAAAGGATGATAAGCAAATTCGAGACGGAGGCACCACCCTCGGGTGGTAATCGGGATCCCGAACTCCAAACAACCGTAACAAAAAGGTTCGGGTAAAACTCCCGCCTCCACCGATGCATGGCGGAAAGATCCAAAGACAAAAACCTTGCACAAGATGGTGAAACAAGCACGGCAAGAAATGGAGCAACTTAAAGAGCAAACGGTTCCCCTAGAAAAATATGAAGAGTTGCAAAGCAAAGAACTAAGGGATGTCACTCAATCTAAAAGACGAGGTTTTTGAAGGATGGATGAAGGAACAAGAGGAAGTCACACAGTAACTTAAACTAGATACTACTATCAAACAGATGAATGACTTGTGTTCTTTATATAATAATGTTTTAGCATGTAGGGCTCCTGCTAAAAAACTATGCTCTGTTTCTATTAGAACGATATTTACAATTACAAATAAAAGTCAAGTATAGGTGCACCCCTATACGAGATCAACAATGTCAATGATTTTATCGATCGTTGTAAACATTATGGAGTGAAAGTCCGAGAGATTGTTGTGTGAACTTTATTTACACGACCTTGTGCTAAGTCAGAGACTCAAGTGAACCATGGTCCCTCCATTGGTGATACTCAATTCCAAGCATTCATTTCATTCGGGGCTAATCGGATTAAGTGGTCGAAAGCCTATGATACCTTCCAGAGTCAAGAAAATGGTCTAGATTTAAGAGTTAGGGCTGAGCCTAGGAACCCAAGTACGGTTATGGACAGCTCATATAAACCACATAAGGACTCCAGGGTGTCATTGTAACATTAGGGCCTATGCATGAGGCACTCATTCAAGAAGGTTTAGAGTATTTCTTTTTCCATCAAAGACTTGGCCATTAATGCAGACCAAATTTCGATATCGAATCTCCGATCCACACATCCAACTTTCAGAGAACCATTTAAATATGAGAACTTTGAGTTAGCCGCCGACCGTTTGAATTTCTATGGCCGTAGCCTTCCGAAAGCGGTGGTCATCTTGGTTAGGGTGTAGATTTCGCGCTCCAATTATTTGGCATCCTCGCACATGGATACCGAGGGCCCGTATGATATGCCCGAGGGGCAAAGCAGTGTCAGTTCTTTGATTATTTAATCACTCAACATGGATGTAGGCCTCCACATGAAACTCCTTCTCCAAAGATACTCTCTCATCGCATTACATGTCAACTACAATGTTTTCATGAGGACATGAAACAAGGTAGCGAGGGGGGGTGTGTGGAGTACCGAAAAGGTAGATTTTGCTGATTACTTTAATGACTTTTTAATACAATTTGTGAACCTTTTGTGTCATGGATTTGGAAAGTCATAAGAAACTATCACAAAACATGTGAGAATCGATGTGTATAACTTAGCCACCGATAATGGTTATTTTCTATACGAGGGAAAGAAGAAAACGAAGAGTTGCCGCTCTAAAGATAAGAACGAAGTGGAGATAACTCGTTGTTCCTCCGGATGAGAACCGAACGCAAACATAGGGAAACAAGATCAAGGTGAATCGGCTCGGGCAAGAAGGAGAGGACACCAGCTCAGCAGCAATAGCAAAGACAGGGATGAAGAAGTTAATTGTTTATGGCGAATCCCTCGGGATCGAAGATCCTCGAGGGATCGCCGCTTTATTTATCTAGTCGCTTGGACATCTCCGCCATCGTCCTTATAAAGAGAGACAAGACTGTTAGTTTAGTAATGGCGAGATAAGATACGTTTTATGTAATCTTCCGTAAAACATCGACTTGGTTATTAGCTCGTCGAGAACTGGTTCGATGTATTTTTGATCAATGTCTTAATGAAAGCCTGGTGATTATTCCATCTTCGCGTCGCGTTAACCTAAAAGCGGTGCATCCTTGGAGGCTAAGGGCCCGGCTCCCGAAGGACACTTGCTTCGTACCATTACAGCTTCGTTTCGTGTGGTTTGTTTATTATTGCTATTCGATTGTTTGATATGCTTTACAAGTTCATATTACATGCTCTGTCTCAGTTTGAATCATTGACGTTTCTACAACTAGACTTATGTGTTAACTCCGCATTGCGTTATTCTTCCTTTCAAGAGTTAATCGCATATCCTTACTCGTTATGTTGCAGTAGACGTTATATTAACATTTGTGTTGCATGCGTTTCCACCGGATCGCATTGTCCCATAATTCGTTAATCGTTATTGTTGTTCCATTAATATGATTTGTGTAATTCGCCTTTAGAATGATAGAATGTTCCTTGATTGCAAAGAGTGTATAGATTGAGTTTGATTATAACCCGCGGGACTTAGTATTCACTTGCTCGTTCCATTTCGGAATTATGGTTTAATCCTTTATTTCCTTTGTTGATCTATTTATCTCGCATTTGATGGTTTGTCGTGAGAGATGATCTAAGACCGTAGTGAGCGATGATTTCGACCATCTGTTTAGCTCCCTGTGCTTGTGATCTATGCTTTAGTTCTCTTTCCATCGCTTTCGAAGGGATGGTTTATTATTACCGAACCCTTGACCGATGAGTTATTGAGTTTCCCTGAGTGTGTGATTTATTTCTTTAAAGTAATTTGATTTTAGTTAAGCATCCGTTTACTCTTGTATTTCTTAAGCACCCGTACTACTAGCATTACTCTGACAAATGAGCCTCGGATTGAGTCACTCTTTGTAATGACAAAACGCTCTCGGGTTGACATATTAATGTGAGGTGATTAGAGGTGAAAGAGACCCTTTTTATAGCTCTACATGCTCCATGACCTCCTTCTAGTTGTTAAACTGCTATTGAAGGAACCAAGCTGTGATACCAATTGTTGGAAATACTGAGAGGGGGGGGGGGGTGAATCAGTATTCCTTTCAATTAGAGCATTAGTTAATATTCAATTATTATCAGTGTTTGTACAATGATAGCAGAAAACAAGAGGAACACAAATGCCACGTTTTAAGGTGAAACCTCAGAAAAACACTGTACTTAATAATTCACTTTGTTTAACTCAATAAAATAATTTAAACCTGAATCTAAAGTAAACACTTCTCATTCCTTTAGAGATGATCAATGCTGAGACCCTATAGATAATCTAGCAGCAGATTGCCTAACTTCAAATGACAACTCACCCTAGCACCACCCTACCACCCTATATAAGAATAAAATAAGAATGGACTTCCGTACTAGGGAAAATGGTCCACTTTACAATGATATAGAATGATGTAGAAGAAGAAGATACACTAGACCATAACCCCAACTTTGACACAACCACCTAATGATGATCCTAGACCACCCGACACTGCCTCTTCAATTCTTGGCAGATAGACACTAGTACAATTTGTACAATAATGTATTTACAATGACTAAGTACAATGATACCTTTACAATTGAATTATCACTCAGTCTTGCCCACTTAATTGTAAATAGACTTCTTGTTGTTCTACCTTAGTTTGCTACTCATGTGCTACCCTCTTTTCTTGCTTTGCTTTGCACTTCATAGAAAGTGGATCTTTGCTTGTGTAAAGCCTGCTCGATCTGACTTTCTTGCCTTCTAGGAGCTCGATATTGAATCTTTGGTGTATCTCTGTTATTTTCAGATCCCCATGCTCTTAAATTTTCGGTCTGTGTATACTATGGAAATTGTCTTTTCAAGTACATGGGTGACTGATTTAGGATTAGCAGAAGAAGTTATACAATATCTCTAATTCCTAATTATGAATTTGTTTTAGCGGAGACGACATAGATATTACTTGTTGTCTTGTTTTCTCATTTGGCTGCGGAATGATGAATGAGAAACTACGGTTTTGCTTGAGAAGCTTAGGAGTTCTCCCAGAGTTCTCATTATCTTGTCCTTAATCGAGAAAAAAGAAGTGGAAGTGTGTACGGGTCTGAGGATGGATTTACAAAATGCTCAGAGATTACCTCCCCCTCCTGATGTCAGGAAGATATTGTGAGAAGGAGGTGTCATGATGTGAGGGAGGCTGCCAATATTTGGAGCCAATGCCAAAGGGAAGTTGCACAGTCAGTTGTCATTGACGTCAACCCAAGAAGCACTAGGGGCTAACCCAATATTGCATGGGAATTTTTACCTACCAAATTAATATATTCTGGGTCAATAATGCTTTTGATGGTTTCTACTTTTCGAGATGTTTCTGTTGATATATGGCACGCCATGTATCAACGGAAACATCTTGACAAGTAGAAACCATCAAAAGCATTATTGACCCGGAATATATTAATTTGGTAGGTCAAAATTCCCATGCAATATTGGGTTAGCCCCTGGTGCTACTTGGGTTGACATCAATGACAACCACTGATCAACAGCTTGAAGGGTCTTGACCCAGGTTCAGAGGTTAAGGTTTTCCAACAAACCCCTATACTACTGGCCCTTTCGGCAATGACCTACATTCGCAGGCCAAGGTCTCACCCAAAGTAGTATGGGTGGGTGCTGGAACCAAGTTTCTGCACCCTGGGAGAGAGTAGGTAATGAAGACATATCAGTGCATAATTATCAGATCTACACAGAGTCAGGCTATTCATAGGCCTTTAATAGTCTATTCAGCATATAACCTTAGCACAATTAGCAGATCTAACTAATACCTTCGCATCCATGTGCGTCTCACCAAATAACATCACAAAGCATTATAATTATAGCCAATAATAGATCACATATAAACATATGCCAGAGATACATATAACTTAAAGAAATATCACAGATACTTTCGCAGCTTAATTAGTAACACAGATGCATACGTAGCTTAACAGATATAACGGGTTCGCATCAATAGTAACACAATAGATCCAGATAACACAGAGTTACTTCAACTATATCCACATATATTCACATCCAAAAATCTAGTTACAACCCAAAATACCACCTACACACACAGCCAGCAGGGCCCGCACACAGTAGGATTGAGGATCTCTGCGCACACAGCCAGCAGGATTCCTTACCCAAAACCAATCCAAAACAGATCTAGCAGTTCGCACATAGCCTTAATTCACATTCATGCCTACTTCTAGACTTAAAATGTTCATCTATTTATAATGACTTAGCCTACGCTTTTTTGTGGTCTACAAACCATGGTTTGCGGACTCTAGGTCTACCCTTGACCCATTACAATGTGTTCAGGGCTTTGACCCACCCCAAAAACATTGCATTTGACTAATTAATACCAAAATATACAAAATTGTACAAAATTCGCAGCTTTAGGGGAGCATGTCCCAACACCTATGTAATGTAAGAACATGACAATCTGCATTAACAAAATTTTATTGAACATTAGTCCTTAAAAAATGCAGATAACAAAGGTTTTCTTAGATAAAATACAAAACAAGAAAAAATATTCTCTATTGCATCAAAATAATATAGAAGTTCAAGTTAGAAGTTCATAAACTGGTAAAACAAGGGAATAAGCAGGGTATCATATGAGTACAAAGTGCATTAAATGCAACAATTTCAAGGCTTGATAGGCTCTAGCTGCTATGTTTGCATTAGAAGTGTTGCAAAGTTACCACAATGAAATGCAAGGAATTTTTGTCTAATATCAGTGGGGTGGATCCCTTAGAATCAAATTTTTTGACCTTCGATCCATCTCTTTGGAAACCCCGTCTTCCACATCATCTAGCCTTCCAGGTAATGGTCCATGTTTTCAGACAACGTGTACATAGGAGAGCCTTGGATGAGGGGAATAGATTTATATAATGTCATCAAATTATTGTGAATCTCTTGTTTCTCCCACTTTTTTTGTGCCCATATCAACCTTGAAGGCCTTTTATGGGCACACATTACAGCCTCAAGGGGTGTTTTCATATTTTTTTATCGAACTAGGAGGAAAAACGATCTCTATTGAGGTTTTGGTCATCGTTGCACCATTTGATTATAACCTCCTCTTTGGGCGAAGTTGGTTCTACGCTATGACCGCTATCGTTTCATTAGTATTATGTGTCATGATGTTCCCCCATGAGGGTAAAATAGTCATTGTCGACTAGCTAGACTTTTTCAAGCCCATCTTCAATTTCATGATAGTTAGTCAATCCCCTTTGTAGGTGATTCCACCACTCTCTTTGAGGGTATTGGGGTGGGAATGTTCAAATACTCCTAATTTATGGAAACATTTATGCTTGCTCCATCATATCCATGTAAATTTTATTCCATGATTAACATGATATCTTCTGTCACTTATGAATCCCTTGGACCTCCTGATCCTCAAGAAATTCCTATGGAAGATAAATCTAATGGGGAGGGAAATGCCATATTTTTTGGAAGTAATCACTTCTTCAATGGTTCCATCGCCACCTGATGACACTGCTTAGGAAATGCATCCCAATATGTACTAGGTCAAGATACTCTTCCCACACGAGTTGTCACTTCATCACTTTCACATGACTCCCTTGATATTGAGCAACCTTTAGATAAGGCCATCTCGGAGGTCATGTATTCACAAGATATTATAAGAGATACTATGCCTCATGATTCCTCTATTCCCCCACTTATCGAAAGGATGGAGATCAACACTTAAAATATTGAATCAATCTAGGGGTGTTTCTTGAGTCATCTAATGAAGTACCACCCTTGGACCGAGTGAAGTCGAGGTTTTCTCGCATTTAACTTTCCATTGGATTATCCACTTTGAATTCCCCCATCAATGAATCTCTTATACCATATTTATTTACTGATTTTCCTTATCAAGGAGTTGTCACAACTCATGAGACTATTCCCCTTTATGTCCTTGGGTTGTTCTTGATAATGTTATGGTTTTAGGTATTCCTTGGAATCATCAACATTTAGGAACATATATTTTCAATTGGATGTGCCATGGCCCCATGATAGTGTGCCATATGTTTCCAACAACTACACATGAGTTCATACATTAGCATCCTTGGCCTATGCCCGAAAGTGGGCAATAAATTGCATAACTTGTCAGATTGTGTTATGCTTTGTAAATATGTATGTGATCCATTCAAAAAATATATATCATGTTTTTTCACTGTCTATCCGAGTTATATACCTCAAACTAGTATATAGGAATAGGATTCACTTATCACGTCACTGCATTATTGGCCTTTTCCATCTCTGTTTTTGCTTTCCTTAAGGCCCACCCCATCAGGTTGTGACATTAACCACTCCTTGTTTCATGTCATGACTTGTACAGTAGAGCCTACCCTCCATGGCCACCCTATATTAGCACTTGATTGTTGTTTTGGTGTCCATGCTACAATTATTCATAGGTTCGGGGATCCTCTTTAGTACCCTCTATGGCATCGAATTTTTTCCTCATGCCTCTCTTTGTCTATCATTTTTTGTTATCCTCTTATAATGGGTCCCCAAACTTTCTATCATGTTGCTTTATGGTAGCTTATGCTCATGGTGTTCAACATCCTGCTAGATGACTCCATACTGATGCTTAACCTCATTATTCTAACCATATCTGCAGTCATGCTCGACCTATTGCCTTTGCATTAGTCTTACCTCCATCTCACAAATTTCCATAACTTTTCATAGAGACCACTACGATGAGTGGATTTCCATTGCCAGACACTTCGCCCATGCTTCCTACTTTTCTTATGTCATGTTGATGTCTGGAAATGTCCTGGATCAACAGGGAGGATATCACGTGGTTAGGGTCCCAATTAGACCCTTATCTATTTGGTGTAGTGATTATGACTAGTTCAATGTGTCTCCAGTTAACCTTACCCTAAGTCTCACCCAAGGTTAATCTATCCTATATTATCCTATATGTACAACTATCTATATACAATCCTTGATTTTATTAGTGAAAAATGTTAAATTTATTTATTAATAAACTCAAATAAAAGGAATTATATTTATGTTAATGTTCTATTAATGATAATTCATTTCTGTTAACTAAAATTGGGGCTCAGTCTAGCCACAATGAGGCTTGCTCCTACGAAAGGAGACTTGGAAGAATGAAAGAATTTAAAAAAAATGCAAACAAAGACTAATATTAGGATGGAAGGGAACGAAAAGAGGCTCTTCCTAAATCAAAATAAGGATAACCTTACTCTAAATCAAGGGGAATAAATATGAGACAAGAGTAGAGAACCACAATTGAACCCAGGATTAGGATTCATTTGTAAATCCTCAAAATGATTTGGAGATTTACAGTTGGTTTACGCACGAATGCAATGAAATTACCTTAATAAATTATTATTAAAATGACTTCAATCACATGCCCCAAATTCAATCATGTAACATGGACTCATTTTAATATCTACATCAAAAAAAGTAAATAATTCCTAATCTCAATAGAGGGTAAAACAAAATTAATTTATTATGAGAAAATAAATGATTATTTAACCCTTACAAATTAACTCCAAGAATCCATTAGTAATTTAGACCTAGAAAATCAATGGGTAAGATTCTACATGAGTTAAAATTTCATTAAAAAATACTTCACAATTCCAAACCCATATCTTTTGAATTGTGATATTATAAAATAGATTAGTAATTTCGACTTGCAAAATCAATGAGTGAGATTCTAAATGAGTTAAACTTTCATTAAAAAATACTCAACAATTCCGAATGAATACCTTTTGAATTGTAATATTATATGTAAGTAAAGCCAAGAAAAAATACAAATTACAATGTCTCTCTCTCTCTCTCTCTCTCTCTCTCTCTATATATATATATATATATATATATACTCTCTCTCTCTCTCTCTCTCACACCATAAGCATTGAACCAAATTAAGAAAATAGTCAAGAGAGACCATTTTCCAATTCGTATCAACAATTGTTAATCAAATATGAAACTTGTTTAAAAAGTATATAAAGGAATTCTACCATATATATGGCGCAAGAAAACACTCCTTTATGCATGAAATCGATCTCTGGTCTAGTGGGAAAATTAAATATAGAGAAAATAGAATGATTTGTGCATTCATCCACAAATTTTATGAACCCTTGATTCGCTCAGGATTGTGATTTGTTGGGCGCAACCCAACTTGGCCTATATTCTGGAAAAGAATCTGCATTTTGAGGAGTGGAGTTCACAATGGAGCGCATAATGGAGTGAAATTTAAGGAAATAAATATACCGTGTGGTGTCATAAGGGATATAAGGCAGTTCAAAGCCCCTCCTTTCTATAAAAGTGCATGATTTTGTAAGGAATCAATGGGCTTTGGGTCATAGTTGCTTGTTTTAGGGAGTCCATGGTATTTGGACCATGGTATTTTTGACGATGTAATCCTATGATGTAATAGTATATAGGGTTGAAATGCTATGTTTAGGAGACACACGTATAGAAAACTATGGATGTATTATTGTGATTTGTATTTTGTAGTGAAGGGAAGGCTCACTGCAGCTGAGTGCTAAGAGGCCCGGGGAAGAATCTACATCTTAGTGTGCAGACAACCTGTAGCTTAGTGTGCAGGTCGAGAACTGGTTGTATTCAAAGATTCATTATAATAAGAACCAATTTTTGGGACGATATTATGGTGTTCTAGTGTGATTGATGTATATATTTTATTATTATCTGTTGTAGCATAGTAGTTATTACAATTTCATTTTACTTAAACACAGTAATGGTTTATGGATTTATATGACATTTTTAAGTGCTTAATTGAATACAAAGAAGTGATTTATAAGTGTCAAGAGTAAGAAAACATCATAATACCACATCTCATAGTACCTCAAGGTTGTAGAAACTTGGTTCTGCATCCACCCATAATCACTTTTGGTGAGACTACGATCTGCTTGCAGGTTGTTTTCGAAAGGGAAAGTGATCAAGAGTTATGTTGGTGCGCAATATAGATTGAACCTAGGTCAGCCAAAATCAAGCTTACTCATTTAAAGATGGATTCTAAGGTTATCATTAGATTAGTATTGCACCTAAAGATCAGCAGAAGACCACATTTGCTACAAAATGGAGCTCATATCAATACCCATTAATGCCTTTTGGATTGAAAAACACCCTGTTATATTTTCTAGGGTGGTGGTCGCAACTTTTAAGGAATACATCCACAAGTTTTTGGAGGTATATTTTGATGATTGGACGGTATTTGGATTGTTGAGAAAACATGTTGGAATTTTACTACTTAGGCTTGACACATGTAGAAAATATCATATCTCTTTGAAACTAAAGAAGTGCATATTTTGTGTACCCTTCGGCATATTGTTGGGACATATTGTCTATAAGAAAGGACTAATGGTGGACCCTGCTAAGATTTCTATAATTGTGAACTAGCCTCCACCTAAGAAAATAAGACACCTTTGCACTACGTTGGGACATACTGGGTATTACAGCAAGTTCATCAAGGGGTATGCGCAAATCACTGCATCTATGGAGAAATTTTTGAAGAAGGGTGTAACTTTTCAGTGGAATGAAGAATATCATAAGAGCCTCGACATACTAAAAGAAAATATGGTAGCTTCACCTATACTAGTGTTACCTGATTGGAATAACAAATTCCATGTCCATGTGGATGCCTCTTGTATAGATTTGGGAGTGGTACTGGTGCAACCTGGTGTAGGAGAGTTTGATCATCCTATATATTTTGCAAGTAGAAAGTTAACTAAAGAAGAAAATAATTACACCACTACAAAAAGGGAAGGATTGGCCATGGTGTATGCTTTGTAGAAGTTTAGACACTATTTGCTAGGGTCACACTTTAAGATGTTTAAATATCATCATGCACTAACATATTTGGTTAACAAGCCTGTCTTAGGAGGAAATATTTGCAGATGGTTGTTGTTATTCCAGGAATATGACTTTGAGATCATTGTTAAATCAGGGAGACTGAATGTAGGACCTAAACATCTGTCAAAAATGAAAATAGGGGAAGAACCAATCGGCATAGAAGACAATTGCGTTGTTACACAGTTACTTGCAATAAGAGTGGAAAATGACCATTTCACAGATATCATTCAGTTTTTTACCACATGAATGACTCCTTCAAAATATACTACGCAGTAAAATAAATAATTGTTGGTTAAGGTAGCTGATTTTTCATTAATAGCAGGACACTTATATAAGACGGGACCAGATGAGATACTGTGCAAGTATGTTCCTAAACATAAAGGAAGATTATTCTAGTAGAGGCTCATGGGGGTGCAGTTGGTGGACACTATGCAGGAAAAGCTACTACATAGAATATTTTGAGAGTAGGATTGTGGTGGCCTACACTACATAAAGATGTGAAGGAGATGTACTGTCAAGCATGTGATGTGTGTCAAAGAACATGGAAGCCTTCTAGAAGATATGAGATTCCATTGGCACCACAAGTTACATTACAGGCTTTTGATACGTGGTCCACTGATTTTTTTGGACCAATCAACCCACTTAGAAAGAGGACTGGTGCGAGGTACATAATTACAACAACTGATTACTTGAAAAGATGAGCTGAAGCACAACTAGTAAGGTACTGAAATGAAGTTTATTTTTGAGTACATATTTTCTATATTTGGATGTCTGAAGATTTTGATGAGTAACCAAGGTTCACACTTCTTAAATAAGATTATTCAATCATTGACTGAGGAATTCCAATTTTATCATCAAAAGAGTGCCCCTTATCACCCTCGGGCTAATGGAACAATAGAAGAATTTAATAATATTTTGGAGAATACACTTACTAAGGTATGTAATGTGAATAGAGATGACTGGGATATTAGAATTCCATCAATGTTACAGGCTTATAGGACCATATATAATAATTTTATATGTCAGACACCCTTCAAGTTAGTTTATGAAAAAGAAGTTGTGATGCCTATGGATTACATCGTGCCTAGATTGAGGATTTAAATTTTACAGATATGGCAGACCTTAATATAATGAAGGAAAGAATGTCATAGTTTCTTTCTATGGAGGAAGATATATTTATAGTAGGATTTCATTAGTAGGTGTAGAAAGCAAGGGAAAAATCCTAGCATGACAGACATATTAAGCAGAAGAAGTTCTAGGTAGGAGACCTTGTTCTCCTTTATGAAAATAAGTTTGTAAATTTTTCAGGAAAATTCAAGATGCATTAGTTGGGCCCATACATTATCAAGCATATTACTTATGGGGGCGCAGTTCAATTAGAAAAGTTAAATGGGGAATTAGTTCAAGGAAGAGTAAATGGCAGCAGGTTGAAGCTATATAGGGACAAACCTGCCCCTACAGCTTCGATCTGAAGAAAGAAGAAAATTCTTAGTGCCAACTGTAGTGGAAAGTGGGAACTGGACTATAAACCACCCTGCAGAGAAAGAGCTTATACATAGGAATTTTCTTCGCTAAAGTCTGGATTATGTCAAAGTTCACAAGAATGGTTGTTCGCTGCAATATGGGATGCGTCAAAGTTCCTCAAAAAAATATGACCGTTAAAAGGGAAAGTTGTCACTGAAAGACGAAAAAAAATGCATTTATGAGGACAAATCAATCAGATCTAGCAATATATATGCAATCAATGAACACAATTTGAGCTAATGATGGGGATGAGAATTTAAATTTGTTATAAAAATTCGTGTCACACAAAGATTTGGCACTTTTCTGTCCTCAGAATTTAAGAATTTCCTACTGCGAAGAAGTTGTAGGAATTTGCATTGTTATATGAATCCTCAGGATTTCATCCATATATTCAAAGAGAAGGTATTAACAGGAATCATGGAAATAGCCACAGCAGCATCTGATACACCCGCATCATCATTGTTACAGCATTTTTTGGTCATCTAACCTATTATTATTAGATGGACCCAAGTACACCATGTAGAACCAATTTTACCCTAAGTAAAATTGCTTTCACTATGAAAATAACTTAGTAAACCACCTTTATTAAGTTGTTTGTGGTCTAAACAGGAAACCCCATGAGGAAATATTAAATAAATCTACATTTGTTTGATTTTCGTCAAGGAATAATTAGTTAAACAATAGTTTAATTAATATTCCTGGTTATATTTAACCCAAAACATAGAAATTAATTAGATAAATCATTATTTATCTTATTATTTTCTAAGAATAATTATTTAAACCTTATTTAAACAATATTCTTTGTTAAATATGACTAAATCACCCATAAATAATTAAATAAATCATCATTTATTTTATTATTACTCAACCACATCCTTAAAATGATAAATAAATTATTTATTTATTTATTATTTACAAATAAATGGATTTGACTTGAGTCAAATTCTTTTTCCCTCCAACAAATATAATAAAATATTCCATAAAAGTTAGATCTTGATTTGGTTAATAATATTTTAATTATGCACCAATATCTAGAATAACTCAATATTTTTTTATAAATAGAAGGATTTTTCCATTCATTCACTACCTTTTGTTGCCTAAATATCACTCTGGATCTAGGGTTCTCAACAAGAACCATTCCTTGTTGCAACCACCTCGAGTAAGAAGGGCAAAGCTCGCAAGAGGGCCTCAAAGGAAAAGGTTGCCCCGACTGACCCTGCACCTCCTCCACCCCCAAAGCCTTGTGCTTTGTGTGATGTCATCAGTCATGCCACCCATACATGTCCCAAATTTCCCTGTATCAAGCCCATGGTTAAAGTTGCGTTCCATGAGTCTACAGTCTCTGAAGCCTCTGTTTCTTCCTCGACTGTAGCCAAGAATCCTAAAGCTATTCACACCAACCAACCTTGTGCTTTGTGTGATCTCCATGGCCATTACTCTCACCATTGTCCCCGCCTTACGCATTACCATGACTCTTTAGAGGTAGTTCGGGAGTATGAGGTTGAACAGAACCAATCTGCCTCTCCCGTACTTGCGCAGTATGTTGCGGGCTAGCCTGAGGATTTACCCACTCCCAGTGATATTCCCCCTCCTGATGTCGAGATGATGGAGCCTGCGGCCACCATCCTCTACCTATCATCATCCATGAGACCCTCGGTGGAAGCTCCCTCTGAATCTTCCCTTGTAGTTTCGCTCGACCTTCCTTTAGCAATCACCCTAGGCTCAACATCAATAGATCCCTTATCTGCTTTCTCTTTCGTCATCCCCTATGACGATGCGCATGTGAACCTCTCTTCTCATGATGATGAGTCAGGTAGCTTCGGTGCATCATGTGGTCTCCCTTCCTCCCGTCACTCCATCTTCTATTGTGATGATGACATCATGGAAGCAAGCGGGATGGCACCATCCATGTCTATGGTGACTTTCGCGGCCTGAGCACAAGCTACACCTTCGGTAGCTCCCACATACCGCCTACATGTCGGCATGTGAGTAGTAGACAACGTACCCAGATCACTCCCTCTCACAGTGGTGGTTCGATCTCTACTTTGCGCTCAGGCTGCCAACATTGTTCATCATCCTCTCATTTTTTTTCTTGTGGCACTTTTCAAATGGACCTCCCATCCACACCTTATATCGGTTATACTGATGGTGCAAGTCGCTACTCCCGGAGTCTAGCCTCGACAGGTTGGGCCATCTTTACGCCCTTGCATTCACTAGTTCTCTCGAACGGTGTATGCATTGGTACTGCTACCAATAATCAGGCCGAATATGATGTAGTGAGAGGTTTATTAGCCGATGCCCTTTCCCATCGCATCCTCCACCTTCATGTTCGTTTAGATTCCTTCATTCTTGTCATGCAATTGAATGGTGTCTATCGTGTGCATAATCCTATCCTCTTTAGAAGGTATTTACGAGTGAAGCTTTTGGTGCGTGAATTCGAAATCATTACATTCAGTCATATGCCTAGAGCACAAAATCACTATGCAGATAGCATTGCAAACAATATTCTAGATTGGCATTTGGCACATGCATTTAACATAAGACAATAATATAACATAAACCATCAAAACGATGCATATCCATAATATGTGTCGCATAAAATGTTTTAAAGTCCATTAACTCTGATACATATGACATGCCCATAGCATGTTACAAAAACTCAAAACTGGGGGCACCACCTGCCCCTACACCTAATCACTATCTGGAGGATCCCGAGCCAATGGCTTTGCTCCTGTAGCTCGTAGATCGCACATCCCCTGTCTTGCCATCGCCATGCGTCGCATGACCCCTCGCCAATCTGAGGGTAGACCAATACATGGCTCTATGTACTGGTCATCCAAGTCTTTCCAGCCAGGCTTTGAAACACCAGTCAGAAACCTCTCACATATACGACGGATGTCCTCCAGGAGGGATGCTGCATCCTCATTTTGTAGTGCTCTCGACCCACCAGGTCCTGCAGCTCCTGATACTACAGACTGCCCCATATACCCAGCCAGTTTTACTGATGTTGTATCTACATACCAAAAGTGAAAGAATCAGTACCATATACATTATTCTGAAACTTCACAATGCACATGAAAGAATATCAATTTGTCACTTACCATCGGGCCCCCATACTTGACCAGGTGACAGTGGCATATTTGGGTCCCCACGATAACTCATCCCACTATAGGGATAATTTTCTATATAGAGCGGAATCTGATCCCAATGAGAAAAGAACTTGGGTCGGAACACCTGTCTGATTTCCCCACCTCCTCCTCTATACAGTAGTCGCCCCCGTTAGCGCATACTGGGCTCCCTCGGGCCCCCATGTTGGAGTTGTATGTGAGGTCGAAGTGTTGGGATCTTCTCGAAGAAGAGCGAGCATAAAACTGTACCATATGCACAGTCATGATTCACTTGCCGCTTGCATAGCGACAATTGTTGTTTCAACGATGACAACATCATCTGGGCCCACCCATATTAGGTCCCACTCAACACACTCTCCACAAGCATCATCTTCCCTCCAGCGATGTGGTGGAGTGCTTGGTTGCCCAAGATCCGCAGCACCGTTGCGGCCACAGCACGAGTCTCTAACCTCTCTAGATCCCCAATAGGTATCTGATTCCCCTTGACTTGGAGACCTGGTCGACAATGGCGCTCTACAAACTCCATGATGTTCCGCCCTCACGGTAACACTAGCTGAGTATTCCCTACCATCCCAAGTGGTGGGAGACCAGTCAGGAAATATATATCCTGGACTATCAACTCGATCCAGTGCCCCTGCACTATAAAGACCTCATGGTCCGGATCCCAATAGCTGACAATCCGGGCCAATAAGGGCTCTCCATCTCTCATCAGAGGGTTCTCCACAAACTTCAGAACCCCAAACTTGGCCAATGCACTGCGGACACCCTGATCCTCCTGGATCTCTGACCGTAAGGTGACCAGGTCTCTCTCTCTCCAGTTGATCCATAATTCTGCCATATCTGCACAAAACCATCATATTTTTCAGTGTGCAGATAGGAAATACTGTATCTCAACAACAAAATCCAGTGCTTAGCCAAAAAACAACACAGAAAAACCCCTCCCCGTCAGGTTTCACTTTTCAGGCCCAAACCTAAGACAGGTCACAGTTTTCTGCCCAAAACCTACTACCTAGGTCACATTTTTTGCCCCAAAAAGTGTGACCCGGCCGTGAAGAGGAGCAAGGGTATGTTCCTGAGCTCTGGGGACCTAAACTGAACTTTCAATCCACTGAAATGAAAGAGTAAGGTTAGGCCTCTTACCTACAACTGATGGATCTCGATTCCAATGGTCGGTTTGTCCACTGCGCTTGCTGTAAGATTTAGGGCCTTCTCTCCTCTCTACATTCACCACAGCTCCACATGCAAATGAGTGAATTTGGAGGGAAAACGCCTTATTAGAAGATATACCCCTGATTTTTCTTTCGCCTGCTACGGCCAAACCGTGGCTCAGTTTGAAAAACCGTCTGCACCATTGGAAAGCTCTCACCGAGCCCTCAAATGGGTATCTGTTAGTGTTTTATGATTTGATACTTCACCAGGACACATTTTGTCCAAGGAGCATCACTTCACCACTCCTCAAAATCGAATTTCTTCACTTGCAACACTTGTACTTGGGCACTACTTTGCCTCCACACTTGTCCATGCTCATGTCAATTTTCTTCATGAGTAACCATCCTATACTCATGTTTTTATGGTCCCCATTGGACCTTTACTGTGTGGTAGCATCATCGAGTCGCATTCGAGTTGATTCATCATCGCATTCATGGAGTCTATCTCGAGTCCCTTTGTATCCCGTTATAGTCCTCCATCCTTTATTGCTTGGTCCCTCTCTCATGTCGCACATTATGGCTTCCAGTCCCACTATCCCCTATCCCTTATGATATTGTGTCAATTGCTGCCAGGTCATCCATGCCCTTTATGTTCTAACAAGGGAAGTCGTCCGTCTGCTACTTAGTACCCCCCATTTCATCATCAGCCCTGGTGTCCGTCTATCAGTCACTCTACTATTTTCTCTCGTGCCTTAGTCGAGGACCTATTATTGCCTCACCTATGGCGGACCTCCTTCTATCGACATTAGATCATTTATTCTAGAAGACAGGTCTAGATGGTAGTGTACCTTGGTTCCAGCTTCCACTCTTGTTCGATGCCTCAGATCAAGCAAAGGGACTCCTTATAGCCCTTTGACTTGATTATTTCTCAGTTCCAGCTCCTTTTACATGATCGAGATCCGTATACTTGATGGTTCAGTGATGCAGAAAATTGGACCAGTGATTCCCGGGTGTGTGTGAAATGTTTCAACCCTCATGAGGGGGTGGCCCTACAAGTAGCCCCCCACATGCCCAGATGACCTCTTCATTTTCAACCTTCAATGCAGCTCCATAGATTTGATGATGTCGGCCTCAGCCGCTTGCAACTCCTTTTCTATTTCATGTATCAGTCAGATTTTCAAAGCCCTTTCCTATTTACGGGGGCATCTGGGTTGTATTTGTATCGCATGTACTCAGATATTATTGTACAAGTCTTGGTTGTTATCCCAGGCACAGTATGTATGTGGGATTCATTATCCTGTTTTTTATCTGGCTCATATTTATGCCAGCATGTACTGTATTGTTCAGTCCCTTGTTTACTGGAAACATTATTCTTTGTACTTTGTCTCGGCGGGCATAGGTATGCCTCCCCCACCACCTATAGCACAAGTACTCATTCATAAAAGAAACTTGTCGCACTTGTAAGTCTCGCCTCCTCAAGGTCTAGTCCTCTCAGCACTTTGGTCTACCTTATATTTCTCTCTCTGAATTCCCCTTCGGTGTCTAGTGATTGAGTTCTTACAACGTACTTCGGTCATATGATTAGCTCCTAAAACTCGCATGTTGGGGGGGAATCTGTTACACAATTTTTTGGTCATCTAACCTATTATTATTAGATGGACCCAAGTACACCATGTAAGACCAATTTTACCTTAAGTAAAATTTCTTTCACTATGAAAATAACTTAGTAAACCACCTTTATTAAGTTGTTTATGGTCTAAACAGGAAACCCCATGAGGAAATATTAAATAAATCTACATTTTTTTTATTTTCCTCAAGGAATAATTAGTTAAACAACAATTTAATTAATATTCCTGGTTATATTTAACCCAGAACAAGGAAATTAATTAGATAAATCATTATTTATATTATTATTTTCTAAGAATAATTATTTAAACCTTATTTAAATAATATTCTTTGTTAAATATGACCAACACCCTTAAATAATTAAATAAATCATTAATTATTTGATTATTACTCAACCACATCCTTAAAATGATAAATAAATCATTTATTTATTTATTATTTACAAATAAAGGGATTTGACCCAAGCCAAATTCCTTTTCCCTCCAACAAATATAATAAAATATTACATAAAAGTTGGATCTTGATTTGGTTAATAATATTTTAATTATGCACCAATATCTAGACTAACTCAATATTTTGTTATAAATAGAAGGGTTTTTCCATTCATTCACTACCTTTTGTTGCCTAAGTATCACTCTGGATCTATACTTTTGGTCTGACTTTGATCCACCATCATATTCATATTTTGCTACCATTTTTGTCTGGGTTTTCTACACCATCAAGAGAGAGGAATTTTAGATCTGAAGTGTTGAGGACTTACAAGAACCCATCCCATTGAGAAGAACTGGTAACATCCTTCTATGTTTTCCTCCCAGGTGCCCTTAATATAAAATTCATTCAACATATTCTTGTATTGTCTATTGGATGCATGGAGTAAATCTCGTTTTTATTACTGCTTAATGTCTTTTGATGCATAGATCTATACTTTTGCAACATTTATCTTGATCACCTAATTGCAGATTTAAGGATATTGGCATCCATATTTGTTGTTAGGGTTGTTTGTTATGCAAAGCTAAAGTCGTATTTTTTCGTACACTTGGAATTAATATTCATACTAACAATCATCTGAGAACGACGCAGTAGCATCATCACAATGGAAATACCCACGAAAGAAAATGAACAAAGAATAGAGAACAAAGAAGAAACATGAGAAAAAACCTGTTGAAAATCAGCAAGAACCCGAGCCTTTAAGAGATAGTGAAGAAGAAGCGGAGTTAGAGAAAATGGAAATGGATGGCGCAACGTTTCCATCACCTCTCCCATCGTATATCCCACCAAGGAAAACAGATTCCAAACCTGTGATAGAATTGAAGGATGAAAAGTATGGCACCTTCACAACCATACTATCGGAGTCAGTGTGATTTGTTGGAGAAGACCTTGGGAAAATTCCACAGTTGAAGTTTGCGAACAATGATTTCAATGACAGGAAGAAATACCCACAATTCACACCTGACAGATATCTAAAGCAGGTACACTACACTGAGAGTAGTGTGACGAGGTTAGAACCACAACAGTGGGTGGCTGGATTAGCGCATTCGGGTTTGTTGAACATGTTGAATGTGTTTCACTTTGGTAGAAGTCCATGGAGCACAACATGTGTCGGAAAATTTCTCGTGCTGGTGCACGATGGATGTCTATGGATGGGAAAGAGGATCCCTATCGACGAAATGTTGATATGGAGAATCACAATATTGCCTTATCAAGGGTTGAATCCCACTGAAGAGTTTGCTGGGAAATACCAGGTCAAAGCCATAGCAGAAAGCATGAAGAGTAAGTTTGGATTGACAAAAGGGAAGCGAGCTTATGACATCATCTCTATCAATGACCAGGGAGTCTGCTTTGCAGCACACATATTGGCTAGAAATATCATGAGGAAGTGTAGGACTAATGAAGTCCCTACACTGGTGGTTTCATTGGCTATGCAGTGCACTAATGGGGTTAAGTGCAATTGGGCCACATACCTTTGCAAAGAGTTTTTGGACGACTGCTACAAGGCTTAGGAGAAAGGTACTGCATTTCATTATGCATGGTTACTTCTAATTATTGCAATGTTGGCGTGGAAGGAGCCAGAAGATTCACATTTACCTCTGATCGCCTCAGAAGTGCTAGTGTCAGTCAGTTCTTCTTGTCACCAGTGATCAAATGATCTCTTTCAAAATGTTTGGTAGTGTGTCGAGTCAAATTTTCATGGTTTCAGTAGGTCTTGAAATAAAAATTTGGTCATTGGCTAGTGGTGTCTAGGACTATTTCTGATCCTTCAAAAAAATTTCACTTGTTGGTCATTACCATCTCGTAGTTGGATGGGTCATCATTACAAGGTCTTCATATTCATTTTATTCATGTCATCATGGTTTTCATCCAGATCAGTGTCTCCATTAGGTCATTAGGGTTTCAGTTATAAAAAAATCAGTCATTTCATTCATAAATCCGACAAATGAAGGAGTAGAAGTAGGGTGTTTGTTCAATAAAGTTTGTTTCAAGTGTAATTTCATTTTAACATCATGTAATAATTTCCTAAGGTTCTTAATCTGCATAAAAAGTTCCAAAGCTACATAATGTTCAAAGGACAAAGATAAAAGCATCTGGTGGCCCAACCCACTACTATGAAGAAAATTTACTCTTACAAGCTATAAAATACCATTTCATTCATTTTTCTCATTAATCCTATTGAAAAAGAGCTCTCTCTCACCTACCAATGCAAGCTCAGCACTTCAGCATCCAAGAAGACCCTAAACAGGTGACCACAAGCTACCACGATGCGTTTTGGAGGTGCCACATTGCGTTTTCCCTCATTCGTTATTTTTTATTTCCAAGAGCAACAAATTCAGTTTCCGAGGCTTTAAAAAGGTTCTAAAAGTGTTATTCAGGGTTCTACAAATAATTTTAAGCTCTCGAAGCCTTCCTTTTAGTTTGTTTTCCTTGATTTCATGGTGTAACTCCTCCATAAAGCCCCACGCTGTGTTTTGTGGGAGAGCTTCTCTTTTCAAATTTGCAAGTCAAATTAACCTTCCCCGTAGTGATTGTTTATTTCCTCACACTCAAATACACTCCATAAAGCCCTCACACCCCTTCACTTTCACTCCCTAATCCCCTACACCCAAACCCTAGCCCTTACACCACACCACTATCCCTACGCTGCGTTTTTTGGAGTCTCCTAGTCCTAGGACTGTGTTAAATTTCCCTAGGCCAAATCCTCCCCTAATTCCATCCCTTTCCACTTCCTAAACCTTCATAATTCCCTTCCCTACTTCCCTACTTTTTCCCATTCCCATTTCCCTCTCCTAACCACTCCATCCTACTCCCTTTCTCCCTTACCCTGTTTTTCACTATTAGGGTTTTCCCCCTGAAAAGTACATATGGAGGGAGATAAGAGGCCTTACAAAAAGGGAGGCCAAATGTCAAGATATAAACCCATAACTACTCATGAGCTAGTGTCTTCACCTTTTTCAAAGCAGTTTTTTCAGAGTGTATAGTGTTTTCCATTCTGTGAGCAAGTTGAAAGAGTCAAATATCATGCTAAATTGACTAAATTGTTTGCCACTCATCTCAAGAAGGAAAAAGTCATTATTGCAAGAGTTACATTCACTATATCAAATGATGTAATATTAAAGGCCACAGGGATACCCAATCATGATCAAAAATGGTTCAAGAACTAAGACCTAGAGGTCCAAAACTACAAGCCTTACCTCATAAGACAATATCAAAACAACATCAAGAAGGTTTTTTTTGTTGGGCAGCTCCTTGAGAAGTATACACCACTGATGAAAATCATAATGAAGTACTTCACATGTGAGGGAATATTTTCTAGAATATACAAGTACCATGTCAGACTACTCATGCATTTCATAGGGGTAAAACCACTCAATTTTCCCTACTACCTCTACAGAAGTGTGGCAAAGGTGGCATTAAAATTTCAGCATAGGAAAAGTGATCCTGAAGTCAGCCTCTTTCACCATGCTCTCATCAAAACAATTGTTTTACACTAGCTTTAATAGAAGAACATCACTTGGGAAACTTTCATGCAATCAGATGTATTTTTTCCTTCTGCTAGTTATCCTACTAGCCCTAGCTCACCATCAGCACCATTAGTACCATCTAAAAATATGGAGGTTGGCTCATCTATCAGAGTTTCAGTGAATAGGAGGATTGAGGTCACTCAGACATATCATAGAGGTAGAAGGCTTATGTTTTCTCCACAAATTGTGGAAGGTGCCAAGCCTACATCAGCAGAACAGGGATCACCATCACAACATGAAGCATCTTTGCATGATAAGGAGCCCATCCATAATGACATTGATACAGTGGACTTGGATGCCAATGAAGAGCATGAAACCCTAGAGCAGGTCATCAAGGAGAAATATTCTCATATCATGGAACTCAAGTACAATCTGGCAAAGTCTAATTTCATAATTTCCTTCCTAAAGCAAGAGAACAATCAATTGAAGGTAAAGCAATTATCTTTAGAGAAGAATCAGTTTAAAGCTAGTATGCAAGATGTGAAGGGAAAAGTAGTGGTTGAAATTAAAGATTCATATAAGCATGAAGGGTAGGTCATAAGGAAAATTCCAAGGACCATGGGTCTTCGAAGGGAACTTTAGAAAGAAAGAGAAAAAAATCCACTAGATGAAGAGTTGACATTTGAAGAAAGGATAGCCATGGAAATCAATGAAAATAGAGAGTTATGGCTTGACACAGTGAATTGTCACTTAGAGAATCTCCTTTAAAAATCCATCTAATACAACAAGTTGCAAAGACATATGGCTACCCACTACTACACAAGGAATCATATTTACAAAGTCAAAGTCAAACAATAGTAGCAAAGCTGAAGGAAACCCTAATCAGCCAAAAGGAGAAGGGTAAGTTAGAAATGCTTGTTGATGCTTATATAATAGCATAGCACACCATATCAGAGCTTCATCTAGCATGTCTGGACCAATTTTGAAGAGTTTTAGAGAAATTTTTCATTTTTGTGAATTTTGGTGAAATTTGGCAAATTTTGAAAACACTGGCACTGACAAAAACAGAGCGTGGGTTATGCTGCAGTTTTGTTGGGGAGGTCCAATGGATGAATTTATTGCATTTATGGATTCCACTTGGCCTATACATCAATCCTAGTCAGCATAGCAGCCTTTTCAGCAACTTCTGGAGGGCCAAAATGCTAAAAAACCATCAAAAAATTACCTTTCTGCCCTCTTTTTGGAGGCCACACTGCGTTTTCTGACTAGTCTTGGGAGATTGAGGTTTTGGAAGGCTAGAGGCAAAATTTTGGAGTGCTTGATGAGCCTATCACGTAGCAGACATCTAGGGATATCCAAAAAAATGTTTAGATCAACATTTGGACACTGGGAAGACCTCCAAAATGCCATTTTCCTTGATAGGTTACGTTTTCCTTAGGCACGCTCTATTTTCTCTTGAATTCACTATGTTTTCTCTAGAATGCCATTTTTCTCCATCATCTTCATCCAGCTTGAATTTCACTCATGTAATGTGTAAATTATGATGATGTAATGATGTCATAAGGTGTAATTAGGCAGGTTAAAGTCAAAATGGAGTAAAGGCATTCTTTTAAATGTCAAAAATGGTAAAAGGGATCAGTTTGTCTATCTTGAGGAGAGGTTAGAAACCTCCCTAGTATTTAGGTTTTAGGTGAGAGGATCAAGTAATCAGATCCACAACTCATGGATTTGACCCCTGAGAGAGGGGAAATGATATTTTTTCTATATGTATTCCTTTCTGAGTCATTTTAATGGTTGGACATCAGAGTTTTGAGACCATTGTAGCTTGTGCTTCAACTTTTATTCAAAAATTCAAAGGAACAATTGTAGTTATTATATAGGAATTCATGTGCAGTGAGTTTTTGATGTTGTTTCTCCTCTATTATAGTCTTTTATTATTAATATGTATATTCTCTTTCCATGCCTTGCTTTCGTCAGTGATCTTCCTAAAAGTTAAAATAGCAAAATTCTCTGGTGGCTCTGTTTTGTTTGGGAAAATAATTTCATGTTTATTTCCTTCCATTTTAATGAATTCATGATGCATGCTCATTAAGATCTTATCCACTTTTTCAAGCCCTACACTACACCAAGAAAATCCTAATTCATCATTAAATCATTGCTACCTTGCTCCTTTATATCTTTTCAGCTATAACCCTTTGATCATTTGACCTAGTTATTTAATTTCATCCCTGATCCAGCACCAAAATCATCAAACTTTCAAAACCCTAGAGCTTGACCTAACCAGCCTAAAATCTACTCCTCATCCAGTCAAATACTTTGGCTGTGATCTCATAGAGAGAGCCCTCTCTGGTTTGGTAGGGCTACCTACCAAACTTAAAGCTTGGTTTTAGGTTACCTCCATCAGCATCCATTCATCAATCTTGGGACATTGTGGAGGCTAACAGGATGTATCTGAAGTCGTGCAATATGCCTCTCCGTGGTATACCACTAAGCCAGTGCGCGCACATGATAATAGGATGGTTTTTGTTATTTATCATATGGACTTACACATGCTGGTGATCCAACACTCTCTCTTGTCACCAAGCCTATACAACTAGTATAACTCTGTTGCGAAATTCAAGGATGACTTCCACAAAATTTATATATAGGTTCGCAAGGACACAACGAAGGCATGGCATCCATGACATAATTAGTGACAAAAGACGATCTCCTAACAGAGATACAACAATGGCCTGAGGAATGGATCACTGTGCTGGAGATAGAGACAAAGGATTATTTGACAGAGAAGGATACGACACAACACAAAGAATCAAGTGGGAAGGATAAGGATAAGGATGAGGAAGAGGTGTAATAAGAGGAGTCACATGACAAGAGTCACTAGGATCCTCTTGTAGGATATGAGTAGAACAAAGAGTTTGAAAAGACTGAGATAGACCCTTATTTCGTAGAGAAGAGGAAGGCAGGTACCGAAGCTGCCAAAAGACCCAAAAGAAGCAAAAGGTAGACAAGACAAAGGATATAACACCATTGGTCCTCACTAATGGGGAGCTAGATCAGATTGGGGATAGAATAGAGGAAGAAATGACAGAGTCATGGAACAAGTTAGAGGATCGCTACAACGCACCTCTAACAGGTGTCGAGGAGCACATTGCAGAATTGAAGATACTGGCACAAACAACCAGACATTCAGTATAAACAAAGGAAAGGCTCAAGAATAAAGATTAGTAGAGCCCACACTTGGGGTGTGGATAGTGCGGATACTTGTCGGAGCCTTGTAGTTTGACTCCAGTGAGGTACAACAATAGGAGAATGGATGGAAGTATGTGAACATGAACATCATTACGGTGCCACTCTAGAGATTACATGAGCTATAGCAAGAGATAATAGATGAGCTAAAACAACGAGAAAAACTCATTGCAAAATTGAACATTCAAGGAGAGAGAGTGTGAGCTTCACTGAAGCAACAACTCAACCAAGAGATCCAGGAGAAGGACTAGGTAGTACAACAACAGCAAAAGTTGAAGGAGGTGGTCGAAGCCACATGTCACGAGGTTCCATATATTGATGTCCGAGAAGAAGAACCAGTGGAGGACAAGGTCATGAAGCTCAGCCTTGCGGTAAAAGGATATAAGAGTAAGATCGCAGATGTATAATTTGAGTATAAGATAAATATCAACGAGATACAGATGAAGCTACAACCAACTACACCACAGGAAGTGAGGGAGTAGAGGGAGGTAGACCTAAAGGCTATAATGGCTGGCATATCTGCTACAGTGGAAGATTGTGGGAAGTTTTTGGATGAGAGCTTACAAATTTGGACTTCGCTACAGGAAGATCCAAATGTGTAGAAGTTAAAAGAGGACATTCAACATAAGTAACAACATTTGGAGGAGATTCGGGCAACTGTGAAGACCGTACCAATCTCACAGAAGCTCTCAAATATCAATGAGGCACATGCCCTCCAGAAGAAGATAGAGGAGATGAGGAAGGAAAAATGATTGTAATAGAGAGAACTTAGACATGGCAGGATGAGGCACTCCAATTATCTCAAGCAGTGGATGAGAAGCTTCAAGAGCTTCGATAGAAGGAGGACGCATTGAGGTAGAAGGGTACATAACCGATGATAGAAGCACTATTTGAGGAAGTGTGCAACGAAGAAAAGCAGATCATATCCATTTTGTAGCAGCTCAACAACACCTACAACAACATTTCAACAAAGATCAAAGGAAAATCAGCTGAGTGACTCGAGACGAGTCACATGTGAGTGTTGGGGGCATGTTGGGCACAACCCAACTTGGCCTAGATTTTGGCAAAGACTCTCCATTTTGAGGAGTGTAGTGCGCAATGGAGCGTAGTTTAAGGAAATAAATATACCACGAGGTGTCATAAGGGCTTCGAGGAGGGTCTAAGCCCTTCCTTTTTGTAAAAGTGCATGAATTTGTAAGGAATCAATGGGTTTTGGGCCATAGTTTCTTGTTTTAAGGAGTCCATGGTATTTTTGACGATGTAGTCCTATGATGTAATAATATATATAGGGTTGAAATTATATGTTTAGGAGACACACATAAAGAGAGCTATGGATGTATTATTGTGATATGTATTTTGTAGCGAAGGGAAGGCTCTGCAGCTAAGTGCGCAAAGGCCTAGGGAAGAGTCTGCAACTTAGTGTGCAAACAACCTGCAGCTTACTGCACAGGTCGAGAACTAGTTGTATTCAAAGATTCGTTATAACAAGAAATTGTTTTGGGGAAGATACTCTGGTGTGATTGATGTATATATTTTTCTTATTATCTATTGTAGCACAATAGTTATTAGAATTGGATTTTACTTTAGCGCAATAATGGTTTATGGGTTTATATGACATGTTTAAGTGCTTAATTGAATATGGCGGATTGATTTATAAGTGTTAAGAGTAAGAAAACATCATAATACCACATCTCCCAACCCCTCAAGGCTACAGAAACCTGGTTTTGCATCCACCCATAATCACTTCAAATGAGACTATGATCTACTTACAGGCCGTTGCTGAAAGGGCCAGTGACTCAAGGGTTTTGTTGGTGCATAGTATAGATCAAACCTAGGTCAGCCCAAATCAAGCCTACACGAGTCAATTTTTATAAGGTCTTTGTAGATTGTGAGCACTTTATCAAACTAAGACATATTCGAAACTGAAATAGTTAAGCTTGAATAGGCATGGAGATCTATTCTACAAGAACGAGCAAATTCGAATCCACTTGAAGTAGTCTGGTGCGAGTTCAATGTTGAGATTCTCCAATAGCATTAAGATTGTGTTGAGATAAATCATGTTGCTAAACAGAATTACTCCGAACATATTTGATTACAATGAAAAATATGGAACTACTTATGTTGCGCGCCAGAAGAATCCAACCTATATTGCACCCACAAAAATATGAATTAATGATAAGTAGTAAAAGTTTGTTTAAAGAGATAATTTATGCCATAATAGATAATTACGTTCAGCTAAAATTTAGATTCCAATTGTATGAGAATGGATGTTGTTTTTGTTTGTTTGTTTCTGAGGGATATGAAGGTTAATAACAGTTAAAAATTAATTGATTGCTGAAAAAAATGGACACAAAGCTAATTTTGGTGTTGATAGCCACACATGGAAGTATTTCTTATAATTAATATATGTAAATTATGCAATTATGCAATATGATCAACATAGAAAAAAAAATTCAATTAGATTTATGATTGAAGTGAGAACATGTATTTATTGTTTAATGGTTGGTTGGTATGGTTTTACCATGGGGGCTTCACTCATGAACCTCTCACAGATCAAGTTCATTCATAGCATATTAAACAATCTCTTTACTTTTACTAAATATTCGAAAATACTTCTAAAAATCACATTATATAACCCCTTACCAATAGAAAACCCACTAAAAGTAGTCTATGGGACTACCAACTTCCTTGTTTTTTTTCTTCTGTAATTCAATCCTTTTCTTACTCAAATTGATGATGAGCTGACCCAACCTTCTAACAGTTCCCTCACTAAAAAGACAATGCCATGGAATTGATGCTAACATACTGCGGTAATTTTCCTTGATGTCTCTGAAAGCATCACATTCCAAAATGAAATGCTTTTCTGATTCCACTGCCCCAAAAGTGCAAAAAGTACATACCCTTTCTTCCCAAGATTCTTTAGGTCTCTTCCACCGTCCCGTTTCACACCGAAATTGATGTGAGTTAGTTCTTAATTGAGCAATAAGAACCTTTTCTCTCCACGGAATGCTAGCTCCAATGTACTCTTTTTGTTGGAGATCCCAAGTGGGGTTGAATTCCTGAACATAATACTTCTTCTTTCTACCCAACTCTTTTCCCCATATACCCTTACCGAACTTCTCCAACACAAAATTCTTTAACTCCTTGCTATTTGTGGGACATGCATTAAGGTAAATATTCCATTTTTGCATCCATTTGTTGTTTTGTCTCATCCATGATTTCTTTCTTTCACTCATACCTTCATTGAAGATAACTTTCGGCCATCTATCTCCTCTCATTTGCTCAATTCTGTTTAGATACCTTATAAGACACACCATGGCAATTGCTTCAATGGGAGCTGCCTATGCTTCACTCAACATCATCTCATAGGGAACCAAATTTTTTATTTTGAACTTGCTCATGATCAAGCGTTTTTGAATTTTTTGAATTTGTTTCCATTTTGAAACAGGGATGCTGCTAACCCACAATTCACACCCATATAATAACATTAGACAAACTAGGAGTCCAAAAAGTACTTTGATCATGTTCCAATCCCATAACTCTGCCTCGCTATATCTATTTTGAATCAACGTGGGTGTCTCAATTTGATCTTCCAACTTAATGAATAGCACTTTTTCCAAACTTAAAAGAATGTATATTATTAAATATTATAGAATAACAATATTTGAAAATTATCCTTAACCAATAATTTTAAACAATATGAAAAAAAAAATATTTTTTATCTATAAATAAAAACCAAATTTTAATATATTTTTATTATAAACCTAATTTCAACCTTTTATCTAACACAAATTCTCTAATTTCAAATAAATAAATAAAAACCCAAAAAAACGTAATACTTTGACCTACATATTTATCCCAACACACAATTTCACATTAAATTATTATAATCTTCGTCCTAATTGTTTGCGAACATATTATTACGTCAGGCCGTAATATTCTTTATGGTATGCACTTACTAACTTTTATATTTTAATTATGATAAAAAATCAATTGCCCAAAATTTCTGTTCTACCTTAATTCACAAATACTTGTATCAATATCAACCTGCTTTATGTGCATCCGTGTACAACACAATTACTTACCTTTAGTTTCATAAGGTTCTCGATACTTTTATTCGGTAACTAATGATAATGATGATCATTGCTTATTGCGTGAACTTTACTTATCAAAATTTGAGGGATATATAAAATTAATTATGTAGGAATGAATGAGTTTATAATTTATAAAATTAGTTTAAAAATATTTTTATTTTTCTTATTAATTATACAAAATAAAATATTAAAGAATTTTAATTATTTATTTATTTTTAAAAACTAGACAGAATTATTATAAAATTAATATTATTTTAAATATAATTTACTATTAATTTTATTTCCAAAATTTAGGTTTTTGTGATCCATACATGAATATAAATTATTATTATAAAAATTTAATATAAAAATTCACCCAAAAAAATTAATATTTAAATATTAATAATAAATAAATAAACAAATAAATAAATTTCTTTATAAAATTACTATTTGAATAAAATGAATCCTCTTTGTTCTTTTTGGAGTCAAATTAGCCGTTATTCTAACGACTAGTTTAGCCATCTCTACATCTATTCAAACTCAATGTCTAGCTATCTCTACATCTATTTAAACTCAATGTCTTGATCTGATCTCTCACGTAGTCCTGATGATGAATCACACTGGTTGGTTCGAAACGCATCGACAATGTTCTTTCGCAAGAGTATAACATTACAGATTGGCCTTAGAGGAAAATGGTATTGCAAAATAATAGTTTACAAGTGCATGTTTATCAGGCTAGGCCAAATGGTGAACATCCCACATCAAAATGAATTTGTTGACTAATATTAGGGCATCTTCTAGGTTTGGAACTCAACTAAACCACCTAACGTGGTTTGTGGGTGGTTGTGTCGGGTTCAGGAGGATAGGGAGAGTCACTAGAACTCGACATCAAGCCTTCTCAGTAATAGGCAACAATTCTATTGATTCTCCTAATTAAATAAAAAGAGAGTAAAAAGTGAATAATAAAATACCTATACGGGAACGTGTTATTCACTCCATCTAACTATTAGTGTCCAACTCCTTCAAAGAATCTATGTTATGATTGTGATATGTAGACATTGTACTAACAACAACTCCTAAGGGGAAGATTAACAAGGCTAGTCATCAAAAACAAGAAGGTCATGTGTTACAAAGTGGAAGGTTTGTTGTTCCAAATATTTCATTATGTGAATGGATATAAAGCTCTCAAATTTATTCTCCCAATCTCGTAATTTTCATTATTCCACTAATTTTTCGAGACAGGGGACATGAGAATGTGAAGACACAGACAATGGACATGTAGAAGCACCCCCAAATTTTAGGGAAATTCAGGGAGGACGAGGGAAGGTCGGTGTGTGTGTGTGTGTGTGTGTGTGTGTGTGTATCAAATTCAATAATAAAATAATTGATTTATACATCATAAATGATTCAATGAAATAGAAATAGTGAAATATTATATATAAATTTAAATTCATCGTCCTAGAAATTGATTAGTATTAAGAAAAATAATAGATACTAAAGTTTGAATACTTATAGTAAATGGAGATTTGAAATTACTCAAACTCAAAAGTAGTAAAGAGCGATGAATCAAGGACTTGATTTAAGTTCATCGGTATCTAGATTCAAGACTCAAAAGTTAAAAGTAAAAATGAACAATGGACAATGAAGCAATGTTATTAGAACTATATCGATGATTGAACCGGTCAACCCCAAAACTAGGAACTGGAAAAAAAAAGGACAGAAAAACCTATTGACTAAAAGATACATAAATTTTCAAAATTTGAAAAAAAAATGTAAATATTCACGTGCATTGATATGAATCCAAACCATTATACAAAAATATGTAAATTTTCTCATATATATAGCAAGGGTGCATGTAACCAAAATAGCATTGAGTACAGTCCATATTTGAATAAAAAATATTTCAACAAAGAGACTTTATATCGCCTCTATAGTCCAAAAAAATCATACTACAACAAAACCTACATATCATCAAAATAATTGCATATATTTAGATCTTCATCATTAATATCACCCTCTAAGCATTGAAATAAGATAAAAAAAAATTAACATGTCAAGTCGATAATTTGTTTAAGTTATAGGTATTATGGTCATGAAAAATGAGTTCAATAATCAATGCCACTGACATTGAGGTACATAGAGGGCTTGTTGCTCTTGATTAAATGCTAGTTCCAGACCCTCATGCATGATAGATCCCATGGAAATGTTTCAATCCCTCCAACCTTGAAACCCTAAAAATTGTTAAGTTTGCCAGATTTTGAATGGGATCTAAAATTCTACTTTCTCCATATGAAATCCAATGACGTCATAGCCACTATCAAACATCCTAAGTCAATTAATGGTAATGTTAAAATTTTAAGTAAAATGACAAAAACAAAATATAAAGAAGAATGTCACTTTTATTTTAAGAATTTGGCATTACCATTAACTTCATAGCAATAGTAGGCCCCAGAGTTGAATATTAGGCTTCCCCACTCATAAATTGTTGTTTTCAAGCAAAATTAATGGGGGACTCCTAGCCCTTTCTGAGGGGGGGCGCCCGCATGCACCCCTTTTGTGGAAACACACCCCCCACATTGGGGAAACGTTTCCCCTGTGTCTCCTTGAGTTTTCCCAAAAAAGATACATGGAGAAACGTTTCCCAAGCATCCCCATATAGGGTGCATGGGAAACGTGCACACCCCACCCTGGTGTACATGTTCATGTGGAACACTATTAATTTGAGAATCTGTTTAATATATTTTATAGTAAACTAATCTCTAAAATTTAATAATATTTTTAAATATTGATTCAAAATAAGTTCTCTATTTTTCCAAAATTAAAAATGTCTGAACAAATGATTTTCAACTCCAACTACTTTTATGCAATACTACATATAACTCCTTAATTTACTATCATCTCTTAATATAATATCACAACCATCAAAATATTCCAAATTCAAATTAGAAATTTAATTTCTTATATAAATTTTAAAATATTTAAAATCTATTATTCAAAATTGGTTCATATTTCTATTTTTAAATAAAATATATGAAAATAAATTTATAAAACACTCTACTCCCATTTAACTCCCAAACCCAATAATGAAAAAAATAATAACAAAACCCCAAGAACAAAAGAGGGAGATGAACTAAAAGAAAACAACACCAATCCATGTGTCTCATTGAATCTTAACAAACAAAACAAACAAAATAGTAGGTATGCTTCATTGAATCTCCCATGCCAATATTGAAAGGAACCATGTATAAGGCATCAAAGTCTTTGATGTTTCAAGGGGATGGTTTCATGGGAAGGTGACATCGGGAATAATACTGCTCAACCTACCCCTTCCTAATTTTTCCTTTGATGTGACATAAACACCCTTTTCAATTCTTGATTAAATCATTGTAATTCGTTTACATCTTCTCTCTTATTCCACACACGTCCCTTGGGTCTGAAGACACGTTTCAATTTCGTTTTGCTTTATGTGTAGCAGAAGGTGACATCTCAAAAGCTATCATACAATCAAACTATTCTCTGAAAAATTTAGGCCACATAAAGAGAAAAAACAGTTCAGGCTACACTAGGAGAAAAGGGTATTTTCCATGTATCAAAGTTTTAATGATTATTGTAGACTCACTCATGATAATTATTGGGACTTGAACTATCAAAAGCTTGATTGGTTCTCTGATAGGATGTCAATGATTTCTAGTATGCCATAATTCCATGCAAAATATTTTTTTAAGTTTTCCTTTAAGCTCTTGAATGATTCCCTGACACCTTGCCATAATTCCATGCAAAATAATTTTTTTAAGTTTTCCTTTAAGCTCTTGAATGATTCCATGACATCTTCCACCATTATGTTATTTTTTAATATTTATTTTTCAATATTTTAGTGAAGAACGTAATATATACCTTTATGTTATTTTTCAATGTTATATGATATATCACTGTTCGGCCAACCATCATTCCAAATATCCTTTCTCAAATCTTAGCTTTTAATGGATATTTCTTGGTTTCTATTCAAGAATTCATATTCACATGTAAATCTTCATGTTTAGTATATTGTGAGTCATTCACCATTCACATTCTTCATTTGAATTGTATATAAGATAATATGGTCCTTTCCCTTTTTAAAAGCATGTCCTTCTTTAATGGACCTCTTGTAGCACTAACTATTCACAAAAGGATTTGCAATTTCATCATGAAAGATGCATTGATTGTGAGTGAACCAAATTTTGACCATGAATATTTTGGAAGTATTTTGGAAGTGCAATCCATGTTTTATCTAATGATGATTTGTTTGCAAAAAAAATTGGGATAGGTTTTTTTTTGGAAAATAGTTGTTTTTATTTTTGGTGGGAAATGTTACTTGAAGTTTTTGTGTAACCATGTTCTATATCTACTTTTTAACTTTGTATTCTAGGAATAAATATGGAGAGGACTTTTCCTCAAATTTTTAAAAAACACATAGAGAGGGCCTTAAGTGAAATTATTTTGTAATTTATATATTGTTAACAGTTTATTTTTCAGCATGAGTAAACAAAAAAATATTGTCTTTCTTAATTTCATCTCTCCTCCCCAAAATCTTCTTCTATACCATGGATAATGGAGGTAGATATGTTTGGGACAATTGGGCTTCATAACCTTTTTAAGATATTACTCTCCTCCTTACATTCCCCAAGCTCTATCATAAAAAAATTTACTTACTTCAGTAAGGTTGCACTACATTTTAGCAATTTCACATAATCTTGAAGGTTACAGAGAGGGGTGAGGGAAACCCATTTTGACCAGTGCTTCATACATTTCCCAAAGTGAAATGCCTTCTAGGGAGACGATTCCTTGACATATTAGTTATGGACAATGTTTGGAAACTAATTTGATCTATAATAGTTGACTCCTTTCCATGATGTTATCTTCCCAAAGTGATATACTTTTTCTATTTCCTAGCCTCCAAAAAAGGAATCCCAAAATAAGGAGAGAAAATTTTTAAGTGATCTACATATGGGACAACAATTGACATCTAAAATGGGATTATCTAAGTATTTCCTCTAGGGAGAACCTAGGAAATATTTTCTATGGGACACTTCTTTCCACCACATTGTTTGTCTATAAACATAATGCCAGACAATTTAGCCTCGAGGGATTTATTGATGAGGACATGATCTCATACATCGAGACCTCCCTTTATAAATTGGGAAAAAATATGTTTCTATTGAAAATGTTAAATTTTTTGTTGTTGTTAGACTTATCACTTTTCCATGGGATGTTCTTGATTACTTTTCCAACATATCCAACCATGTGTGTGGATTTTGCAATTGGGATATCCCACTAGAAATTGTAGACCTTATTTTTTATAGATAAAGACCCAATATATTGATCAATGTGATTACAATACTATTAGGATTCAAATATATTTGAAAGTTCTCCAAGGCAATTCCTAAAAGAATTTTAAGATTTGTGCAATTCTCCTTAGGATTCTATCAAAAACATCCCATCTATAGACCTCAAACTTTTCCTTATTTATTAGTACTCCTTATGTGCCTAAGAAGGATTTCATGATCGATTTGAACCACAAGGATATGGTAACTTATCCACCTATTATCATCGTGATATCATCACTAAACTATGAATGATTCATGTCTTGTATTATTATGTATGGAAGACCATGGGCAATAAGTCTCATTACCTATCCTATCTTATGGAGTTGATTGAAACTTTTTCCATAAGGATATATAGGGATAGAGACCATGGGAAACCTTTCATTAACCCCCTAGAGCCTCTAATGAATATTATAAATCTACCACCTATTGATGGAATAATCAATAAACTTGCAATGCATACTCTAATCCAAACTATAATTGGAGAAATGAAATTGGAGTAACACTTCAAAAAAAAGTCGATATTGGACCCATTAAGCTTATTCGTAGTATATCATTCTATCAACATCCCTTTCTTTCATTCTTTTCTACTCGAATGGATCAATTCCTGTACAAGTATTGTGCCGAGAGGAGCTCTCTAGCCTAGTATGGAAGAGGTGTTGTAATGTTTTGTCCTGACATGTCATGTCATGTCATGTCATGTCGTGTCCTATTAAACATTTTGACTCAATCAAATTTCATTAAAATAAAAATAAATAAAAATAAAATAAAATTAGTAACTAAAATAAAATTGAGCTAAATTAGTCAACTTACCCTTCATAGTTTTTTGGCTCCAAGTTGTGACAAACCATGGTTTTTCCCATGGTATTCTTAACTCGTATTTTTTTTCATGGTGTTTTTCCCTAATTTAGTCTATTTAAAGGCTTAAAATTCATGTTGTAATGTCCTATTGTTCTGTTAATCATTTTGACTCAGTCAATTAAAGTTAAATTAAAAATTAAATTAAATTAAAAAATGAAATTAATAATTAAAATAAAATTTAGGTAAATTAGTTAATTTACTATTCATTGTTTTTATCTCCATGTTGTGACAACCCATGGTATTCTTCTCTAATATAGCCTATTTAAAGGCGTAAAATTCCATAGGATTTGCAACAACCATCCTCTCATGCCATATAAACATTAGTGGTTTTCTAACTCCTGGTTTTGACAACCCGTGCCCTCCATCACATAGCACTGATATATTCAACAAATCTCAGTTGAATTACCAATCCAAGGACAAAAAACCAAGCGATCGAAGGAAGCTTATTGCACTAAGGGTTCCTTCTTATTAATTGAAGCTCAAGATCTCTAAGTTGAGGTAGTAGATCATCGAGGAATATGGCTTGTGATTTGACTCTTGAGAGAAAGTCTAACGAGGATATTATATACCAAGAGAAATTCAGTGTTTTGAAGTTGCAATCTATAACTGAAATCCATAGCCTAAAGGTATATGGATCTATTTCTATAAAATTTGTCGTTAAATTAATTGGTTTTGCATAAGTTTGATGACAATATCATATAAAAAAATTACTTTTTTATTTAACAACAAAACTAGCTCTAATCTAAATTCTATATAATTAAAAAGTAACTTCTCTATTCACATCAATGGTCTTTTTTTAATAATGTTTTTATGTTTAAGAGCGATATGAAAATTTTATTGTGGACCTAACATTTTTTTTTAAATAACATTTTTAACAAGGATTGTATGTTTAGCCTCAAAGTAAGTATGAAGTGTTCTAATAGACTGTCTAAATCCATAAATGACATATGAAAGTTTTATATCTATTTAATTATCCAATTGACCATCTAATTAGATACATAGATTTGATGTGATTACAATATTCAACAAGGGTAATAGTTGTAATGTAGCATAGGCCCTACCTCTACTGCTAATTAAATGATTAAAGTTTGTGCAGAGTGTGGAGAAAAATCCACAAATCTATCTGCACACTTAAAGCTCTCTGAACAATGAAATATATCTGCACAAAACTCTCAATGCAATGAAATCTCTTCGCACAATGAAATCTCTCCACACAAATCTCTCAACACTGTGAAAATATTCTGCACAAATATCACCACACATTGAAATTTCTTCGCACATTGAAAGCTCTCGGCACAAAACTCTCTACACAATGGAAATATCTCTGATACCTTATCACAATGTCAGCAGATTTCATGATCACGTGGGCTAATCAGAATAAAAAATGAACGAGGATGTGGAGAAAGTAAAAAATTTAAAAGAGGAAGGAGCATTGTCTGTATCTGGCTATTGTCTATTGGAGAGCCTGTTGTTGATATCAGCGCTAAGCTTCCACTCAATGTTCGAAGGTATAGCTATTGGGATTGCATAGAGTGAGGGTGACACATGGATATCCCTATGGATGATGTGCCCACACAATAATTTTGTTGTGATTTCCATGGGAATATCTCTGTTAAGGATGACATCGCAATGCCCATTCCTTTCTTGTGTGGCCTACTCTTTTGCATTCTCTATGTGGCCATCAACTACTAACACATCAAACTTGTACACTGAAAGGAATATTCCTCCACAATGAAAGAATGCTCTGCACCCATTATCTATCAGCATAGTTCTACCGCACATGTTCCTGCCACACAAAGAGGCAGGTAAAATGATAGTGGAAGAAGATTTCATTGTTTGAAGTGCAGAGGTTTCCTTCTATATCTTTGCATTTTGAATTATTTTGTTGCTATGTTTTGTACTTTCGAAAGCATTCTACCTCCACATAGTTCTCTCACACACCTTCCTTCCGCACAATACAATTTTTTGACTCGATATTGCGCACCATCCATTTTTCGGACAACAAAATAGTTGAAAAATGCAAGTATGGACACATTACTTGTTAAAATTATGTTAGGTTCTCCATGCTAATTTGCATTTATATTCATGTGAGCTTTGTAGAACTTATATTTATTTGAGAATTTGTGAATTGAACACTTATTTTCCAACATTAGATGAATTTTGTTTTTTATTTGTGATTTTTTCGGTCGAACAAGTGTGTGAAATAAAAAATACAAGTGTGTCACGATGTTCCACACTTCCGCATGCATTTTCTCTTCGCACAATTCTCCTGCATACCTTAGTCAAGTGGCTTTCATTGTGAAAAGTGTAGAGGTTTCCTTATAGACGTGGTACTCTATCTCTTACATAACACATTAATCCCGCACAATGAAAGTTTTCTTCCTCCACAATGAAAGATTGATTCGTATCTCCATATTCAAAAAAAAATTGTCGCAATGTTCCATACTTCCACATGAATTATCCCTCCGTACAATTTTCCCATGCGCCTTCCTTCTGCACAATACTAGTTTTTAAACAATTGAAGCCAAAAAAACTGCATGTTAGTTCAAAACATATTAGCGAATCTCTCAAATCGAAGATTGTTGAGATAAATAACTCTAGTATTCTCACTTTGGATTTGTATAAGGCTATTCACATTACCTAATGTACTAAACATTACAGCATTAGATGAAATTTTTAATTTGTGTGGTATAACAATTGTGCACAATAATAAATACAAGTGTGCCATGATGTTTCACACTTATACATGCATTCTCTCTCTACAAATTTCTCCCACATACCTCAGTGAAATAATCTTTCATTATGAAAAGTGTGGAGGTTTCCTTATAGATGTGGTAATATATCCCTTACATAGCACATCAATCCCACACAGTTAAAGCCATATTCCTCCAGAATGAAATCTTGATCCATATTTCTATATTCTAAATTGTTTTGTCGCAATGTTTCGTGATTCTGCATGCATTGCCCCTCTTCATAGTTGTCTTGCGCACCTTCATTCCGCACAATACTATTTTTTAAATGATTAAAGCCAATGAAAGCACATATCAATTAAAAACATATTAGCACATCTTTCAAAGCAAATATGCATTCATTCTATCTCTGCACAATTCTCCTGCATACCTTAATGAAAGAATCTTTCATTGTGCAAAGTGCAGAGGTTTACTTATAGGCATGGTACTCTAGCTCTTACATAGCACATCAATCTCGCATAATGAAAGACATATTCCTCCATAATTAAATCTTGATCTGTATCTCCATATTATAAGTTTTTATGTCATAATTTTCCATACTTTCACATCCATTCTCCCTTAGCAAAATTATCTCGCACATATTCCTTCTGCACAATACTACTTTTTAAATGATTGAAGCCAGCAAAACCATATCTCAATTCAAAAAAAATTAGCACATCTCTCAAAGTGAAGATTGTTGAGACAAAGAACTCCAATATTCTCATTCCACATTTGTATAAGGATCTTCACATTATCAAATTCACTAAACGTTAGATATTGTACTTCCGTACAGTGCGTTATTAAGGTTATCTCTCTTTATTAACAGTGAATAATTAGTGTGGAAGCAAGTATTACCAGTAAACATTAGTTTTTATAACATAATATATTACGTAATCATTCTAATGATAACATGTAACATAAAAATTATTAAAAGCATTTAGTACTGGAGAATTCGAGAAAGGAAAAGTGTGTAGCACAACCATATATGTAAAAATTGTGTTGAAACAGAAATGTTTGTGAAGATGTGAAAACTCGGAGTGACAGATACTGATTACGCTGCAAATGCATTAGCACTTAGCATTGAAGAAACAATTAATTCTTAGAAATAATTTTAATATCTATTCAACAAATCGATACATGATCACGTTATCACTCAAGTGTTTAATATAATTTGTTCTAATGCATTGTGTAATGGTTACTAGTTGCAAACATATCAATAAAATTGTATCTATCGATATTATAAAATAATCTTTTTGGAATTTACTCATTGAATCAACGCATAATCATCACATTCTTTAAGTGGTTAGTAGAATTTAATGTTTATAAACAATTCGGGAATATGCACAGGTTTTTGCATCCAGTATGCCCCATAGAAAAATGAAATGATGTGTGGATATCCTTCGTACACTTCTATTTGCATATTTATTTTTCACAATGTAAGCTTCCTCCACATCTTCGCATTTTGCATATGTATAATGATTATTGGTCATAAACATATCAAGAAGGACATATTTATCGATATTTTAAAATAGTATTTTCATCATCTATTCAGTGAATTGACACATAATAAAAAATAGTGTTGGCTTCGCACACTTCTTGCGCACATTGCCTTGTTTGTCGACAACATTTTATCAATTATAAGATACAAAATAATAATCGATATATAATCAAGACATCGTATAAAACTAATTGAGAATTAATTCTTTGATTAACATATATATATTAGATATTATAAAATAGTTTTTTTGCCATTTATTCGGTGAATCGACATGTAATCAGTAGACTTGTTTGTTTCATACACTTCTTATGCATATTTCTTTTATATTTGACGACAACATTTTAGCGATTATCATATATAGAAGAATAATCGGTACATAATCTGGACATAGTAAAAACCTAATTAAGACTTAATTCTATGATTAACAGATATGTTTTTAGATATTAATGGTAGGTACTATTGGGATCATTATAATTTGTAGCAGAGTAATGGTAAAATATTTATATGTTTACAGCTTAAGCGAATTCAATTCTATTGAATTTTGCTAATAGTTTTTGTTTCTTGATTCTTGTTTATTCGTGCTACAGAATCGTCATATTTTTACGTTGTTTAGAGTAAGAAAAAATTGTAACGGATACCACTAGTCAGGTTATTTACATATGGAACATGCTTTGCGAAACAATGGAACCATGCGTAGATCTCTATTTTCTATATTGGTTACCTAGATAAAATCACATTGAATATAATAAAGAATCTACTATCATTTATCCAAATTGCATGAATTATGGATTTTTTTATGATTGCATGTATTCTAGTTACCACTTACTAATTTTGTTGTTAACAACACAACGGGAATGCCACAATGCTTTAATCAAATAATTTTGTATTTTGTAGTCAGCGAATTGCAATGTGAGGCATAATGATTTTATTATTAGCCTTAATTAATTTTTTAGTATGAAGTAATACGCACTCCAGAAAGTTGGTATGTGTGGATGGGTAACATATAGGAAAGTGTTAAAAAGAATTAACGAAGGTTCTGCCACACATATTTCTTCATGCACATCCTCCCACTTTGCTAGAACAGAAATTGGTTCCAGAGCAATGTTTATGCATGAATTCATTGAATAAATGTCGAAAAGACGATTTTATAATACGAATCAATTTTTAAAAAATAAATAATCATTATGCAATTTCAATTTACTGAATAAATGCTTACGTTAACTAGAAAGGAAAATAGTCAAACATGAAAATTAAGTTACAATTTTTTTTTTTAAATTAGGGAAATATTTTTTGGTTTTTGAAAATATTGGAATATTTTTTAATTCAATAAAAAACTAAGGTGTAAATCTTCTATACTTCGGTTTCAATATTTTTGTGTTATTATTAGTTGATATTCTATAACTTTTCTTTTGCATTCTGGTGACTATTCATTTAAACAATTCCTTTTGGCACTAGGTCGTGGTTGATTGAAATGCAAGCCTAAGTGGGTTGTTATTGTCATTATTTGAATTTTTGTTATGCTTAATGTAAAATCTTTCATTAGTTTATCCAATCCATAACATTATTGTATTTGAGTCTTTTATGTTTTCTGGTAAAATACAAGATGCCAGGCGAACAAGGCAGAGTGAGGTGTGGAGTTAATGAACGAGAAGAGTCAAGTCAATGTTACCTGGATACCATTGGTCAGGGGGGAGCTATAGATCCTAGCCCTGTCAATAGATTTTATTTTAATGACTCTACATTTGATGAATGCAAATTTCATAGTGAACTTGCATATCTCAAAATTCTTCTAGAACAACTCGTAAGAAACAAGCATGGTGACTCAAATACTATCATCTCATTCATGAATGGTCTCCAACACAATTAGTGGCACATTCAGGATAGATTATAAAATTTGTAGAGGGTTCAAAAGCGTTTACAAGAAAAACTAGATTAATTTGAATGAAGATTGCCTCATATGGAGAAACATATACACTATGAGTTTCAACTTTCATCGTCAATGGGTTCAGGAACAAAGAATATTGTTCCATAACTACCCCTCATAGTTAATAGCTTTTGGATATGTGTTGATCTTGAAATTTTTATGGACCTATGTTTATTTTCCTTTTTTGGCAGTGAAGCAACTTTTTGTTAAGTTTTTATCAACATTGTAATCTTTTTTTTTCATAAAGTGATACTTATTTCATTTACAAATTCTTCTAACATTATCGATCATTTGAGCTTTCCATTTTCTTCTTATCACATCCACATATTATTTTTTCCTTATTTTCATTTATTTTTATTTAAAATTCGATAAGATGATTGTTTCATTTTCTTGAATTCATTTTTAGTCTTTAATATCTTATGTTCCATGCTATTATTTATCTTTAGAAATCGCTTTGATGCATCAAAAATATTTTTGTATAGCATATTGTACAACAACATGATCAAATGTTAAAAAACAAAATTGAAAGCTTATTAGAGATCAATAGCAATCTCAATTATAACAATGTTAAAGCACTCAGTAAAAAAATATCCATTCACAAGATTAGCTTAGCTATATGAACATTACATAGGAAGAAAGCATGATTCGATATAGTCATTTCTCCTTAACAAATTCCTTTGCACCCAATTTCTATGCACACCCTTTTTGCCACAATTCCCCCACAATATTTCTCCTTTCTCCGCAAATTAATTACAAAGAGAAATTTAGCATTGACTATTGCTTAATGAAATATGGATTTTTTGAAAACATTTTGAAAATAAAACCGATAGTTTAATGTATTATGAGATCCTGCTTTCAACTTCAATAAAACAATTTATTGTATCTTAAGTCCCTGTTGTTTTTAGATATTGATGAAATTTATTATTAAATAAATTTTATTTGGTCATAAAGTTAAAGTTAAATTCGATTTGGTCATAGTCAATGTTTTACTCTATGTTGCTTTCCTTGTGCAAAGCGACTCAATTTGAGCAAAAAATCATCACCATTTGGTCAATTTAAAGAAATGTTGAAATGAACTAATGAATAAATAAATAGTTTTTAAAACATGTTTATTTGGCATTCTCATACGTCAACATTGCAGAAATTACAATGTCAAGTATAACCATTCCATTATTGAAACAATATAAGCACAATTACAAAAGCAAATTGCGAAGACAAAGAAATTGCTAGTTCTATTTTACCAATAAAAAAATTATTGCCAAACGAGAAAATATGTGTATCAAATAACATAAAAGTTAAAAATTTTCAGTTTGCAAAAAGAAATGTATGGAGGATGAATTTGATTTTAAATATTTTTTTCTTTTTCTTTTTATGATGTTTTATCTATTGTGTGGAGCTAAGTGGCCTAATAATTTTTATGTGGGGATTTTCTAGTTATGTGAACTTCCACATCTTCGCACTTACTTTATATCAAGACTAAAGTTTGAATATTAGCACCGAATATATCGCATGCGGATATGTATAGGGACCTACAGGAAATTGTGGGGTAAAGTGCTTGTTCCTTGCTCCACATAACCATTTTCCCGCACATCTATCTTGGTATACGAAAAAACATTGTGTGGATATTGTCACAACAATCGTGTACGAGAGTGCACCAGAAAGTGTATGTGGAGAATGCATGTGCAAAGAAAGGAACACAAACAACTCCACACACACTACCTTTGCATAATTCGGTAAACACACGTTAGTTACAATGTAAATTATAGTTGTAATGCTAAAGTTAAGAAACTTCTAATGTCTAATCCATTGAGAATAATAGACTTTCGCAATTTTATTTTTAAATTTATAGAGCTTCCTTGTGCAAAGCTTTCATTATGTGGAGCTTATGATGAAAGCTTTCATTGTGCAAAGGAAGCTTATAATAGTCTTTTAATGCTATTTTTTATCTTAAGGAAAATGATATAAACCATAGTGAGTCACAAACACTTACTTAATTAACTTATCCATACTGTTATCACAAAATTGTACTTGATTGGATGCTTATCATTCAACTCAGTGTAACTGTTTCAAACCACTTCTAACTGAAGCTTAGCCTCTTCAGTTTGAGAGGGCTCTCTCAAGGGGGTTTTATGATATTGAATAATGATAGTACTATATGGCTAACTATATGGAAATTGTAACTTATTTTTTATGATTGCAGGTTGAAAAGAATGCAAGCTTGCTACCATTAGGCTTATGGAGTCAACAATCAGTATTTTCAATGACAAAATTTATTAAACATGGAAGCTGAGGCAGATAGAGGTCTTTAACAAAAGAAACTTACACATAAAAAATAGGAAAACACAGTCATTCCATAACTAAAGGAAGTCAGAGCATAAAGTTGTGAATTACAGATAATAGAGATGAAATCTACTGCAAGTGGTAAAATATAAATATGTAGATAAATAAGACATTAAAAACCTCATGAGAATCTCAGGTTTGTCAAGAATAATGTCACTCTATATTACTGATATAGGTCAAAAACATAAAAGCAACAGTTTAGTGCAAGTGTTCTCCAACCCCTTACTACTTCGATGCTTTGTCTTTAAATGGACATTCTTTACAACAAGGATGATCTGCCTGGTGGCTAGACCACCAAATTCTCCTATGACACCTTTCATAACTAAAATACATAACTTTTAACATAGAAGTGACAGCTACACCTTAAAGAAACTATAACCTAATAGGACTCTAACTCTTATTTATTACATTTCCATTATCCTATTTATGAAACAGTTACATGATGGTTGCAAATTAAGTATCACATGCTCGAAAGACCCATGACAGAGTTCATCACCACTTTACATATTAAAAACCCTCCTAGATCTATGGAACATAACCAGACTTTTTAGGAATGCATGATCCTTATCTTCAAAGATGCTTTGGCCGATGACCTATCTTCATAACACTCCCTTTGAGTCATAAGTATCTAATGATAAGCTCCCTTGACATGCTGGAGGACTCCAAATGGCCAAAAAATGCTTTTAGAATGCTCAAAACTTCCACCAATTTCTCACTATGAAAACAAGGTAGTTTTGTAGCGAGTTTTGGTAGCGTGGAAAAAGTGACTCCTACATCCATTTACTTTGCTCCTTTGATGTTACAGGATGTTAATGAAGTCATGACACATCACCACCATGAATATCCCCTTGTATCAGGCAAAAAATGAATTTAGAAGCAAAAAGGCTGCTACAGGTTTTTTCGTAGCGTATTCCTGGTTTTAAGCTCGAGGAACGCTACGAAACTATGTAAAAACCCATAAATTTCCCCTTTCAAAACAATCTTCAAAAATTGATCTCCTGCTGCAAAACTATGATTTTATACATGTTATGGGTAAGGCATGTATCATCCAATTTACTACTCCTGTGGTGTTTCCTCTTCATTTATGATCAGTTGAATTATAGGCTCTTCCACCACTATAATTTTCAAACCTTTCTTTTCCAGCTATTCATGAATCAACTCCAATTGTTGTTCTAGGTCTTTCACTTGATCCTTCAGTGCCCTGTTCTTGGATTGAAAGTGAAGATTTCTCTTTTTAATGTGCTTTACCTCTCCTCTTAGTGGTTGAGTCCACTTTATCAATTTTTCTGTATTGTCCAAGGTCTTTGAGGCACTTGTGACTTGAACTTCACATGTATTTCTCATTTGTTCAAACTGAACCCTTTCAGCTCTATGCTTCTTTGCCTTTTTCTTCAAGACTGCTATCTCTTCCTTTGCCTTGTTCAACTGCTCCTTAAGGGTTTCCACTTCTGATTTTTTAGTGATTTTCTCTTTACACTTCTTCTGTTTGATGACCATATCTTCTTTTGTAGGTGAGGAGAGGTCTATTATGCTTGGTGGTGGCTGAATAGTTTCACTGACCTTCTGAAACATATATCCAACATCAACACCTGAAAACTCCAATTTTTTAGCTGTTTTTCCTTTCTTAAGCTTCCGTCCTCCCTTTTCAACATCTTCAGCTTGGACAATCGGAGTTTCTCCAATATCAATTGCATGCAAGATGTCTTCTAAGTTACCCTTAACCATTGTTTGGCTCCTTGTAACTCTCTTGTTGCCATGCTTGCTAACTGTTGGATTTTGTTTTGCAGATGTATCTTTAGGTGTTTGAATCTTCTGCAAAGGCTATGTCTCCATGCTCATTGGTTCTAACTGCTCTGCCACTGTAGGTGATGAAAAATCTCTAGGTTTGGGACCTCTTTTAGGAGTGACAAAATCTACTTCAAAACCACTTATGAACAGAAAGGATGTCCAATCTCTGCCTATTCTATTTAACTCTTCTAACACCAACAACTTAATCAAATGATGTTAGGCCCCTATATTACTAGTATAGTCCCTTATTGTTGTTAGTGTAACCCCCTTATTTTTATTATTGTACCCCTGTAACCCCCATATTGTTATTATTGTGCCCTTAAATTATTATTGTTAGGTCAGCTAGGATTACGTTGTGGCCCCACTAGGATTACATTATGGCCCCATGGAATCCTCTATATAGAAATGAGGTTTTGTCATTTGTATCATCCAAGAATTATTCATTCATGTAATTTATTGGAGGTTTCCCCCTCAAAGTGGCTTATTTCTAAGGCGTTGATATCTCTTTTCTTATATTTTTGGAGTTGGTTTCACAACATTTGGTATCAAAGCTTTGGATTCTAGGGTTGTGCTGCTCCAAACAGGTCATCATGGAATTTTCGCTATAATGTTTTTTCTACGAAGGTTCAGAAGTTGAAATTTTTAGAGTGCGAAGCCGAAATCCTAAGGAACATCATCGCAAAATTTCATAGCTTCATTCGCAATATTGCCGGAGATATGGTCTGTGGAAGTTAGGGCTTTTTCAGGCTCCCAAATTTCATCTCAAAGAGGTGATCAAGGGAAAATATTCATAACTCTCTCTCCCTGAGCATCAAATTGGAATTCTGTAAAGAGTAGCTGCAAGTAAATGGACTTTTGTTTTGTGTCTATAAATTTCAGAGCCTGAGGAGGAAGCAGTGACACATGGCAAGTTGTAGAAGTTCGCTCTACTGAACCAGTCCATAATTAGGTCATTGTGGGAGATTGGAAATAACTTTGTCTTGAAGAATCCAAATAAGGTAAGACCTGTGGCATTTGAAAGAGGATTCAAAGGGCTACCTCAGGGCCAAATTTAAGATATTGAAGATTCCAAATCACAGATATAATTCAGTTTCAATATCGAGCTCCTCAAAAGAAAGAAAAAGGTGTGTATTATTTCCAAATTGCATAAGTCTTGTGTAAAAAATCAGTTTGAAGTGATTCCAAGGGCCTATTGAGCATATATTTTAGTATTAGGTTTTGAAATTCCTCCTAAAAAGAATTCAACACCCATTAAGCCCTCAGAATACTCTACTATGACTCATGAAGATGAAGAATTGCAACATGATCTATCGAAATTACAAGAGCAAGTGCACCAAAATTTTCTCTCGCAAAGAGCAGCAAAAAATGAAATGGAAGTTTTGAAGAAAGGTGTGGAAGCGAAAATGGCTGGTTTGAATAATAATATGGATGGTTTGAAGAATAATGTGGATGGTGTGAAGAAAGGCGTGGAAGATAAGATGGAGGGTGTGTAAGCTAAGATGGATGGCATGGAAGCTAAGATGGAGGACATGGAAGAAAAAATGAAAGACAACATGGAAAACATGAAGAATGATCTAAAAGAAGATATGGAAGGTTTGACAAAGTTGATACAAGAAATGATTCCTAATGGTGAAAATATAGTAGAGGAAACTCATGATGAGAACAAAACAAATGTTAATCGTGATTTCATAAACTCTAATGTTGGATTGAAGAACCACCATATTCTAAAGATGGATATGAGGAAGTTTGATGGCAAGGATCCCGTAACATGGATCTTATAGATGGAGCAATATTTTGATCTCAATAATGTGCAAAACACGCAAAAGGTACGCATTGCAACTTTACATTTAGAACAAAATAAATTTGTATGGTATCGATGGCTTTGCTCCCGTAAAAAAATTGTCACTTGGTCAATTTTTACAGAGGAAATGATAGCACATTATGAGGATACAAAGAGCAACACCTTCTTTAGCCAATTGATAAATCTCAAACAAAAAGGGTTCGGTGGCGAGCACATTGAGGACTTCCAAAAATTGAATATAAGGGTAGGCGATATTCCATGGGAACACATGATTGATGTCTTCATAGGGACTTTAAAAGGATAACATCCAACATGAAGTTCGCGTTTGGGAACCTGATTCATTGGAGAAGGCATTCAGGTTGGCAAGAAAAATTGAATGTAAAATTATGGCAACAAGGAAGCCTACCACTCACATCTACAAAGATGGAAGTGTTGCTACTCCTAGACTTCCACAACCTACGAGGTTGACACCACAACAATTGGAAGGAAAAAGAGAAAAAGGGGTTTTCTACACTTGTGATAGCAAATACACTAAAGGTCATAAGTGCGCTGAGAAGAAATTATTTTACATAGATTGTGAAAAGGAGGAAGAAAATGGAGAAGAAACTTCAAAAGTACTAGATATACACCAAGAAGAAACCCTAGAACAAGAAGAAATGAGTCTGACCATATCATGTAATGCATTGGCAGGAATTACCACTCCTCAAACTCTCAAGATAGAAGGACATATCAAGAAGAAAAAGGTAATAGTTTTGATTGATTCGGGTAGTACCCATAATTTTATTCATTGTAAGGTAGCCAAGGAATTGAATTGTTTCCTATACCCAGCACCAGAATTTCAAGTGATGGTTGCAAATGGAGGAACTATAAATTGCTCTGGAAAATGCCATAATATCAAGCTAGCCATGGGGGAATATGTATTGAATAGTCCAATGCTTTCCATCCCAATGGGAGGTATCGATGTTGTACTAGGAGTACAATGGTTACAATCTTTGGGGATGACAACTTTTAATTTTCAAGAACTTTTCTTGAATTTTTTTTTGGAAGGAAAGGAAATCGAATTACGTGGTATCACAGGGAATCCATGAAAGATAATAAGCTCTAATGTCATGACAAATATTCTGAAGAAAGAACGGGGTGTAATTTCACAATTATGCTCATTAGAAGTTCCAACATCAAAATCATCTATTTCTCCATATCTCCAAAAAGTCTTGGACAATCATTCCAAGGTGTTTTATACTCCAAAAGGACTCTCACCTATTTGTTTTCATGATCATGCTATTTATTTGATTCCAGGAAGTGTTCCTCTAAACATCAGGCCTTACAGATATCCTTATGTCCAAAAGAGCGAAATTGAACATATGATTATAGAAATGTTAGAGGCTGGTATTTGTTAGCTCCCCGTAATTAGCAAGATTGGCAAAAGTCTGACTGCAGGGAGAAACAACGTTTCAACCACTTTGGGATTCTAGGATCTAGCCCTCCTGAATCCGGAGAGGGATCTCTCCAGTAAAGTGCAAATATTGATTTATCTTTAAAGGCTTTTGGGTAATGATATTAGGCTAGTTATGAAGACCAAGAGTTTTGTTTTGTTTTTGGATGGTTGAGCATGATTATTGTTTGAGGGGAAAGTTCTAATTGGAAATAGTTTCAAAGGTGAGAAGTTACAAGCAAATAGAACAAGCTTTGGCCAAAAAGATAGATAATCACTGGTTTTATTCCATTGGGCTATGGAGTCATAATAGGGTTTAATTGAAATATAAAGGGGCAAGAGTGGTCCATGGGGCAAGTCATCTATGTCTAAGGATCTTTTAAATTTTGATTTATGGAATGAAATGATACAACAAGAAGGGGAATTTAACAAATGAAGAACAAAGAGCAGCCCAAGATTTGGTAAGTACTTTGAAACTAACCAGCTTTTGACATACACTTAAGAAAAACATAAAAGTAATCCAGGATCTGGTAAGTACTTCGAAACTAGCCAGCCTTTGATACACTTTCAATAGAAAAACATTTAAAATACAAAGGGAAACTAAAAGGCTACTATTGGAGAAGAAACTAGTGGGCAGGGCTCACAAAAAACCTCTCCTAGCTCTGCTTTACTTGGTAACTTTCAAGACAAATACATAAGATAACAAAAAATGGTCTAAGATCTGGTAAGTACTTCGAAACTAGCCAGCTTTCAACACATTCCAAGGGAAACTTTCAGATAGTCTTTGGGGATAAAACTAGGACCAGGGCTCGCCATATCTTCCTTAGTTCATCTCTACTTAACATAAACTAGAAATAACATTCAAGAATAATGTTTAGCTAAATAGTAGGAAAAGGGAACACCAGCATTCCTAACTGCTCAAACTGAATTAAATCATTCCTAAACAACACAATTTGGAAGAAAACATTTAGATAAAGCTTATCAGTCAGAGAAAGGTACTGATATACAGTAAATCCTAACTCTATGCTTGATGTTATTTATCAGAGAAGATGGAAAAAGTGAAAACAGAAATAAAATAATGATTTACAATAAGAAAAACATCACCGTAAACATAGACCAGGATCCCATAAATCAACTTGTATTGATGCTCCAAACCAGTTACAGCTTTAAGTCCAATGTTTCAGTTTAGCAATCATCTACACTTCCCAGACTAACTATTCTATCACAAGCAGAGCTTCAAGAGCCAGTGAACACTATTTACAAGTAGAAGTCTCAAGCTCAAGTATATTTCAAAGTTCAGTAACCAACATTTTCTCATCTTCTACAAGAATATTTATATAAGGAATGAGGAGGTGGGAGAGGATAAAATATCTCCCAGGGAATTTAATACAGACTTAAGGCTTCTCAGCCTTTGAGGGGCTCAATGAAGAAGCTTACATATGTGTCCTCTGTATTAAATGTTTTACATTAAGAATCAAGCTCGGTGGGAGATTTTGTTGACTTTTAAGGCTCTGTGTCATGTTTGTAGTAACTCAGTAGATATTTTTGCAATTAGTTCTTCGGCTGAATTAGCATCTTTGGTGGTTCTGACGCAGATATCCTCTGTTGGTCATTTACTCAGCCTCTGTTTCAGTGCTTTGAAGCTACAGGTGGCACTGTGGTAGCTGAGAGGAATCAATTGGCCTCTGTTGTGGCGGTGGAGGCCTTTCTGTCTGATAAATACTTATGATTTTGTTTAACTATGTTTTAATTTGGAGGATTAGGCTTTTGATAATCAATATTAGCCGTAATCCCCCAAAACTATCCTCAATCCTCTGTTTTGATGTATTTTTTCTTCGACACTGATACTCTTTTGATTTGATTAAATAACACTGTGTCTTGTTGATGTGCAGGGCCACACAGGGCTTATATGGCATCAATGCCCATGAAGCATTGACGAAACATGAAATTGGGCCCCATGAATGGCTTCCTTTTAAATAAACAAAGCTTTGAGGATCGTCACCCTCAGCTTGATCATTTTTCTTTAAAATATTTTGAAATTCATTTGATCCTACGAAAAACACACAACTGTTATGAAATCTTGCGTTTATTGGGTAAACTGCATAGAAGGTTGTGGGGAAAGAGCGTGGCTGTTGGATGGCATCATCCAACGGTGGTGATCTATTTTAGCGGAGGTTAAAGGAAGAGTAGAGGGAGGAAAAAATTCAAATCCATCGATCTGCAGAGATCGACGATCGGGAGCGACCCGGGAAATATAATGGAGGAAAGGCCGCTTAACAAAGAAATGGAGAAAATGCGAAGGATAAGGTTAAAAACCTTTGTTCGGAGGAAAAGTTCATCGAGGAAATTCGGGGTTTCTTGGGTGATCGTGGGCCGTCGGATTAGATCTGCCCAATGAGATCAATGGCTGAGGAGGTGCGCGATGCAACATAAAGGAAAGAGGGAAAGTAGTTTCGGGTTGCAAAACAACTGTTTTCACGCGGAGAAAACGCGGGTAGGCAGTTTTTCCTTTTGGAACGCGATATGCATCCCCGCCCAACACGTGGCATCAGAAAACCACCTATATCATGTGCCCTTTGAGAAATTAACTTTCGTGCTAAAAGTTACGTGACTTGGGATATGGGCCGTTAGATCTAGAGCCTCAGATCCGACGGTGGAGAATGAGCGCGAATTTGGAAAGATGTGTGGGAAGAAAGAGAATGGGGGTTTTTAATCTGGGCCATCGGATCTAAGATTTGAATGGCCGATATCAAGTTTTAAGAAAGGCAGGACCCATAGGAGGCAGGTCTGTCGGGTTAAATATGAGCCGTTGGATGAGCAAAATCAATGGCAGAGATTGCATCTTGGGAATGAACGAAATAATACAATGGCGGAGGACGGGTTGATGAGGGTCGTTGATCTGCAGAGATCAACGGCTAGGATTGGCCAAAAAAAAATATGAGCGGGGATACATATTTTAAACCAAAGTCGGGAAATGCGATCTGGACACGTGGATGATCTAGATGCAATCGGGGCTTGGTGATCGGCGGGGGAAAGATTTGCGATTGGAATGAATGAGGGTCGTCGGATCAAAGGAAGGCGGAAAGGAGATCGACGGCTCACGATTGATCAGGGAATGATCAATCAGGGAAGAGAAATAACATACGTGAAATGCACTTTTGAATATTTCCGATGCGATGACGTGCAGGCTGTTTGATCGGCTCAATATCAACGACCAAGATTGCTTTTAAAAGCGAACCGGCGGAAACCCTTTGAAACATATGAAAAAAAATATTAACGGAAAAACAAAGGTTTTATGCATCAGGGCGGGATATATATTTATGATATGGCTTGGCGCCCGTCTGCGGGGCCTTGGTCTATATGAAATGCGATAGTCCCAGGGCTTTATATATATGAGGGCCAATCACATCGAAACTGTCGGGCTTGGTCTTTCAATCTAACCATTTGATTTTATCCGATGCGATTGGCGCCTCGGGACTTAAACTCTTGGTCCCAGGCGTGAGTTATATGGAGTAAAAGTGGAGGGCAGAGTTTTAACAAAGGGACTCAATTGCATCGGAGTTTTTGATGCGGGTCTTTCAATCTACCCATTTATGTATTTAAAAAACATTGCATGGGTGCGTTTAGACCAAACTTTAGGAATAAGGGGTTTTATGATTTAACAAAGGAAAATATCAATCGGAGATGGATTTTTACAATGTTTCAGCGCCCGATTGTGGGCACAAGGGTTATATGGGATAACAATATGATCAGAGGATATAAACACAGGGCTTAATCGCATCGGAACTTTGGGCATGGCACAAAGACTTGTGCGCTCAGATTTTTGTGACGTGATAAGCGCCAAAAAGCTTAGTGCTTGGTTCCAGCACCAAGGCGTATGGAGGGGAAGTGGTTTAAGACTTAGACCAAGGGGACTTAAGTCTGTAATACAAAAAGTGTATTTTTATGAGTTTTTTAGGATTTTTCTGATGGATTTGGGGGTTTCGGCATAGTTTAAAAGTGAGTTTTAAACTCTGTAAAGAGGACTTATGAAGGGGAAAAGGAGAGAAATAAAAGATTGAGGAATTTCATGGGGAAACAAAGGGGTAAAAATGAGGGTTAGTTTGAAGTGAGGGAAGGGAAAAATGGTGTTTTGCAGTAGTCTTCTTTCTATGAAATCAACAGAATTTCAAAGTTAAAATGGAAATAGTAGTGAAGATTTGAACAAAGGGCATGATGTCTTTATGAGTCTTCAAGAGATAACATTTTAAGCAATAAAAATTGTTTCTTGAAGGCTCCAAAAATTATTTAGCCACCTTTTGATATAACAAATTTTATAGGTGGCTGACAGTATTATTCAACCTAGTCAAAGTTCTTTCTCTGCTCCAGTAGTATTGGTGCACAAGAAATATGGATCATGGAGCATGTGTCCGGATTATAGGGAGCTCAATAAGCTCACTATTAAAGATAAATTTCCCATTTCTGTGATTGATGAATTATTGGATAAATTACATGGAGCAATTTATTTTACCACGTTGGATCTTCGTTCAGGATATCATCAAATTAGAATGAAGACTGAAGATATTCTGAAAACAACATTTCGAACTCATGAGGGTCATTATGAATTTTTGGTCATGCCTTTTGGCCTTACGAATGCACCTTCTACATTTCAAGGGTTCATGAATTCCATTTTCAAACCCTTCCTTAGAAAAAAATTTCTAGTATTTTTTGATGATATACTAATCTACAGCAGGTCTTGGAAGGATCATGTTCAACATGTTGACAGGGTGCCCAAACTATTGGAGGAGAAACAATTATATGCAAAAATATCCAAATGTTTCTTTGGAATACAAGAGGTGGAATATCTGGTCATATTGTATCTCACGAGGGTGTTAAGGTAGACCTTAACAAAATTAAAGCCATTAAGGAATGGAAAGTCCCCACAACCATAAAGCAGTTGCATGGATTTCTCGGGTTAACAGGGTATTATCACAAGTTTGTTAAGAATTATGGGAGAATAGCAACACCTATAACAATATTATTGAAGAAAGATGCATTTTCATGGACTCTTGAAGCAACTAAGGCCTTTGAACATCTTAAAGAGGCAATGTGCTTAGCACCAGTATTAGTTACGTCAGACTTCACAAAAACCTTTATTGTGGAATGTGATGCCTTAGGAAATGGAATTGGTGTTGTTTTAATGCAAGAAGGAAGACCCATTGCTTTTGAAAGTCGTTCAATCAAAGGAAAGTATTTACAAAAGGCTAATTATGAGAAGGAAATGTTGGCAATACTACATGCACTAAAGAAATGGGGACCTTACCTAATGGGAAGACACTTCAAGGTAAAAACTAATCATGATAGTCTTAAACAATTTTTGGAACAAAGAATATCTTCAGAAGAGCAACAAAAATGGGTCACAAATATGTTGGGTTACGACTTTGAAATCGTCTACAAAAAAGGGAAGCTAATGTTGTTGCACATGCACTCTCAAGAAAGGATGAAGAGGTGGAAGCATTGCTTTGTGCCATTTCAATTATCCAACCAGATTGGATAACCGAAGCAAGGGATGAATGGAAGAAGGACGAAGAAGTGTGGACTCTCATTCAAAATTTGCAGCAAGATCCTAGTACATCTGATACAATTAGTTGGAAAAATGATTCATTATGGTACAAAGATCGCTTATATATTTGCAAGAATTCCCAACTAAAACAAAAGATTCTTTTGGAATTGCACACTTCTTCTTTAGGAGGACACTCGAGATTTTTAAAAACTTACCACAGGGTGAAGAAAGAATTTTTTTAGGATGGCCTTAAATCTGATATTCAAAAGTTTTTCGCGGAATGTTTGGTTTGCCAGCAAAATAAAGTTGAGACAATTAAGACCTCGGGTCTTCTACAACCTTTATCCATTCCAATTCAACGTTGGGAGGAGATTTCAATGGATTTTATCACAGGTTTACCTAAGTCCGAAGGAAGAAGTATCATTATGGTGGTAGTTGATAGACTTACCAAGTATGCACACTTTTGTGCATTATGTTAAACACCATGTTGAAGCACACACATGGTGTATGAGGAAGAATGCACACACACACAAGAGAAACACACAATGAAAGATAAGCGTGAGGCTTTCTTATTTTCCATTATACAAAGATGTATATTTATAGTACAATGGTGTGACTCTTGGTTTCATATTCCAAGGTCACTTGGACTCCATTGTGACTTTTCGCATTCCACACCTACCCATGTAGGATTAGGTGTTCCAACACATTATCTCATCCATTTAAAGCGAGTACAGTTGCTACTAAATTTATGGAAACAATTCAAAAGCTACATGGAAACTCGAAGATTATTTTAAGTGACAGAGATCCCATTTTTACAGGAAATTTTTGGATGGAATTATTTTCTTGTTTGGGTACTCAACTAGCTCATAGATCATCTTATCATCCTCAATCCGATGGTCAAACAAAGATAGTGAATAAATGTTTGGAAGCATATCTTCGTTGTTGTGTACCTGATAAGCAAGCACAATGGGTCAAGTGGTTACCTCTCGCTTAATGGTGGTATAATACTTCCTTCCATACTGCAGAAAAAATGACCTCATTTATGACACTTTATGGATATCATCCACCATCCATCACATCTTCTTTAAGAGAAAATGCTAGGGTTCAAGCAGTGGAGGATCACATCAAGCATCAACAAGAATTTCTCCAACTCTTAAAGGATAACCTAAATTTGGCACAAAATCGAATGAAACAATAGGCAGATCAACATCGCATTTAGAGAAGTTTTGATGTGGGAGACTGGGTATTTTTATGACTACAACCATACAAACAAATGTCCCAAAAGCAAGCTAAGAAGGATAATAAATTATTTCCAAAGTACTATGGCCCTTACAAGGTTTTGTAAAATATTGGTACTATGGCATACAAATTGGAGCTTCCTGCTTCTTTGCGAGCGCATCTAGTTTTCCATGTTTCATGCTTAAAAAAGGCTATAGGGGACAAAATTACAGTTCAAACAAGAAGCAATCACGGAAATAAGAACTCGGCAACTACGAAATCGATCAATTTCAAAGTATCTCATCAAATGGAAGAACTTACCCACTGAAGATTCTACATGGGAGGATGAGAATTTCATACAAAATCACCTGGAGCTACTCAAGTGTTGAGGACAACACTTTTTTGAAGGAGAGGAGCATGTTAGGCCCCTATATTACTAGTATAGTCCCTTATTCTTGTTAGTGTAACCCCCTTATTTTTATTATTGTACCCCTGTAACCCCCATATTGTTATTATTGTGCCCTTAAATTATTATTGTTAGGTCGGCTAGGATTACATTGTGGCCCCATGGACTCCTATATATAGAAAGCAGGTTTTTTCATTTGTATCATCCAAGAATTATTCATTCATGTAATGTATTGGAGGTTTCCCCCTCGAAGTGGCTTATTTCTAAGGCATTGATATCTCTTTTCTTCTATTTTTGGAGTTCGTTTCACAACAAACCATGGTGAAAGAGAGAGGTTTCATTTCCTTATTTTATAACTTGGACCTTATCTGACATTTTAGTTAGACTCCTTTATAAATAAAAGGGCAAGTCAAGAGACCTCTTACCCACAAAATGCAACAAAAGCCTAAGGTGGTAGGAGTAGACCATGTGAAATCTTCCTTCACATGTGAAATACTTCCGAATAATCATCAACATCTTTGAAAATTTTTCCTTCATGTAACTCCTTGGGATATCATTTGTGAGATCAATTTCACTATGCTCTGGCTTGATAAATACTTTGCAGTCCTGCATGGTGAACTTGATGCCTTTAAACCATTGTTCCCCTCCTCTAGGGATTCCTGTTACTGCTGAAATTTTGTTTAGTGTTACTGTGAGGTTTAGCATTCCCACCTTTGAAGTTGTCTCAGTAAAATTATTAGCAAACTCCTTGGAAACCTATATATGGCACCCTTGCAATCTTATACATAATTGCAAGCAACCTGTTCTTTTGAAAACTTCCAAAGAAGTTGGGTCTTTATTTAATAAATTCATGTCCATGGGCTCATACCTGAGGTAGTGACCACCTTTTTTAGTCTTCTTCGTTGCAGCCATGGTGAATTTATATCTTCTCAGCCTCACTTGATTAGTGACACCTACAACCTTTGAAAATACCAGCAACCAGCTTGGCTCAGTGAAGCAGCTCTCCAGAAACTCAATAACATGCAGGAATAAAGTAGAGAATGATAAAAGGACTCAATTGGGTTATGTTTTATGGTTTTGATGACAACTCATGCCTTAATCATGACACATGCATGCCAAAAACGGTAATAATGACCTCAAACATGACCTTGTACTTTTAAATTTACGCTAACTAACTCGAATGACATCCACCCTAACTTCCCTAATCATAAACTGACACTTTGCATCAGATCTGATATGACAGACATAAAAACTATTTTTCGTAGCGTAGCTAGTTCATTTCCTGGCAGTTTCTCTATGAAACTATTAGGCAGTTTCGTAGCGAAAACTGCTATTTCTCAGTGTAAAACACTACAAAAAGAGGTAAAACTAGCTAAAGTATCCTTTTTGAATTTAAACTCTTGGGAAATTAAATCTGACACCTAATGATGACTGATGGGACATGACATGACCTAAATGGAGGTGGGTTTGATCCTTAGGATAGGTTAAACATGTAAAAAAAATGTAAATTTTCCTATACCAACTTGAAATTCTTAAGGAAACCTTTGACAAATGAAATCTATGACAATGTCAAGTAATGTTTCATATTTTTCTGAGTGATAATAGTGGCTCCACTTGGGATGGTGTGCCCCTGTGGTACACCAAAGAAACTATAGTTCCAGTGCCATCTATCTTCTTGGAAATAAAAACTATGAAATTTGCCAAGACTTCTTCAAACTCTAATGGCCTTCACCTTGGGCTCAAGTTTGCTGACTAGCTTGTCTTTATTAGCATAAAAAAAAATGGAATATATACAATAGAATGAAATATCAATAGAACTTAAGAGGAACAGTGCTTCAAAAACCCGCCATTGATAGGCCTTCTAGCACAAAGTTGTCCATCCATCTCCTGTAGTAGGTAAGTGTTGTTGCCATGGAATGTAGCTACTATGAATGGACCTTTCCAGATATTCTCAAACTTACCATGTTTTCCCTTTTCTTCAATTTTGGCCTCCCACTTCAATACCACATCTTGAATCTGAAAGTTTTCCTCTTTGACCTTCCTGTCAAATGTCTTCTTTATTCTATTTTGAGACTTCTCATTGTTGTTATATACTTCCTCCATTTTTTCCTCCATAGCTATCAACTGGTTTATTCTCCTATGAATAGCATTAGGCTCCTCCTCTAATCCTTGCATCAGCTTCATAACAAGCAAACCCAAGGATATAGGAAAAATGGCTTCAGCTCCATACACCAACTCATAAGGTGAAGTACCAATTGAAATTTTTGTACACACTCTATCAACCCACAGAGCATACTTCAACTTCAGATGCCATGACCTTTTATTTTTCTGTAGCACCTTCTTAATAATTCTCACAATGCTTTTGTTAAAAGATTCAACAAGACCATTACCTTGTGTGTAGTAAGCAATAGAGTGTCCAAGTGTAATGTGATATTGATTACAAAAACTGATCAACCTCTTGGATTTGAAAGTCTGTGCATTGTCAGTGATACTCTTCATAGGGCAGCAAAACCTAGACAATATGTTATTCTCTAAGAATGAAATAATAACTAAATCATTTGCTTGCCTAGTTGGGATTGCTTCAATCCACTTGGTGAAATAGTCAGTTGCTGTCAAGATCCAGCGATGATGACCTGAAGATGATGGATGAATATCACCAATAAAATCTAGCCCCCACTGCTAGAATGATGCCTAAACATAAATAGGCTTCAAGGGTAAAGGAACACGAATCTTCTTACCATAAAAAATCTGACATTCATGGTAGGCAATTATCTTCTTGTAGACATCTTTGAACATGGTAGGTCAGTAGTACCCTGCTCTAAGAATCTTTTTTGTTGTAGCCTTCCAATAATGATGACCTCCACAATCTCCTTTGTGAAACTCCTCAATCACTTTTTCAGCTTCCTCTTCCAGAAAAAAATTCAAAAGAATACCACCAGTATCTTTCCAATACAGATTTTTATCTATGATGCAGTACCTCAGAGATTTCAGCTTCACAAACCTTGCTTTAGATTTTGTCAATTCAGTGGGAGCTCTATGATGATGTAAGACAAAGAAAATGTCTTTGTACCACTCAGACAAAATGTACTTCTCTTCAATGAGAATTATCTCTTCATCTTCATCTGATAATTCTGAAATTTCTGCAATTAAATTCATATCAAGACAATCAAAATTGGACTGTGCCATCAGCTTTGCTAGCCCCTGACCTTTCACCAATTTTGTAGGTCTGATTTCTATGTCATATTCCAGCAAGTTAGCTATCCACTTCCCTCTCTTACCATCATGATCAGCTTGATTCAATATGTCCTTCACTACAACATTAGGAACAATGCTATGATATGAGAATGAAAAATATAAATTCTGAAATCTTTGATGGCTTTGACCAAAGCATATTCCTGTTTCTTTAGGATATTGTACTTCAGCTCTGAATTAGCTAGGGTCCTTCTAAAGAATGAAATAGGCTGCTCAGTACCTTGTTGTCCTTTCTGCATGAAAACTCCAACAATTGTATTTTCTGATGCAAATGTAAAAACCAGAAATTCCTTTGAAAAATCTGGGTTAATCAACACTGGTTCTTGAGTGAGTGCCTTCTTCATTTCCTCGAATGACTGCTTTGCTTCAACTGTCCATTTAATGTCAACTCCTTTCTTCAACATCTTGGTTATGTCTTTGACAATCTCAACAAATTTTTGAATAAACCTTCTCACAAAATTCACTCTTCCAAGGAAAGACTGAATTTCCTTCCTGCTTCTAGGAAGATCTACTTTCTGAATAGCATTGACCCTATTTGGATCAATATTTATTCCATCTTTAGATATAATGTGCCCAAGCATCTTTCCAGAAGTTAAAGAAAAAATACTCTTAGTGGGATTAAGAGAAATACCAAACCTTCTACACTTCAGCAGAACTCTCTTGAGATGCTTCAAATGGTCTTCCTCTCTCCTTGAGAATACTTTTATGTCATCCAGATAGACAACAACCAACTTATCCTTCTCCTCAGCAAAGGCAATGGCCATTTCTCTTTGAAAGGTTTCTCCTACATTCATCAAACCAAAGGGAATCTTGGCATACATGAATTTCCCCCCTAGTGTGGTAAAATTAGTTTTCTCTTGGTCTTCTAGGTGCACTAATATCTTATTGTATCCTAAAAAACCATCCAACATAGACATCCTTTGGGAACCATCAATGTTCTGCAGAATTTGATCCATCTTAGGGAGAGGGTAATTGTCCTTCAGAGAAGCTTTGTTCAAGTTTCTGAATTCAATACAGATTCTGATTTCTCCACTCTTTTTTCTGACTAGAACCAAGTTAGCAAGCCATTTTGAGAATCTGATTGGGACAATAATTTTTGCATCAAAGAGCTTCTTAATTTCCTTTTAAATCAGAGGCATGAGTAGTGGATTAATCTTTCTCAACTTTTGTTTGAAAGGCTTCTCATTTTCTTTAATAGGAATGGTATGATGAATAATAGTAGGATCATATTTCTTCAAATCAACATAACTCCATGCAAAAACATCAATGAACCTTCTCACCATCTCAATATATTTCTGTTTCATCTCTACAGAAAGGAACTTTGAAAGATTGATCATTTTAGGCATTGCTAATGTACCAAGGTTACAACTCTCTACCTCTTCATCATTAGCTTGCATCTTAGGGGCTTTAAACACATCATTTTGGTCAAAAATATTTTCAAGTGGGATGAGACCTTTGGGTATAGAATTTTTATTCAGCTATAAAACTTCGGAATTACCCTTTGTTTCAGCAAGCATGTTTTTTTGATCTACTTCTGTTCTTTCAAACTCCTCTTTCAATTCTATGAAGTTTTTGACTTGTTGGTGATCTTCAAAAACTTGCCAATGAAAAATTTTGTCTAGGATAGCAGGCCTATGATGAACTTCAACCTCATACCTTTCAGTGGAATGTGTAGGGATGAAAAACAGATTTGCAGAAACAACTAGGGATTCAGCTACTGAGTTTTGGTCCCTAGTCTTCACAATAAATGAATATTATTGAAATTTTTCTAACATCTCCATAATCAAATTTTTGTATGCTCTCATTCTCACGTCCTTGGTTTGATATACACCTTCAACTTGTTTAATAACTAATTCAGAATCTCCACAAACTGAATTTTTTTGGGCACCCAATATTTTCAAAATTTCTAAACCCAAAAACAGAGATTCATACTCATCCATGTTATTTGTGCAATCAAAGTTTAGTTTGAAAGAAAAGAACTTACTTTCATCCTCTAGAGTTGTGGTCCAAATCCCTACTCCAGCCCCTATCTTCCAGCTGATCCATCAAAGTGTAACAGCCACCAACCTTCTGCCTTTTCTTCAATGATTTCTTGATTTTCTACTTGTTGATTTTCAACCTTCTGAATTTCTTCTTTCTTTTCATCTTCTGCTTCATCAGTTAACTCATTGAAAAGAACAACTGATCATAGATCCGTTTCAACAGCCTAAATTGGGAAATTTTGAGGTTTGTCTTTACTACTTACCATAGAAGCCATTCTTGTCTCTCTGTACAACCTTCTTTTCTCACCAAAAATAGGAATGGTGGCATATGTTAGGTCCATCTGCATAGTGCCTTTGATCTTTTCTGCCCAAGACCTGGATAGAAGCATGCCAAAATTGGGTGGACTGTCTGCTACCACAATGTCCGTTACCACTTTCTTGGCAGGAACTTGTGTGATACCACCAACAACATATTTTATCAATCCAATGCATTGAACTCTTTTTAAATCAAAGGAAAACAAATTCTTATATGGCCTAGTGATTTCTAATCCCATCCTTTCCATAATCACTTTCGGCATGAGCTTATGAGAGGCTGTTGAATCCAACATGGCATTGTGTAATGTCATGTCATGAATACTAAGACTGACATAGAAAGGAGGTACCTCTTCATTCTGCTCATCTTCCAATCTTGGTCCCAAGTATATGGTAGGATGGACCTCTTGTAAATTAAGGATGTTTGTAGTTCTAGGTTGGGAATTCAACATTTTTACAATTTTACTTCTGTATTCATTCACCTTAAGAATTTATCCAAAAGGGACTGGGATTTTGATCTTGGAAATCTCATTCTCCAAACTGAAAACAGTAGTAATTTTTCCAGTCCCTTTGATAGGAGGAGGAGGTGGTGAATCTTTTCTAACCTCAGCTGCTTTAGGGGCACCTTTCTTGGGTTGTGTTTTGTTTGTAGTAATAGGAACATTTCAGTTTCTGAGGTTGTATTGTTTCTGAATTTCAAAGATTGCATGTCAATAAACCTTAAGGTAATCAAATGGTTCCTCACCCTTGTTAACATCATGATCAGAATCATCATGTTCTTCCTTAGTCAAAAACATTCCTGACATGTTTTCATCTAGGAAATGAGTGGAGTCTTCTGGTATTTCAGGCTGATCTTCTTCATCAACTAAATTTTGTTGAAAAGGAGGCCTTACTTGAGGGTCAGGTTGATTTCTGTTTTCCCTTAGTCTCTGTTGGTTTTGAGGTCTTATCAACTATGTATTTCTAAACTGTGGTTCATGTTGTGTAGGAGGAGTAGAAATGTTTCCAAGGGCAAGCCTATCCATCAGTTTTTCCATTGTTTTCATCATGGAATCAAACTTGTCATCTGAGGTGGAAGGCTTATCTTCTTCTTTCAATTTTGTCTTTCCCATCTTGGAATTTTTAGCTGCTATCATATTGACCTCCACCTTCACAGCATCATTTAGTATTTCTTCTAGTGAAGGGGATTCCCTTTCTCTTAGCAGGATAGAAAATTCATAGTCAAAGGCCTCATCATATCTCAGTTGAGCTACTCTTGGTGGAGGCTTTAAATGTGCAGGAATGGAATCATAGACTTTATTAAATATCTTGGAGAAATTTTGGACATTTTCATCTATAGCTCTTTTCAAACTATTGTACTCAGTGAGGGCTTGCACATGGTTTGTTCTATTTCCCCACTTTCTCAAGAAACTATCTTCAAATTCATTCCAATTATGAAAACTCCCTGGAGAAAGGGCCTTGAACCACTTTCTGACTTCACCAGTAAAGCTCTGAGTGAATAGTCTCATTTTGACATCCTCATGGTCAACCTCCTCCCTCTCTATGAAGTCATTAAACTGGTGTACATGCTCTTCAACTGTAATATCTTCATCACTTCCCCAAGTTTTGATTCTAGTAGAATATTTGCTAAGAAGGGCATTAAGGATAGCTGGGAGAACAAGAGGAGCATACCTAGCAGGTGCACCAGCAGGTGGAGGTGGAACATTTCCAGCCATGATGACATGAACTGTGGTAGTTTTAGGGACAACAGTAGTAGAGGAAGAGGAACTGTTAGGAGGTGGGCTGGTTGGTCTTTGTAGTCCATTTACAATTGAACTCTAGTCAGGTAAAGGAAAACCAGATTTTCTTCTTAGCAAGATTTAAAATGGGTCTAGTTCCTTCAACCTATCCAAATATTCCCTCCCTAACAATAACTCTGATGTGATTGATGCCCAAAATTCTTCTTTATCTTTTTGGGTCACTAAGGCTAAGGTATCAATACCTCTTCTATGTAGGTCTAAAACAATTTCAGTCAATTCTTTTTCATTTTCAGACCTAAACAAGACTTCCTGAATTTTATCATCAAGCTTTTTCTCTTCAGGACTTCTTAAAACATCAGAGGAAAAGGATTTTGTGTATAATGGAGTACCTAATTGTGCAAAACTACCTTGAATGCCTCTGGAAATTGTGTTTGGATTATCCACAATTGTAGGTGGATTTGAGTCAGGATTACTCCTCGTATATCTCCCTTTCGAATCGAACTTTGAACATGAGAATTTTGAATGGAGTCACCAAGGTAGTTGCATCCTCAAATAGCTTCTGAGCTCTTGCTACCTTCAACATTCCAGCTTCAAAACTTCAGGAAAAGTATCTTCAGACTCCGGGCAGACTCACCAAAATGTTATCACAAAATTGTACTTGATTGGTTGATTATCAAACAACTCAGTGTAACTATTTCAAACCACTTCTAACTTAAGCTTAGCCTCTTCAGCTTGAGAGGGATCTCTCAAGGGGTTTTATGATATTGAATAATGATAGTACTAGATGGCTAACTCTATGGAAATTGTAACTTTTTTTTTATGATTGCAAGTTGAAAAGAATGCAAGCTTCCTACCATTGGGCTTATGGAGTCAACAATCAATATTTTCAATGAAAAAAGTTCTTAAACATGGAAGATGAGGCAGATAGAGGTCTTTAACAAAAGAAAATCACACATAAAAAATAGGAAAACACAGTCATTCCATCACTAAAGGAAGTCAGAGCATAAAGTTATGAATTCTAAGTAATAGAGATGAAATCTATTGCAAGTGGTAAAATATAAAGATGTAGATCAATAATACATTAAAAACCTCATGATAATCTCAAGTTTTTCAAGAAGAATGTCACTCTATATTACTGATATAGGTCAAAAACATAAAAGCAACATTTTAGTGCAAATGTTCTCCAACCCCTTACTACTTCGATGCTTTGTCTTTAAATAGACAATATTTACAACAAGGATGATCTTCCTGGTGGCTAGACCATCGAGTTCTCCTATGACACCTTTCATAATTGAAATACATAACTTCTAACATAAAACTGATAGCAACACCTTAAATAAACCATAACCTAATAGGACTCTATCTCTTATTTATTACATTGGTCTTATCCTATATATAAAACAGTTACATGATGGTTACAAATTAAGTATCACATGCTCGAAAGAGCCATGACAGAGTTCATCACTACTTTACATATTAAAAACCCTCCTAGATCTATGGAACATAACCCTAATTTTTAGGAATGCATGATCCTTATCTTCAAAGTTTCTTTGGCTATTGAACTGTCTTCATAACACTCCTTTCAAGTCATAAGTATTCGATGATAAGCTCCCTTGACATGCTGGAGGACTCCAGCTGGCCAAAAATTGCTTTTAGAATGCTAAAAAATTCCAGCAATTTCTTGCTATGAAAACAGGATAGTTTCGTAGTGAGTTTTGGTAGCGTGGAAAAAGTGACTCCTACATCCATTTACTTCACTCCTTTGATGTTCCATGATGTTAATCAAGTCATAACACATCACCACCATGAATCTCCCCCCCTGTATCAAGCAAAAACTGATTTTAGAAGCAAAAAGGCTGCTATAGGTTTTTTCGCAGCGTATTCCTGGCTTTAAGCCTGAGGAATGCTACGAAACTGTGTAAAAACCCAAAAATTTCCCCTTTCAAAATAGTGTTCAAAAACTGATCTCCTGTTGCAAAAATCTGATTTTTTGCATGTTATGTACCTCCTAAGGCATGTCTCATCCAATTTACTGCTCCTCTGGTGTTTCCTCTTCATTTATGATCAGTTGACTTATAGGCTCTTCTACCACAATCATTTTCAAACCTTTCTTTTCCACCTCTTCATGAATCAACTCCAATTGTTGTTCTAGGTCTTTCACTTGATCCTTTAGTTCCCTATTCTTGGATTGCAAGTGAAGGTTTCTCTTTTTAATGTGCTTGACCCCTCCTCTTAGTGGCTAAGTCCACTTTATCAGTTTTTTGTATTGTCCAAGCTCTTTGAGACACTTGTGACTTGATCTTCCCATGTCTTTCTCATTTGTTCAAACTGAACCCTTTCAGCTCTATGCTTCTTTCCCACTTTCTTCAAGACTGCTATCTCTTCCTTTTCCTCTTTCAATTGCTCCTTAAGGTTTTCCACTTTTGATTTTTTAGTGATTTTCTATTTACCCTTCTTCTGTTTGATGACCAGATCTTCTTTTGTAGGTGAGGAGAGGTCTATGACGCTTGCTGGTGGCTCAGCAGTTTCACTAACCTTATGAATCTCTTTGCTTCTTTCCATGACCTTTCTTGCATGCCTGGTCATTGGTTTTCTAGGTTGAAACATGAATCCAACATCATCACCTGCAAACTCCAAATTTTTAGCTTTTTTTCCTTTCTTAAGCTTCTTTCCTCCCTCTTCAACATCTTCAGCTTGGAAAATAGGAGTTTCTTCAATATTAATTGCATGCAAGATGTCTTCTAAGTTACCCTTAACCACTGTTTGGCTCCTTGTAACTCTCTTACTACCATGTTTGCTAACTGTTGGCTTCTGTTTCGCAGGTGTAGCTTTAGGTGTTTGAATCTTCTGCAAAGGCTCTGTCTCCATGCTCACTGGTTCTAACTACTCTACCACTGTAGGTGATGAAACATATCTAGGTTTTGGAACTCTTTTAGGAGTGAAAAAATCTACTTAAAAACCACTTATGAACAGAAAGGATGTCCAATCTCTGCCTATTCTCTTTAACTCTTCTAACACCAACAACTTAATCAAACCATGGTGAAAGAGAGAAGTTTCATTTCCTTATTTTTTAACTTGGACCTTATCTGGCATTTTAGTTAGACTCCTGTATAAATAAAAGGGCAAGTCAAGAGACCTCTTACCCACACAATGCAGTAGAAGCCTAAGGTGGTAGGAGTAGACCATGTAAAATCTTCCTTCACATGTGAAATAATTCTGAATAATCATCATCATATTTGAAAAGTTTTCCTTCATGTAACTCCTTGGGATAGCATTTGTGAGATCAATTTCATTATGCTCTGGATTGATAAATTCGTTGCAGTATTGCATGGTGAACTTGATGCCTTTAAACCATTTTTCCCCTCCTCTAGGGATTCCTGTTACTACTGAAATGTTGTCTGCTGTTATTGTGAGGTTTAACATTCCCACCTTTGAAGCTGTCCCAGTAAAACTATTAGCAAACTCCTTGGAAACCTGTAGATGGCACCCTTGCAATCTTTGACAGAATTGCAAGCAACCTATTCTTCTGAACACTTCCAAAGCAGTTGGGTCTTCACTTAATAAATTCATGTCCATGGGCTCATACCTGAGGTAGTGACCACCTTTTTTAGTATTCTTCCTTGCAGCCATGGTGAATTTATATCTTCTTAGCCTCACTTGATTAGTGACACCTGCAACCTTTGAAAATGCCAACAACCAGCTTGGCTCGGTGAAGCAGCTCTCCAAAAACTCAATAAAATGCAAGGATAAAGCAGAGAATGACAAAAATACTCAATTGGGTTATGTTTTATGGTTTCGATGACAAGTCATGCCTTAATCATGACACATGCATGCCAAAAATGGTAATAATGACCTCAGACACAACCTTGTACTTTTAAATTAACCCTAACTGACTCGAATGACATCCACCCTAACTTCCCTAATCATAAACTGAAAATTTGTATCAAATCTGACATGACAGATAGAAAAACCATTTTTTGTAGCGTAGCTAGTTCATTTCCTGGAAGTTTCGCTATGAAACTATTAGGCAGTTTCGTAGCAAAATTTCTCAGTGTAAAACACTATGAAAAGAGGTAAAACTAGCTAAAGTGTCCTTTTTGAATTTGAATGCTTGGGAAATGAAATTTGAGACCTAATGATGATTGATGGGACATGACATGACCTAAATGGAGGTGGGTTTGATCCTTAGGATAAGTTAAACATTAAAAAAAAAAAAATTCCTATACCAACTTGAAAGGCTTAAGGAAACCTTTGACAAATGAACTCTATGACCATGCCAAATAATGTTTCATATTTTTCTGAGTGATAACACATACTACAGTGTGTATATCCATTTTCCCATGCAAAACTTCTTCCTCACATGGATTGAAAACATAGTTAATTTAATATTGGATAATATGAGTTAAATTGACAAATGTGAAATCTCTAATGCTCAATTATCCAATAGCAAAACAATTCAACATAATAAATTTCATGAATATGTGTTGGTTCATTGAATAAATTCCAAAAATACTTTTATTTATGAGTAGGAAAGCTTTAATTAATCAAAATATAATGAGATTTATGATATTAATAAAATAGTATCTTGACATCGATTTCTGAAGTGTGCCAAATGGAGCAATCACAAAAGGTAATCATATCAATTGGACTATCTCAAGTTGGAATATAAGAAAACTGGATATGACTTAAAGTAATTGATTTCATAATAGTCTTTTCTGATTATAGATCAAGATATCAGTACTAGCCAAATTGATGACAATCATTTGTTAAGGAATAACATTAAAATCTATAGTAGTTGAATGTCCTTTTAGAAATTTGACACCAACTCATGATCTGGATGACTTATCACTTTTGACACATTATATGTAGGCCCATTGGCTTTAAACTAGTTTCTAATAGGGGCTCTAAACTAGTTTCTAATAGCTTTGGGAAAACAATTTCTCAATTTTTATCTTGTTGTAGACCCGTTAGTACTAAATTTGCCACTAAAAGTTCTTGGAGATTGACTTGATTCATTTCTTCTGAAACTGATAAGTGTTTTCAAGATTTGATTTATCATTTTGCTATTTTTTTTAATGTGATACCAACAATGTAACAAATGGCCCAAAGAAACAATGGTAGGATCACACAGGAAGAGGTATATGCACAGAGCCAAGATATCGTAATGCTAAACCAAGATATCTTAAGTCTTAGCCAAGATATTTTAATTCTAATGGATAAGATATTAGAACTTCAACAAATTCTTAGGAGGCTCAAAGATGAATTAGACATCGTAATAATGATGTTAGAAGAGATCTTGCAAAACATGAACGGAGGAAGAAGACCTCCATTTTCACAGCATAATTAGTATAAATATTAACCTCCAAGAAAAATGGTTGATTAATAAAGAAATAATTACCAAATTTTTCCACTTGCTCAACCAATTTTGAAATATAGTATATGCTAAAGGCTATATATTGTAATATTCTCGACATAGTAAAAACTATACGTTGGAATATTGTGGAATACACATGTATGTATACATGTAAAATATTTTATAAGTTTTTTCGTAGTATTTCTTGTTAGATTTACAAATTTGTTTCAGGTTTGCATGATAATGATTGATTTAGAAATTTGTTTAAAATTTTCATGACAAATCCTTTTTTTATAGAAATATTTGCAAATTTGATAAATCAATAAAACATTGTAAGAAATCACATTGAAAAGAAGAACAAATGACATTTGAAAATGAAAAACATAGAAAATAATTTTAGTAAATAGAATAGTACAAATATCAATAGTCGATAGCGGGAGGGGGGGTGGGGCCTAGGAACACATTATGCAGAGTGAGGATTTTGTAAGTATGTATGAAAAGTATTTTTTATATTGTGGTGTACTCTTCCATACAACCTTTATTCAAATAAGCATTTGATTTACAAATTTGTTTGAGTTCTGTATGATAATGATTATTTTAGAAATTTATTTAAATTTTGCATGACAAACCCTTTTTGATAGAAATTAGTTATAATAACAAGTTATTATAAATATGGCAATGTATTACAAATAAAGAGATGTTACCAACACAAATTCGATTAGTTCTCGATGGGACTTATTACAAATGAATTTTCTCGAAGTTGTCAGAATCGATAGTAAAGAGTGTTGTTCTAAGTGTTGTGCATTTTTCTTTCTAGCGTAAGAAATATAATAAAAGCTATTATCGAAAACATGAACAAATTTTACGATATATTTATTAGGTACGTTGGTTCTTTTGTTTTGTGATCCTTAAAATGAGAAGGAATATTTTAACTATACACATGGCCTTGGAAATTTAAGACTAGAGCTTTAAACATAGTTAAGTGCAACATAAATCACATCACAAAAAAGAAAAATTGACATAGGAAAATGAACTAGTTACACATTAAAATTAAAACATAGTAAATAATGTTAGTAAATAGCAAAGTACAAACATCAATACTCGAGGGGCGGAGTAGGGGGTGGGGGCATTGTGCAGAGTGCAAAAGAAAAAATGACTAGGTGGAAAAGGTAGAAAATCCTCCGCACCTCTACACAATGTATCAACATTAACAGTTCCATGAACTATGAAAACGTCTGGAAATGAGAAGGCATATTGTAACTTAGTACACATGGCCTTGGAAATGTAAAACCAAAGTTTCAAACACAGTTAAGTGCATTTAAAACGAATAATAATGTAACATTGTTAGCTCAGATATCAATTATAATCATTGATCATAAGTTTTCATAGCCCTACATATATTGTAAATGCAACTTAAAATGAAAATGGATGTAACTCTTAACCTGGTATTAATAGAAAGCAATACATTATGATTGGTCAAGGAAGATTGTGGAAGATGGTTGTGTAATGAAAGATTAACTTGGAATTAGTTATAAACATTTGAATCTTATGAAGGATGTGATGCATAACCTTTTTAATAATGGATTCATGTCTTCTTCTATGGAAATGGTGATTGTCTATGCATAAATCCATTTAATTGCATGAATATTTAATTTAAATTGAGCTGGAATTGAATAATTATCACTTACAAAAATGTAAGAAATCATACTACAATAAAGAAAACACGAAATAGCACAATGAACCAGCTACACATTACAATCAAAACTTAGTAAATAATCTTAGTAAATAGCATAGTACAAAGCATATAAATTGAAAAAATAAATTCATTGAAATATGTTTTTGTACAATGTAATTAGATGCCACTTCCTTGTTAAATTTTTTTTAGTAATGCTCAAATTATTGAACGAGAAAGCAGAAAACAATGTTAAGATTGGAAGTACGGATATGCAGAAGCACATAAATGCGAATAGATCCCTACCCCTTGTCAATAGTCAATAGTGAATACCTTGAAAATGCAAGCAAAGAGAATAGTGGATCAAGTAATAATAACACGAAATTAGATCCCAATCATCCAACAAACCAAAAGAGTTATTTTACAATAGTCAAATTCTTCAAGTGTAAAGGTAATGCTAACATTTCCTAAAAATGTAAGCATCGAGAATTGTACCGTTAATACATTCCTCGACAATGTAAACAAAGAGAACTATCACTGTATACGTATAATCACATTTTAATGGTTTATTGTAAATGTGCCACGCGTCTTGAAACTGGAAAAAAAATCAATAACAGTTAATTTTTCTGCACAATATTTCTCATAGGAAACTTTTCATAGTTGAGGTAATACTTTTTCAGTTCCATGCCTATTAGAACGCATGATACTTTAGTCCTTTCATTTTTCGTTTACGATACCATTTAACCAATGGAAATAAACAAAGTAAGAGTACTCATTGTAAATGGTATAATAAAACATAGTTTCATTCCTATTTCTAGCAGTTGTAATTGGACTACTGCATTTTGCACATATATTGTCAAATGGATTTGTATATGCACTAGTCCTTGTTAGGTGTCCTTGGAAGTGTTGTAAAATTTATATAGAAAACCAAGGCTTGGAAACTTGAAATCAAATGTCCTTTTATCCTTTTTTCTTTAGACACACACACACACACACACACATACAGACATAATAGCTACAATATAATAAAATTTACCGTGCATATTCCATTGACTAAAGAAATCAATTTTCTTATATTTTCGACTTTATTTCCTATTTTCAATGGACATATGAACATTTATTATGAAGTTAGAAACACTTTTTCTTGTTTTCTAACTATATTTTTTAGCAAGATCAGTGGAAAAATATTTTATTGCAATTGCATTTGAATTGAAAGATATTCTGAAATAAGTTTTTCATGTACTTGGACTTGTTACATATGTAGTGTTAGCACTCCACCAGTTCTCCGAAGGCTGAAAAGGAGACCAGCAAAGGTAACCACATACCACTTTGACCCAGTAGCTAGCCATTAGCTAGCCATACTAGGCTGAGAGGGCTCTCTCAATGAGATCACAGCCAAGGATTGACTGTGACATGAAGATATTAGGCTAGATATGATATGCTTAGGTGGGTTTTAAGAAACTTAGGGTTTGATGATGGATCAGGGATTAAATCATGCAACTAGGTCTAGGTATCAAAGGGCTTACAGTTGCAAAAAATATAAATGAGAAAGGTAGAAATGAATCTATGATGGTTTAGGGTTTTTTAGGTGTAGTGGTGAGTTGGAAAAGGATAGGGATATAATGAGAATTTTCATTCATGAATTCATTAAACTGGAAGCATAAAACACAAGATGACATTTCCATATAAATAGAGCTAAATCAATATAATTATGCCTATAAAATATAAGGAAAGCCACTGAAGATACAAAATATTAAAGAGGAGATATAAATCATTCAATAAAGACTATAACATAGAATATACATGATCATAAACTCACTGCACATAAATTCCTAGGTAATAGCTACAACTGCATCCTTTGATTTCTGAAAGTGAAAGTGAAAGTACAAGCTACAATATTACAATCCACTGATGTCCAACTAGTCAAATGACTCTGAAAATGATAGATATATACCAAAAAAAAATCTCCCCTCTCTCAGGGGTCAAATCCATCAGTTGTGGAGCTGATTACATGATAATCTCAACAAAACACTAATCTCTAGTGGAGGTTAACCAATTCACCTCATCTTAGGAAAGTAGATGCATCTAACAAAATTTGCATTTAAAAGCATGTATCTAGCCTAATTTACCATTTACCAGCTCAATTACATCTCATGAAATCATCGTTTCATCAATTACATCAACAAAAATTCAAACTAGGTCAAAATTTTAGTGAAAATTGCCTTCTGGAGAAAGCGTAGCGAGCTGGAAGAAAGCATCGCAAGTTTAGAAAAATTGACTTTTGGAGGCCTTCAGGTGTCCAAATCAGGATCTTAGGGTACCATTGGAAAGATTTGGATATCTGCTACAATATAGGTTCGTCAAGCATTGAAAAAGGTGGCTCCTAGCCCTCCAAATCTTCAATCTCCCAAGACTACTCAGAAAGAGTAGCGAAGGCTCCAAAAAATGGCAGAAAGGTGATTTTTAGCATGTTTTTGGGCATTTTGACCCCCCAGAACTAGCTAACATGGCCAAACCACTGACTTAGATTAATATACTAATAAAATGGGATCCAAATATGTTGAGCTTTCCTCCAATGTATTCCCCAAACAAAAGCGTAGCGTGGCCCACGCTACGCTTTTTCCAGTATGACTAGTTTTTCAAATTTCCAATTTTGACCAAAATTTCTCAAAAAACAAAATTTGCCCCAAATTTCCTCAAAATTGGTTTTGAGGTGCCTCATGAGGTATCTTATGCCACTAGGGAAGCATCAACAATAATATCCAAGTTATCCTTCTCATTTTGACTTTTAAGGGTTTCCTTCAGTTTTGCTTACAATTGTTTAGCTTTGCCATTGCAAATTTGATTTCTTGCATAGAAATGATCAGCCATGTGCTTATTTATCTTTTTTTCCTTGTTGTCCTTTTCAAGGAGCTCTCCAAGTGAATGTTGACTTTCTCAAGCCAAAACTCCATGTTTTCTTTTATTTCATTGGTTATCCTTTCTTCAAAACTCAACTCCTCATCTCGTGGATTTTTCTCTTTTTCCTTCTACAATGGTATTTTGAGACCCATGGTCCTTGGTCTCTTCCTTGTCACCTATTTTTCATGCTTCCCTGACTCTTCATTGTCAATCACTGTTTTTCTCTTTACATCATGCAAACTAGCGTCAAACTGACTTTTCTCCAAAGACAATTGTTTTTCCTTCAATAATGGTTTTCTTGCTCTAGTAAGTAAATGATGAAATTATCCCTTGCCAAGTTGTCTTGGAGCTCTTTGATCTGAGAATATTTTTCCTTGATGATCCTCTCTAGGTTTTCATGCTCTTCATTGGCCTCCAAGTCTACTAGGTCAAAGTCATGCTCCTCATCATACATAGATGTATCATATTGTGAATGTAATCTCTGCTTTGCTGATGTGGGCTTGGCCCCTTCCTCAATCTGAGGAGAAAACACAAGCCTTCTGCCTCTCTGATAGGTCTTAGAGACCTCAATCTTCGTCCTCACTGAAATTGTGCTAGGTGAGCCAACCTCCACATTTCTAGAGGGTGCCGATGGTGCTGATGGAGAACTAGGGCTAGTAGGTTAGCTATCTGAAGAAAAAAACACATATGCCTGCATGAAAGTGTCCTAAGTGATGTTATTCTGCTCAAGTTGGTGTAAAACAATGTTCTTTATCAGGGCATGGTGGAAGAGGCTGCTTTCAAGACTAGTTTTCTTATGTTGTACATTTTCTGCCATCTTTTCCAAACTTCTATAAAGGTAGTAGGGAAAATTGAGTGGTTTTACCCTTGTGAAATGCATGAGAATTTTGAAATGATACCCATACAGTGTATAAAATCTTCCCTCATAGGTGAATTACTTCATGACAATCTTCATGAGTGTTGTATACTTCTCAAGGACGTGCCCAACAGAAAAAATCTTCTTCATGTGTTGTTGGCGATGTCTTCTGAGATAGGGCTGATAGTTTTTAAGGTCTAGATCTTGGTTCTTAAACCATTTTTCACCATGATTAGGAATCCCTGTGGCCTAAGCTACTATATCAATTGATATAGTGAAATCAACCCCTGCAATTGTTACTTTGTTCCTTTTGAATTTCTCAACTAGTTGACAAAAAGGAAGGCACCCTACTACTTGAAAAAAATTATTGGACAATGGTGTAGACATCATTTCAAGGGTGTTTAAGGGCTCATGTCTTATCACTTGACCTCCTTTGTTATAAGATCTCTTCTCCCCCATTTGGTTGATTGCAAGGGGGAAAACCCTAGTATGACAAAATAGGGGAAGGGAAAAAGGGATAGAATGAGTGGGTCAGGGATGGGAGATGAGTGTAGGAAAACTTAGGGTGATGGGAAAGGGTATTAGGGAGATTTAGGGAGTGAAATGGAGTGAAATGAGTGAGGGTATTGGGCTAGAAAAATTTATACACGGTCCTAGCTAGGAAAACTGCCCAAATTGGCAGAATTGGGCTAGGGTTTAGGGTTTGGGATTTAGGAAATGGAAATGATGGGATGTGAAGGCTGTGGGGGATGGTTTAGAGTGTGAGAGAGGTAAAAAAGCCTAGGTGAGAGTGAATTTACCTTGCGAATTGTGAAAATATGGAAATTCACTAAAATTCAGCATGGAGGTCAATGGAGGGTTTACGCACTGAAACCATGAAATTGAGTTGCAAGGAGGGGTTTTCTGAGGTGATAATTACTTGCCCCCTTATGATTGACACATTAAAAACCTTCATCAGCCTTCAGAACTTGGTTTGGTGCCTACAGGAGAGAAAACACAACATGAAGAAGAAAGCGTAGTGTGAAGGGCAGAAAGCGCAACGTCGCTGCTCTGACACCAAATCTTTGAGTGTTTTTGGAATGAAATTGCTGAATTTTCAGTTGGTGATGGATGAGAGCTCTTCTTGAATGAGATGAGTGAAAAAATAAGCTTGTGTTGGTCTTTTATAGCTTTTATTGGTAACTTTTCGTCATGTTAGTGGGATGGGCCACTACATGTCCTTTCACTTTTGTTTTGTAAACTTGTAACTTTGACACTTTGTATGCAGATTTTGGAACATGATGAAGTTATTACATATCAAAACATAAATTACATTTGAAATAAAAATTTATTGAGCAAAATTACCTATTACCACTCCTCCAATTGCCAGATTTTATGCATGGAATAATAGATTTGGTGACCTTGAAACCCTAATGACCTAATGGAGACACTGGACTAAATGAAATCATGATGGTGATGACTGGAATGATGATGATGACCTTTGAATAATGGTACACTTAGCGGAGTGATGGCAAGGAGCAACATGTAAAATTTTGAAAGGAGTGGAAATAGTCCTAGACCTGTTACCGAGTGACCAAATTTTTACTTGAAGACCTAATGAAATGACAAAAATTTGACTATGAGATCCTAAAAAAACATGATAAGAGCCCATTTGATCATTGGTGATAGGCGGTACAGACTGACACTAACATGCAACATTTGTAAAACAATACATGGAAACTGTATAATAGATGGATAATAATTTTGTAGTAATGAAACAATCAAATAAATCAAATATTTTTGTTTCCCTTTCCTAATATGAATTGTCATATTTGATTTCCAGCACAAATTTCATTTTTGTCTATGTTGTCGAAATTGCAATAGCACTGATTTTGCTAACTAGAAACATATCTTGACTATGCGACATATTCACAATCATCATATTTGAAAAGAATTGATACTTTGTGCAAACATGACACATGTTTTCTACAAAGCTAAAGCTATTTACACAAATAGTTTTTTCACAATCACCAATATTGTATTTATGCTTCACAATTATTTCAAAATATCTAATAGAAACACCAACATTTTCAATAGGTTTTTCCTCATGTTTTTTGATAAATTGTGTTGGCACAAGCAATGTTATTGTCATTTCGGATTTCTTATCTATTAAATGTACACAGAGATTTTCTTCTATCTTGTTTTCTTTGTCCAAAAAAGTTTGATATGTAACTAAGATAACGCCATGAAAAATTATCCATGTTATATTGTTATTAATATATTTGATCAATAATGGTGTAGACTCTATCTCAATTTTCCTAGTCATCAACATTGAATTGAAACTAATTAAAAAAAACAAAAAATAGATCTGCTATACATTTAACTAAACCTGGATAGAACTACCTATTTTCTTTTGTTTCTTTCATGTCTTCTGTCCCGTTCATTTTGTCTCCTTTGATATATATTCCTATAATAGTGTTCGTCTTTATCGCTACTCCCTCATCCATGTCTATTGTCACATCATTCAAATCCGGTATCTTTTTCCTATTCACAAATAGTATATTGAAATCACTACTTTAAATGACATTATAATTTATACTAAGTAAGAATTGAGTAATAAAGACAAAACCAGATAACGAAAAGTCATTTCTAATGTATATTCCTATATCAATTTCATAGTTACCAAATAGAATCAGATTTCTATGCATATGGATAAAATTCTAAATAGATTTTAGTTTCAATAGATACCAATGTTTTATAAAAATATTCAAAATATAATTTTCCTTGTAATTGTTGTCCTAGATCTGAATCTCTAAATGTTATATGTTTCCTGAAAATTGAAAAATCCTTGATTTTAGTTATAGTACATAAAAAATATAGAAAAAAAAACATAGAGCTATATATTGTAAAAATAATCGAATGAAAATAAATAGAACACAAACACACCTCTTAGAAAAGTCATCATTGTATTTAATGGTATATGTTCTACTTGTGTTAATAGTCCCTGCTCCAACGATATGAATTATATCAAATATATAGAAATAATAAAAATAAGAGGTTCTAATTTCATAGAACAGAAGTAATTCATACATAACAACTACATGGCAGTAACACATCTTGTATAAAGGTGTTTAGCACTCTCACATTATCCAATTTTTGAACTCCACATGGTAGGTCCCTATAATACTATTGTAGCTCCTATATTTTTATTGTTGTGCCCATGTAGCCCCCATATTGTTATTTTTGTGCCCCATAAAAGCCCACTATTGTGATTTTTGTGCCCTTAAATTATTATTTTAATGTAGGCGCTGATTAAATTGTGACCCTTTAGACTCTTATATATACCAAAGAGGTCTTGTCATTTGTATCATCTAAGAATTATTCATTTATGTGATGTAAAAGTGATGGCAGGTCACTCTGCCAAACCCACATTAACACTCTCAAAGCTCTTATATAATAATGCATCCCAATTTAATGCCCCAAATAATCTCAACTGGGAAATTTCAATAATAATGGCGGAAGCTTCTATATCTCAAATATGTGATTTGAGATATTGAAGAAATTTCTCTTATGGTTATAAAACCCCATCAATACAACTTATGCATAGAAGCTGCTCCTTTCTTTAAATGTGATTTAAAACCATAGTAATTAATTTTATCAAAGGATTCTCTCTTTTCATTATTCCCCAAATGAGAACCCTTTTCAAATCACATTACCATAACTTTTAATTCTGACCTCACAGCTTATTAACTTGCCCCCATATTTCATTCTCATTCAAAAGTCTATTTTTAAAATCGAACCATATAAATTGAGGCCCACAACAACTCACCTTACCTTTGGACCACGCAACATTTCCTCTGCTGACTTTGGAATAAATCATATGAATTCAGTTCACAACTTGGCATATAACTAAACCTCACAACATATATTAAACCCCAAACTTCATATAGTACTCGGGCCCACAACAACTATACCACTTACCAATGAAAAGAATGCTAGCCATACATGGAGTTAACGAACCCACAACTTGCAATGCAATTGCCCTTGGATCCCTTGCCTCAATGATCGAACGAAAATCGCATTTTTTTCATCACCGAGCTTTAACACGCAAATATTTTGTGAAATAGGCAGTATTAAAATACTGCCTATGCCATGTGTTGGACGCTGACCACTATCGCATAATTTTCTGTGAAACCATTTACCATTTATTTGCAATGCGAATACCGCTAGTTTGTTTTTCAAAACCACTTCTTCATTCACACAAATCCATTGCTCTATTTCTACGACTCAAGTCTGTCTTCAATTTGTGGGTTCAATGCCAATTCTTAAACGTCTTCACTTGGCTTTCATTAGCTCGGGTTTCACCATATCTTATCTCACGATCCTGCTTTCATTCTTCTGCATTCGTCCTCATACACAGTGAACCAATTAACAATTCATCACATAATTTCACTGCATCATCAAGCTCCACTTTCATGGCTGTAACACTTCATTCTCACCACACTGCTTCATCAGTCTACTTCCATGATGTCTGCAATTCAAGATTTCAAATGGGCTATCTCCAACCCTCACGGTCTTTACCAATACATAGTTACTGTGCCATCATTCTGCTTTTATTTTTCTAATGCAATTCCTCTGAGCCATAAGTTCACGGGTTACATGCACCAATTTAACTCAACTCCCATTACAATAAAATCCCTATATGGACTTCAAACCCCAGAACTTCACGCACCATGATTACATAATAGAACTTGTGAGTTTCCCTCAACGTGCCTTATTCAATACCCATTTCGGTCAACCAATTCCATCCTTTGATCTAAAAGATCTATGGAATTCAATTCAATAACATCGATTTGAATTTATTTTTCATTCCAAAATCAAATCATTACAACATTCTTTAATTCTCAATGATTCCTACAGAGATTGGAATTCTTCATAGAATTCTACCCAATTTCAGATCTCGCTTCTATGATATGCAAAATCACCATTCAACTCCACATCACAACATCGACATGAATGTTGATTTCTTCAATGACACCCAGGGTACATTTAAAACCCCAATTACAGAGTTTCATCACACTGGTTCTTACATAATTGCTTATTGAAAGTCAAAGCCCATTCACACAGAAATTAAATCAAATAATACTCGTATAATTCTGAAACAGATTCTTCATATATGCAGATGAAATTACTTACAAAAAATTCTTGTCTTTTAGCCTAATCTTCAAATCAAATGGCCCTTCTACAACTACCCATAGGCTTACGGGAACAAACCCCTGTTTTCCCAAACCTGAAGCACTCACACTCTCTCCAGATCTGATCCCTTTCTAAGGCCCTTGAGGCCTACATTTATACAGAATTTTAATGAATCGATTTAGCTCCCTTACAGCTTGACAAAACTCTTGAAATCCTCAAGTCCTAAATCTGGACCAAATCCCTAGATTTGCTGAAACTAATTCTAAATTCATTCCTAAATTTGAATTGCCTCTTCATATTCCCAACTAATCAAATTCCCTCATGTTCTCCAATCATTTGGGAACATTTACAATTTCTCTCCATATTTAATTTAAAATCACTCAAATTATTCAATAATTACAAAAGCATGTAAAATTATAAGACCCCCCATGTCTATGAAATTACAGAGTATTTTTCGGAACCTAATGCCCCTCCATCAGACTCCCAAGGTTAAAATTAATCATGATCTCCTGATCATGTGCTTTCAGTCCTTGCCTTCCTAGATCCCATTCTTTGTTCTGCAACTGATCATCCGCTGCAATATTCTTCTTCTGCACTTCTCCAGGCTTCCATATCTTATGTTGTCTTGCTCCACTGGCTGCACTTTTACATTCTCTTTCTGTCTTTATTTTGTTGCTGCTTCTGCTTCTTTGTTTTCTTGCTGATGCCTTCTTCTGAGACACTTTCACCATCAACCTCCTCATTGTTGGGTCTTAAAAAGGTATCTTTTGAACACCTAATCAACCTACATTAATTATCAATCCGAGAGGGAATTTTTATTTCAAGAGTGTGCTCTGTCTAAGGCTACAATTAACTAAGAGTAATGCTATGAAGATGTAGTATAGAATGTTGAATACAAGAGTAAATGGATGCTTGTAAAGAAATCTAATTACAATAACATAAATGAAAATGCTTTGAAATCTTAAATACATCAATCTGCAAACCATCAATCAGGGATACAGTAGCAGTAACTCTTTCCCTTAGAAATCGATGCAACTGAAATCAAACTGAGGCAAGATAACCAATCTGGGAACTTGGAAGCAGTAACCAGTGTCCTCTACAGTTGGTAGTATTGCTCTGAAAGCAATAGAAATGAACTCAAACTACTTGCTGATAAAAATAACTGAAAAGGAACTTCCTCTAATAGCAAAATCTAGAAAGGAACAACAACTTATAATTCCTATGCATAACAATTGTAACCCATCTATCTGCTAATCTAAATCTATGAATAAAAAATGAATAATAAGCAGAAATGGAACAGCAACATGAATTGAACAACAATTATAATTTTAACGCAATCAATCAACTAATCTCCATACTCCAATCCTGTCGACAGCCGAGACTACACAACAGTCAATTATAACAAATCATAAACCAATAGAACAACAACTAGAATTAAATACAGAACAGCAAATCTTTATAATGATGGCAAGGAAAATAAACATCGAATGCACTTCCTGCAGATGATAAAATAGCAATGCAATTCGTTAATTCTCACAACAAATCTGTATTCAATCCAACAGCAGTCAATCAACTCTGCAATTGAAATAAAGTTTAAACACAACTTCACACAATAGTAAGAAAAGATTAGAGATACAAACTGCAAGGTAATGCCAATAGAGCCGGGCCCTTAGCGCCAGTGAAATACTGCTGGGCTACTTTAGAACTTAAGAGATGAAACGAAACGTGTCTTTGATATTAATCAAACATAAAGTATTACAAAGACTGTTCTATCAAAGCTGACAGTCAATACACAATATTACAAAGGAAATGTTTTAATATGAGAACTTTCGACTGATCCCCTGATCACTAAAAGACTTTGCTTTATATATCAAACCCTGACGGACAAGACGAGGAATAAGATGAGTTTGAACAGCGATCCCTCAGGATCAAAGGATCCCGAGGGATTCGCTCCCCTTCGTTTAGTTATCATCTTGTTTACTTTGACTGAAGTCGAGCTGTCCCCTGCCTTTTCTTGGCAATGCGTTCGGATATCCTTGTCTTTGGCTGGATGTGGTTTAACGCTGATGGAGCAGCAATTGCATTAATCTCAGCCTCGCCTTTGGTACAGCTATTCACTTCGTCTAATTCCTGTTTTTGTCAACAAAAAGCAACATTTAGTCATCTTTTTATAATAAACATAAACCTTTTCAATTCTACCATAATTCTTATAATAAATTACCTTCCCAAGGTAAAAAGGAGTATGTCTATGGTAAAAGAATGAGAAAATGCACAGTAATTTCATACCTTTTTCACTGCCCAACATACCCCCCTGCTTAATATTTTTCATGTCCTCATGAAAACTATAGTTCACATGGAGAGTAGTCAAAGAATAAGCCAGATAAGGTTTGTCATCAAAAGGCCTAAAACCATGCAGTGCAGCTAATTCCTCAAAAACATGCTCTGTCTGTCTTTTGGGGAGTTCGTAAATGGCTTTGTAGTCTGAAGCAGGATACCATGCAATGGGGCTTCGGAACCTACAACCTAGCCAGAATGGTCCTTCTTTTAAAATGAGATTACTGTAGGAAATTAAGCAGTCCGCAGCTAGCCCAAAGTTTTTATAATTAAATGGTTCTCTATTTTGCACATTCTGATTGGAAATTCTCCGCTGGACCTTAGCTGCTATATAAGCTTGGTTTCTAATGGATAAGAAATAATCTGTTCCATTCAAGATAATCGATTTGTGGACAGGCCCCAATGCTTGGATAACGCCTTCCTTTGTCATCAAAATTTTCTGCCTAGCCCAAAATTGGAATGGGTTTTGAGGTTCACTCCTAACCCACAAATCTAATTGATTTTCCTGCCTTTGAAAAGCATTATAAGCTTGAAGCCATTTTAATTGATTTACAGCAAAGGAAATAAATGCTTGATGTTGGAAATCTCCCACAAAACGGTTAGGATTTGATTCACAATCGTTTTCAAGTATTAGATTATGTAAATAAAATTCACACAAAAGGCGTTGTACAAGGTCATCTATATTTTTTAGCTCTACAGATTTCCCTGCCCTAACTGCCTTAATCTTTAGCTATAAATATCTTTCTAGTAAAAACAAAGCATAGTTTTTGACGGGACATCTACAGGCTAAGACATCAGTGTACAATGAGCAGAGAGTGTCCATTCGATTGTAGGCTAGTTTTAATTGGTTCATTACCTTGTCAACCTTTTCCTCTGCTCTTCGACACTTTTCGTGAGCTTCAGCTTCTGCATCATGGATAATCTTCATCTGTTGTTGCAACTCCTGATATCTCTTCCTTGGGACAATGTCTTCTTCCAAACTTTTCCTTTCTATTCGGGCCTGTGCCAACTCCTCTTGGAGTCTAGCTAGTGTTGGGTCGCTAAAGGTATGCTGACTACTAGCTTGCATGTTTTCACTTGAAGCGGGTCTCTCTGGAACAACTTGTGTTGGAACGGCTGTTTGTTGTTCCGTATCTCCATAATTAGGCTCAGGCATGGCCTCTGCAACTTGGGGGTGCCTCTTAGTGGCCACTTTTCTCGTTTTCGAAGCTTGCTTAACAGCTATGCTTCTTCTCTTGGCGGCTCGCTTAGGAATTTTTTTCATTCTTAGAACTCTAATGGTTTGCCTGAGTTGTTCTATGAGTATGTGAAGCTTCATTCGTTCCCTGTGAAGCTTTTCAATCTCAGTCACTTTCCTTCTCTTCTTGGATGGAACTGTTGTTCCTTTATCTGAACCCGTTTGCTCAGCAGGATTTTGGTCCATATCAGCCGTGCCTTCAGTTAAGTTCTCTTCTTGGTCTTCTGCTTGGGGTTCTTCTTCAACATTCATATGCCCCTGGCTAAATTCTTCGGGAATCATATCCTCGGTCGACTCTGAAATTCCCTGAGGGATTTCAGGTTGAGATATTGCTTCAGTTTTCTATTTTTCTTGTTCATGCCTTTCAGGGGAAGCAACCCTAGCTTCACTAGGGTTTTCTATTTCATCCCGCATTTCTTCAGCTGTTTCTTTGTCGATAGCAGAGTACTCTGGTAACTGATTAATATCAATGTTAAGGTCCAAAGGGCTATGAGGCTGCACATAGTCACTCATATTGGCCAGAATTTGTGCTAATTGGTCTTCTTGTAAAGGGCTTACAATAGCATTTTTGGGAGGCTCTGTTCCTTCTTTGTCGCTGCTATGATTATCTTCGTTCTCCTCACAGGTATGATAACTTCCTTCTTCCTCATCCGAATATCAAATTTCTCCTTCAATTTCCTCTTCCTCAGTATTTCCTTCCTCTGCACTGGATTGTTTCTCACCACTAGTGTGCTGACTTATTTCTTCTTCGTCCGAATAGCGAATTTCTCCTTCCATTTCCTCTTCTTCATCAGGACGAGGACTTCCTCCCTCGAATTATGGAGGCTGTTCATCCTCTGAGCTGTGCAATTCCAAGGGCTGGCTACTGCTGCCCGAAAGTCCTTCCATCATCCCCTTACTTCAATTTAAAAGGAGGGACTGTCTGTGAGTTGATGGCTCAGCGATTGAGCCAGCCATTCTCTTCCATTTCGGGGCAGGTAAGGCTAACCCTCCATCAATGGAGAATATCAACTCCTCCTAGCTGGTCTGTTGTTGGGCGAGGCTACGACTCACTATTAATCGAATTAGGAAATGGTGGCTAACCACCATGTCTACATGCTGAGCTTTTCTTATAGTACGAGCAATATCATGCAGTAAGGAATTTAAAAATGCAGGCAAATTTACAGTGCATTTCTGTTTTAATACATCCATTAACTTAAGGTGGCGGGGTCTTACCACATCTTTCCTTCCGTCGCATGTTATGTAGGTCTGCACTATCTTGGCCAATTCCGTCCATGGTTCTCCCAATGATGCTGGCTAAAATCCTTTGCCTTTGACAGCCAATGTCTGTCCGTCATCCTGAAAAATCTTCATGGCTTCTCGAATACTGATCTTCTTCTGAGTCCATATAGTTCCTTGCATCAAAATACCAGACACCTCTGCAATTATTTCATCGGATACAACTATCTATCTTCCTCTAACCGTGGACTATCCTTCTTGCAAGTTCTGTAAGAACTCGGTGGCCACTGCTTCATGGGGTTGTTGCATCCTCGTGAAATATGTAATCCATCCCAGTCTTTCCAAAATCTCTTGTGCAGCATCAGAAACGACTAACACCTGTGGCTCACTTCGAATTGGTCGTCCTCCCATTGTCTCTGCACTCTGTTAGTTCTTCCCAAACACACAGTGATCGCAATGGAACATCACAACATGGTGAATTGGAATAATAATGTTGTTTTTTGTTATTCCCTAGAATGCAGGGATTTGGTTCGCATACAAGTAAAGAAATATTGGGATTTGAATTGCATGTAGACATCTGCGCCCCCCTGAAGGATGATAGGTCATCCTTGACCATCAATTGAGAGAGGCAAGTGTGGCATAACAGTAGTACAGTAGGAAAAAGCATGCATAATTATGATACATTCAATCAAATTATAGCAATTACTGAAATCCATGCGTGTGATAAATCGTTAATAGATATAAAATCGTTTGTAATGATTCAAATATAAGGAGAAGAGATAGCTTAAGATAAACATAAGTACAGATGCATTTATTACTCAATTCAACCTAATATGATCGATTTGTAATGATTTCATGTATAATAGGTTCGAAATCAAAGGTTAAGGATTCATACTTTCATTTGATATTTAAATAGAGATATAGGAAGAAGGGTTTAATATGACTATTGATGTGTATAAATGTGACTCCAATACCATTAGCAGAGCTCTGTTGCCCACAGGTGTCCATAACCTTGACAGAGTTGCTTTCTCAACCTTGGAACCATTTTCCTTTATTTATGCTGAGGAAGTGCTTGTTAAATGTCATAATGGAGGCCATTGTGCTGGCTTGGTGACCAGATAAATCACAATGCCATTCACTGGGAAGAAGTGAAAAGTGGGCAGGCCAGCTCGTGATGAGACCTCCTGTTCCAAGGACTTCCTTAATTTTTTCAATTGTCCATTGGACCATATCCCTGGTTTGGTGGCCATGATGGGAATGCCAATTCACTGACTTCCTTATGATCATGGTAGGTTGGCTCTTGATGAGACCCCCTATCCTCCATCTGCCAAATCATACAATTATTAGTGAAACATATAAATATTTTTCTTTTTCATATAGCACTTTCCTAGTTATTCATTAAGGATGGCTCAGCACTCCTTAAGAGTAGGGATGGTGGAAGAAGTCTGAACATCTCAATAGAATAGAATATGCCCTTATTCCTACTCCATAAATAAAAATCAATGAAAGTTATAACATATGGGAAAGAACCAATCATGATAAGGATAATCGATCAGATTAATTCAGTGGTAGTAAAATAGCAAAATCATGTTATTGATTATGTCCCTTTTTCCTTTTTTTCTTATCATTACTAATTTTTTTTTTTAAATGACGATTTCTTGTGATTTTCTGATTACAATAAGCTTTAATTTTTATGATTGTATATAAATAATATGTTTTCCTTTAGAAGAGTCATCAAAAATTCTCAAAATGCTAGTCTAAAACAAAAAAAAACAATCCACTCAAAAGATGTTGTTCCTTTAAAAAGAACAACATAAACAATCTACGGAACTGTTGTTCCTTCCGAAAGGAACAACAAAAACAGTCTGCGGAACTATTGTTCCTTTCAAAAGGAATAGCAGAAGTGTTGTTCCTTTAGAAAGGAACAGCAAAACTCAAAACAAGTGAAATAAACAGAGTTTTTGAAAAAAAGAACAGAATTCCATGAAACAACCAACGAAAACTGAAAATAAACGAAATAAATAGAGATTTGAAAAAAAAAGAATTCCCTAAAACAAATAATCCAACTAAATGAACAATATTTATGTACAAAATTTGAAAAAAATAAATGATTTAATAAACTGGTGCCGAGGAGGAGTTATCCCCTTCAGCCAAAATTTCCATGGTAGAATCTTCCCGCAACTGTTGGTAAAAGGATTCCCAGGTAAGCGGTTTATGATACAATCGTACTCGATGACCGTTTACCTTAAAGGAATGCCCAGATCCATCAATGGTAGTTAATGTAATAAGGCCATTATCGTGCACTTTTTGTATTTCATAGGGTCCGAGCCATCGTGTCTGGAGTTTCCCTGGAAAATCTTGAAACCTATAATCATATAGGAGTGCTCGATCTCCTTCGTGGAAGATCTTTTCTTTGATCAGGGCGTCATGCCATTTTGCTCTCTGTTGTTGGATTAGCGTTGTGTGTTGAAGAGCAGAGAGCCTAATTTCATCTAATTCAATAATTTGCTGCAGTCTTTTGGCCTAGGCTTCATTTAGATCTAGACCCACCTTTTGAGCTGTTCTTAATGTTTGAATTTCAAATTCTATTGGAAAGATGGGTTATTTTCCAAATACCAATTGATATGGTGAATATCCCGTAGTGGGTCTCTACATTTTTCGATATGCCCACAATGCTTCTGGAAATCTGTAGGCCGAATCTCATCTGTGTGAGGCAATGGTTTTTGTCAATATAGATTCAATCACTTTGTTCATGCTCTCAACTTGGCCATTGGCCTGTGGGTGGTATGGGGTTGTAATCTTGTGCTGAATGTGGTAGTTTTGTAGTGTTTCAGCTAATTTATTACCTACAAACTGTGGTCCTCCATCTGTGATTATGTCCCTTGGGAGGCCATATCGAACAAAGATTTGGAAAAGAAACTGTATTACAGAGTCCTTTGTAGCTTTTGAAAGTGCCTCTGCTTCGACCCACTTAGTGACATACTCGGTTGCAACTAGGATGTATGTTTTTTGGTTTGATGCAGGGCTAATAGGGCCAACAAAATCAAGCGCCCAACATTCAAATGGTTCAATCACTAGTTGAGGGTTCAAAGGCATTTCATCAGACTGCCCAGGGTGACCTGCCCTTTGGCAGCTATCACAGGCCTGCACAAATTTTTTGGCATATTTAAAGATGGTAGGCCAATAATAGCCTGTTCGTAAAACCTTATGGGAAGTTCTACGATCTGCAAAATGCCCGCCACATTGCCCATCATGGCATGCTTTCAGAATATCAAATACCTCGTCCTCCCAGACACATCTTCTTATTTGCATATCTGCCCCTGTGTGAAATAGGTAGCCCCCAATCCAAGAGAATTGGGTACTACGTTGTATTATCTGTTTTCATTCATTAAGGGATAGATGTTTAGGTAATTTACCTATTTCCAAATAATTTTCTATATTAGCATACCTTGGTGTTATGACAGTAACAACGAACAAATGTTCATCTGGGAAGTGGTCTACAACTGCTTCTGTATCTGTTGGTTTTGGCATTCTTGACAGAAAGTCAGCTACAGGGTTCTCTTTCCCAGGTCGATCTTTGATTGTAATGTCGAATTCCTGCAATAAAATCAACCATCTTGTCACTCTTCCATTTGTAACAGGTTTATTTGCTAAAAATTTAATGGCAGAGTGATCAGTATATAGTACTACAGGATACCCAGTTATATAATGTCTAAACTTATTTATGGCATGTACTACGGCTAAAAATTATTTCTCAGTCACAGTATAATTTAATTCAGCAGGGGATAGATTTTTGCTAATGTAATAGATTGCATATGGTTTCTTGTCATCCTCCTCCCCAAGTACTGCTCCAATTGTTGTGTCTGAGGCATCAGATGAAATTTGGAATGGAAAATTCCAATTTGGGCCCCTCAGCACTGGGGCTGATGAAACAAGATTTTTCATATCATTGAAGGCATTGTCACATTTATCTGTCCAAATGAAATCAACATTTCCAGTTAGTGCATATAAAGGTGCAGCTATTCGAGAATAATGTTCTATAAATCTTCTCTAGTAACCAGAAAATCCAAGAAAGCTACGTACCTCTGTCTGTGTGGTGGGTGTGGGTATTAACAAGATTATTTGAATTTTAGCTGGATCCACCTGAATTCTAGCTGCTGAAATATAATTCCCTAAGATAACTCCTTCGGTCATCATCATATGACACTTTTCATGGCTTAAACAAATCCTAGTGTCAATACATATTTGCAACACCTTTTCTAAATTTTCTAATGCTGGCTCAAAGTCATCCCCATAAGGTGTGAAGTCATCCATATATACTTCGAGACCTTCATTTATTAAGTCTGCAAATATGCTAAGAATGGCCCTTTGGAATGTAGCAGGGGCATTGCATAGGCCAAAAGGTAAGACTCGGTAGGCAAATGTCCCCCATGGACAGGTAAAAGTAGTTTTGTCTTAGTCTTCAGGGGCAATCTGGATTTGATTGTACCCACTGAAGCCATCTAGGAAGGAAAAGAATTTCTTTCCTTCCAATGTGTCTAATACCTGGTCAATGAAAGGAAGGGGAAAGTGGTCTTTCTGTGTTGCCTTGTTAAGTTCACGGTAATCTACACATATTCTCCACTTTCTGTTCTTTTTTGGTACCACTACTAATGGAGAGACCCACTTGCTATCTGATATTGGGTAGATGAAATTAACATCCAATAGTTTTTGTAATTCAACTTTCAAAATATCTTTAAGGTGAGGGTTTAGTCTTCTTTGGGGTTGGCAAATGGGTCTGGAGAGCGCGGATGTCTGCATATTTTTCAATATAGATGTGGTGTGTAACAATTGAGGGTCAATTCCTTTCATATCGGGGTAATCCCATGCAAAGGCTGCTTTGTATTTCCGCAATAGTTGGAACAACTTCTCTTCTTGTTCAGTAGTCAGATTTTTGTTAATGTTTAGAGTTTTTCCTGGTTCAATTTCTACAATCTTCCTATTGTAGACAAAATTAGTGGGTATTACTTGATCATGAATGTCTTTCAAAGGATCTTCTTCTTCTTTATTATCAAATGCTGCCTTGATCATGTGACATTGTAGATGGGATCTGATTTGTGGTTTATTAATAAAACTATTGATGATATCATCCTTTGTTTATCTTTAAAATCAAGAGCATTTTCTAAAGTTAGAGGTGATCTCATATTTTCCATAAGATATGATACAAGTTGTTTTCTTGTTTTGATTATTGATAGACTTGGCTAGGTTGGGGGATATAAAGCTAAATTCTTGACATATTTTCCCCTTGTTATTGTCATGTTGCCTTGTCTGCATCCAATATAAGCATCGACAGTTGCCAACCAAGGTCTACCTAAGATTAACGGGTGTCCATCTAGCCGGTTCTTTGGATTGATAACTAGGAAGTCAGCAGGGTATTCCCAGGAATCTACAGATACCATTACATCTTGTAGTGTACCCTCTGGTTTGACTACCGATCGATCAGCCAATTCCAATAAGGTTGTTGTTGGTTCAAGTGATGTAATGCCAAGTTTTTGACAGGTAGTGGTTGTTAAGATATCGATTGCTGCTCCCAAATCAACTAAGGCATTTGGAAATGATTTCCCATTGATTTGCACTGTCACTATGGGATTTTCTGGGTCTTCATATTTGATAGGTGTTTCCATCCCTGATAACAAGTTAGATAAAGCACCGACTATTTGGACAGTTGGATTAGTGGTTGTTCTCCTCTTTGGATTTTTTATGCATAATTCCTTAATGGTTTTTGCATATATAGGAATGTCTTGGATAGCTTAGAGGAGAGGGATTTTTATACACAAATTTTTTAATTCTCCCAAAAGATCAAAATTAGGATGTTCTAATGGGTGTGGTATGATTAACCATTCTGGGAATGGTGGAGAGGAAGTTGTTACTTGTTGTTGATCTTCTCATTGAACTTCCTTCTCTTTCTGTAATGTTTGTTCTACAGGTAACAAATCTTCAATATGAACATCGTTGTTTCTCTTTGTTTCTACTATATGCCCAGACCTTAATTGAAGGTCATTGCACTCCCTCAGTTCAGTTTCTAATTCTGGGGGTTCCATTATTTGGACAGACTGAACTGGCCTATTGTTTGGGTTTGGGTTGGGCTGGGCTGGGAGTTGTGGTCTTAAGTTGGTCTGGGGGTTTGTATAGGGAGCTGGCAGTGTAGGTTGAGAGAGAGGGATTGTTCCAACTGGCTGATTTGTAGGTCTTTGGCAGTTTGACTGCCAGGCCTGAATCTGGGAAGTAGAGGGGGACCATTGTGTAGGATAGTTATTATTTTGCCAAAACGGTGGGCAGAAAGGAAAGCTAGGCCAATTATTTTGATTTGATTGATTTGGCAAAGATGTTGTAGGGAATGGCTGTCGTGACCAATTGGGGAAAGGTGGTTGATTTTGCCACATTCCACTATATTGCTGAGCATTGTATTGAGGAGGCTGAAAAGAAAAAAATGGATCAGTTGGCATATCTGATTGTCGTGGCTGCCATTGTCGGCGCTGATTAAGCAGACATACCACTTCTGATTCTTCTTCTGCCTCCTTATAAACTGCTTTTAGGCCAGGAAGCGAAGGACATCCTTTTGTAGGGTGATCTTTCGTGCAAATGGCGCAGACTTTGATCACATCCAACGGGCACTCTTTGTGGCTGTGTTTCTTTCTGCATCTAGGGCAGAATATCGCCAAATTTTGCTCTGCTTCTGCTTGCTTTTGTTTGGCTTGCATAATGTCGAACTGCATTGTTAGAGTCCCAAGTATATCTATCTTAAAATATTCTAGCAGATTTCCAATCTCTGCACGAGTCACACATTCATTAGAGGTCTTGTTTTCTCTTGTAATCACATCACGTTCTGCTGATTTTAGCCTCGTGTTGCCCCTCGAACTCCTAATACACAAATCAATGATGTCAGCATAACTTTCCTGATATATATCACCTTTTCCCATAATATTCAATGTTTCAACCCATTGATCTTTCATTCCCCTAATTAATGTAGTTTTCAACACATTATCAGGTAAGGCTAAAGATGCATAAGGAGATCTCTGAAGATTCTATTGAAATCGTTCCACATATACTTCCAAGGTTTCATTTGGTTTTGCTGTCATTTGGAATATTTCATCTTTTAGTTCCCGAGACCTGCAATAATCTTGATATTTCTTTAAAAATGCAGCTTTCATCTGATCCCAATCAGTTATGACACCCCCACCTAATCCCATAGACCATCGTAAGGCTGCCCCTTTTAATGTAGAAGGGAATAGTTTTAGTTTTTGGGGATCAGTGGTATAATCATATCCCCTGCATAACACATCAAATTCAAACAAAAATGCATCTGGATCTTCTGATGTTAAGCCATGAAATGTGGGAATATGTTGAAGGGGAATGGCCTTCATAGGTGCATTGACTGCAGTATCTACTATAGGATATTGCAGCGTAGAGGTTTTCTGGGGTGTCTGCTGGTTCTGGGCCATTTGGTCAAAAATGTGCCAATATCCTTCTGGGATCTCCAAGTAATTTCTAGGGTGACTAGAAGGAGCAGGAATGGATTTGACAACACTTCCCTTATCTGGAACAATGAGTATTCCTTGTTGACCTACTGTTTGAGGTGATTCAGGGCTTTGGTTTTGAATAGGTTTAACAACACTTCCCTTATCTAGACTACTTACTGGTTGGGCTATTTCAATAGGAGATTGTGGCTCTCCTGTTTCTCCTGTTTCCCCTTCTCCTTCACGGAGATTATTAGAGTTCCGTTCTTGAGGGGAAATTATGCAAGGATTCTCAATTTCTTGGGAATCTTGCTCAATTCCCTCTGTTTGACTGTGTATCTCAGCAAAGGCTTTAGATGGTGACTCTGTAGCCTGAAGGGAACTAGTAGGCTGTCTAGAGATAGCTTTTCTGAATCCTACTGATGGTCGAGATTCAGTTCTTTTAAGGATTTCGTCAATAAAAGTTGTCCGCCCAAGGGTCACCGGTCCCTTAGGTTTTTCAATTTTAGGAGGAATTTTTTTTTTCTTAGTTGGTCTATTCATTCAAGAAAACAAACCTTCATTCCTACCTAAAGAAAGAAGCTTACCTACTTTTGCTGTGAAGCGGGCTATGAGAAAGTGTGTTTCTTGCCCAGTGCGCAGGTTCTTACCTTCCGTCTTTAATACCCAATTCTTCGCAAGCAGAAGAAAATCAGCTGTGCATCACTCCTTTAAAATGGCATACACTCTCCACGGCAACGACACCAAAATTTTGGGTCTTAAAAAGGTATATTTTGAACACCTAATCAGCCTACATTAATTATCAATCTGGGAGCGACTTTTTATTTCAAGAGTGTACTCTGTCTGAGGCTGCAATTAACTAAGAGTAATGCTATGAAGATGTAGTATAGAATGCTGAATACGAGAGTAAATGGATGCTTGTAAATAAATCTAATTACAATAACATAAATGAAAATGCTTTGAAATCTTAACTACATCAATCTGCAAACCATCGATCAGGGATACAGTAGCAGTAACTCTTTCCCTTAGAAATCGATGCAACTGAAATCACACTGAGGCAAGATAACCAATCTGGGAACTTGGAAGTAGTAACCAATTTCCTCTACAGTTGGTGGTCTTGCTCTGAAAGCAATAGAAATGAACTCAAACTACTTGCTGATAAAAATAACTGAAAAGGAACTTCCTCTAATAACAAAATCTAGAAAGTTATAGCAGCTTATAATTCTTATGCATAACAATTGTAACCCATATATCTACTAATCTAAAGCTATGAATAAAAAATGAACAATAAGCAGAAATGGAACAACAACATGAATTGAATAGCAATTATAATTTTAACGCAATCAAGCAACTAATCTCCATACTCCAATCCTATCGACAGCCGAGACTACACAACAGTCAATTATAACAAATCGTAACCAATAGAACAACAACTAGAATTAAATACAGAACAACAAAGCTTTATAATGATGGAAAGGAAAATAAATAGTGAATGCACTTCCTGCAGATGATAAAATAGCAATGCAATTCGTTAATGCTCACAACAAATCTGTATTCAATCCAACAACAGTCAATCAACTCTGCAATTGAAATAAACTTTAAACACAACTTCACACAACAGTAAGAAAATATTAGAGATACAAATAGCAAGGTAATTCCACCAGATCTGGGCCCTTAGCGCCAGTGAAATACTGTTGGGCTACTTCAGAACTTAAGAGATGAAATGAAACGCGTCTTTGATATTAATCAAACATAAAGTATTACAAAGACTGTTCTCTCAAAGCCGAGAGTCAATAAACAATATTACAGAGAAAATGTTTTAATATGAGAACTTCTGACTGATCCCCTGATCACTAAAAGACATTGCTTTATATATCATACCCTGACGGAAAGGACAAGGAATAAGATGAGTTTGAACAGTGATCCCTCAGGATCAAAGGATCCTGAGGGATTTGCTCCCCTTCGTTTAGTTATCATCTTGTTTACTTTGACCGAAGCCGAGTTGTCCCCTGCCTTTTCTTGGAAATGTGTTCGGATCTCCTTGTCTTTGGCTAGATGTGGTTTAACGCTGATGGAGCAGCAGTTGCATTAATCTCAACCTCGCCTTTGGTACAGCTTTTCACTTCGTCTAATTTCTGTTTTTGTCAACAAAAAGCAACATTTAGTCATCTTTTTATAATAAACATAAACCTTTTCAATTCTACCATAATTATTATAATAAATTACCTTCCCAAGGTAAAAAGGAGTATGTATATGGTAAAAGAATGAGAAAATGCACAGTAATTTCATACCTTTTCACTGCCCAACACTCATAAATTCAATTTCCTAATCTAATTTATCTTTTGACTGTTGGATACTGCTTCCTCTTGATTGCTGAACTCTTGCCTCCAGTTGTTGAGCCCTTTCTTGCTGGACTCTTACTGATGCTTTTTCTCTGGCTCTTGCTCTTAATTGCTGAGCCCTTGCATTCACTTACTGAAATATTGTGCTTGCTACCACCTAATCATCCATAACCTCTTGTTTTCTGCAACTGAAAACTTCTTCCTGATTGTCACTTGTGACAATTTCTTCATTCTCTGCCTTCAGCAACTCTTCAGACTGGTATTTAAATTGCCAGTCACTGTCATCATCTCTTTTCTCCTCCTGGACCAAAAATTCTTTATTCCTTTCATTAGTACCTGCAATCATAAAACAAACACCAAATTTATAAAATCCTTGTGTCTCTTACCTCCTCTGGCAACACTTCAATCTGCTACTCTGTTATTTCTTCTAGCAACACTTCAATCTGCTACTCTGTCATCAGCACATCAGTATGCCAATTCCAATCCTTAAAATAATTCTCGAGACTGTTAGCTAGTCTCTCTTCTGCATCATCCTTCTCAAGGATGTTTCTCTGCTTTGGTTCATAAAAATGAACCTTCTCACTCTCATTCATTTCTGCCTTTAAAGTCTGAACACTTATTCTCTGTGTTTCTAGCCTCTGCTCCAGAATACTTAACTCATGCCACAAATCTGTTGTCTCATCTGAGAAACTCTCTGTGCAATCTTCACTACCTTCACAAGTCAAGTTTCATGTTGTCACTATTTCGCCATCCTTCATTAGAATAGAATTTTGAACCTCCATCTCTGCAATAATTTTAGTTATCTATCCATCACTTTTTATTTGGTGATTTAATAAAATCAATTTGTCATTATCATCATTGACAACAAATTTATCATCATCAAACACAACTATCATGTCTTCATTGAAACAATTTCTTTCATAAAACAAGGAATTTATGAATTCCTTTTGTTGCAGTAATTCAATTAGATCTTCCTCTGAAAGATAATCATCATATATTGCTTGGCAACTTTCAGCTTTATTGAATACAGTTTCATCACATGAACTATCTTCTTCAATACTTGCATTCACACACAACTTGTCAGTTTTAAAATCATGAGACCTCATGGTCTCATTTGGTGATTTAATCACCAAATCCTCCTATTGTTCCAAGCCTTCTATATAATTCAGAAATTCTTCAATGGTCTTCTCTTCAGTTTCTTCGAGTTGTCCAATTGGCTGCTCAATTTCCAGCTTCTGGCCATCATCACAATTTAGACTTCTTCTGCTTCCAATGTATTGGAAAGTAAAACTCTTCCCCAACTGTGTATGGACATTTACAACATATCTGGCTGTCTCATTTTCTTCCTCAGTGACAATATCAGCAGTTTTTTCTTCTCCACATGTTCTTCCTGCAAACATACAAATTTTGTCAGATGTAAATTCATTCGACCTCTTGGTCCCACTTGAATTTTCAGTCTTCAAGTCTTTCTCCAAATACTCAATCATTATGAGTAATCTCTCTTTCTGATGAGCATGTATCATCTGATCTTTCTTCATCTGTAGCCTGCGCCACTTTACTTTCTTCTTCATGAGCCAACCAACTCTCTGACTTTCCTTTATCATCAGTTCCAATTTGTTGAATTGCTCCCTGATCTCAGCTACCTCTTTCTCATACTCTTCCTTTCTTAATTGTCTCAACATGCCATCTGTCTTGGCATCTTCTTTCTTCATCTTCATTATGTTATGGCCTCTCTCAGAACCTTTGCAATCTCTGTTATGACTATCAGTAGCCATCTTCTCCTTCATGAGTTCTCACTCATTCATCACGGTCTACATTGAAACCTCTGCAGTAACAAGTCCTCCTTGTCACAACTTACCTCACCAATCCTCTCTCTAGATCCGGTCTTTTGGCAAGTACAATTCCTCTATCTTCAGGAACCTTCTGAGCATTCCTCTTTTCTCCTTCGGGCTTCACTCCTCTGCACCCTTTCAGAACACATATGTTCTCTTTTCATCCAACCTCTGTTGGAAATTTTCCAGGTTCTGCCACACTTTTCTTCTTTCTCTTTAGAAACCTTCACTGGCTTCCTTCATCACTACTTTTCAAAGCTGTGATCTTCTTGCTAAGATGCTCCTCAATTTCTTGCACTCTGCATTCTGCAAAAAAAGTTCTTCAAACAGAATAAAAAATACCTCACCTTCAAGGTTTGTTCAACATCCACTTGTAATTGCTTCTGCAATCTCTCCCAATGCTCTGCTGCACTGCACGTTGTCCTGTTAGATTTAAATCTGATCACTTTGCCATCACCATCACACCTTTGCTCACATCTTCAGAACATATCCTGGCAATATTCAAAACACTTGCCTTCAACTTCAGATTCTGCAAACCTGAACACCTTCACTGCACACCTCTTCAAATCTTCAATTTCTGTTAAACAGATTTAAAACTTCAATTTTTTCCTTACTACTTTCAGCACATATGCATTCCACAATTAATTTTCAAAGAGCTTAACCTGGCTCTGATACCACTTGATGGCAGGTCACCCTGCCAAACCCACATTAACACTCTCAAAGCTCTTATATAATAATGCATCCCAATTTAATGCCCCAAATAATCTCAACTGGGCAATTTCAATAATAATGGAGGAAGCTTCTATATCTCAAATATGTGATTTTAGATATTGAAGAAATTTCTCTTATGGTTATAAAACCCCATCAATACAACTTATGCGCAGAAGTTGTTCCTTTCTTTAAATGTGATTTTAAACCATAGTAATTCTTTTTATCAAAGAATTCTCTCTTTTCATTATTCCCCAAATGAGAACCCTTTTCAAATCACATTACCATAACTTTTAATTCTGACCTCACAGCTTATTAACATGCCCCCATATTTCATTCTCATTCAAAAGTCGATTTTTAAAATCGAACCATATAAATTGAGGCCCACAATAACTCACCTTACCTTTGGACCATGCAACATTTCCTCCGCTGACTTTGGAATAAATCATATGAATTCGGTTCACAACTTGTCATATAACTAAACCTCACAACATATATTAAACCCTAAACTTCATATAGTACTCGGGCCCACAGCAACTATACCAATTACCAATGAAAAGAACGCTAGCCATACATGGAGTTAACGAACCCGCAACTTGCAATGCGATTGCCCTTGGATCCCTTGCCTCAATGATCAAACGCAAATCACATTTTTTTCATCACTAAGCTTTAACATGCAAATATTTTGTGAAATAGGCAGTATTAAAATACTGCCTATGCCACGTGTTGGATGCTGACCACTATCGCATAATTTTCTGTGAAAGAATTTACCATTTATTTGCAATGCGAATACCGCTGGTTTGTTTTTCAAAACCGCTTCTTCATTCGCATAAATCCATTGCTCTATTTCTACGACTCAAATCTGTCTTCAATTTGTGGGTTCAATGCCAATTCTTCAACGCCTTCACTTGGATTTCATTAGCTCGGGTTTCACCATATCTTATCTCACGATCCTGCTTTCATTCTTCTGCATTCGTCCTCATACACAGTGAACCAATTAACAATTCATCACATAATTTCACCGCGTCATCAAGCTCCACTTCCATGGCTTTAACGCTTCATTCTCACCACACTGCTTCATTGGTCTACTTCCATGATGTCTGCAATTCGAGATTTCAAATAGGCTATCTCCAACCCTCACGGTCTTTACCAATACATAGTTACTGTGCCATCATTCTGCTTTTATTTTTCTAATGCAATTGCTCCGAGCCATAAGTTCACGGGTTACAGGCACCAATTTAACTCAACTCCCATTACAATAAAAGCCCTATATGGACTTCAAACCCCAGAACTTCACGCACCATGATTACATAACAAAACTTGTGAGTTTCCCTCAATGTGCCTTATTCAATACCCATTTCGGTCAACCAATTCTATCCTTCGATCTAAAAGGTCCATGGAATTCAATTCAATAACATCGATTTGAATTTATTTTTCATTCCAGAATCAAATCATTACAACATTCTTTAATTCTCAATGATTCCTACAGAGATTGGAATTCTTCATAGAATTCTACCCAATTTCATATCTCCCTTCTATGATATGCAGAATCACCATTCAACTCCACATCACAACATCGACATGAATTTTGATTTCTTCAATGACACCCAGGGTACATTTAAAACCCCAATTACAGAGTTTCATCACACTGGTTCTTACATAATTGCTTATTGAAATTCAAAGCCCATTCACACATAAATTAAATCAAATAATACTCGTATAATTCTAAAACAGATTCTTCATATATGCAGATGAAATTACTTACAAAAAATTCTTGTCTTCTAGCCTAATCTTCAAATCAAATGGCCCTTCTACAACTGCCCGTAGGCTTACGGGAACAAACCCCTGTTTGCCCAAACCTGAAGCACTCACACTCTCTCCAGATCTGATCCCTTTCTAAGGCCCTTGAGGCCTACATTTATACATAATTTCAATGAATCGATTCAGATCCCTTACAGCTCGACAAAACTCTTGAAATCCTCAAGTCCTAAATCTAGACCAAATCCCTAGATTTGCTGAAACTAATTCTAAATTCATTCCTAAATCTGAATTGCCTCTTCATATTCCCAACTAATCAAATTCCCTCATGTTCTCCAATGATTTGGGAACATTTACAATTTCTCTCCATATTTAATTTAAAATCACTCAAATTATTCAATAATTACATAAGCAAGTAAAATTATAAGACCCCCCTATGTCTATGAAATTACAGAGTATTTTTCGGAACCTAAAGCCCCTACATCAAAAAGGAGGTTTTCACCTCGAAGAGGCTTATTTTCAAGTTGGTCATCTATCTTTTCTTCTATCTTGTGATCTGGTTACATAACACCGCACCCCATTTCTACATAGTTGTAACATATATTGAATAAATTCTCTAAGTACTCGCTATTTAAAATGTAGCAAGAAAGGCTCAATTTTTTTTTTCATTAATTAAATTGAGGAAATTCAAAATTCCACATTAGAAGACAACTTATTGGATTTAACTGAGGGGACATGGTTGTTTTCACTCAGTTAAGAACACATAATTCGATTTAATGAGTTCAAGTTTAGTTTTCTCGAGTTTATTGATAAAAAATAGGAGTCTAGCTCATTTAATTTGAGTTAACAGCATGAAGTTCAGTTGCATGTATTGATTCCTAAATTTTAGGAGCCTAGGTTGAGTTAATTTTAGTTGTAATAAATTATACTAGTTCTAATTGTTAAAAGAACTAGGTGGTGGTCAATTAAGTAGTGGGACATGAATCTAACTCAAATATCATCTAGTTAACTAATCAATCAACTAATAATTAGCTCATGCATGCAAATAATTCAAGTTTCCTAGTTGTGGTGGAGTTTCCAAGGAAGTCAACCAGCAATTGTAAACTAGTTGAGAGTACAAAAGTTGCATGAGGTCAGGTGGACCATACCTGGGAATTGCATAATGAATTAGAGGAATTTCCCATTTGATATGGGCCTAATTACTCAAGTAACAACACAAGGAAGTAGGGGCTAGATCAGAGGAAGAAATTGACTAAGTCTGGGTCATAGGCCTTCAGTGAGCAGAGAATAGGTTGTGCACTTGCAGGGTGAGCTCCATTGAGAAAAGAAATTTTATTACATCTCTATTTCATCTGATTGATGCAAGAGGCATTGATATTTTTAGCATATTTCTTTCATTGGATAAAAATACTTGTTGCATGTGTATTATTTATTTGTGCATGTCTAAAATTTTTGTTCTATATTGTGAATTACTTTTTGCATAGCAGTAGAGTAGGTTTGTGTCTTGTGATATTGATTAAAATTTCATGAGTAGCTGCAAATATACGCCATAATTTTTGCATGATATCAAACCCCTGAAATCACATTAGAACCAGTCCTTGAAGTCCTCATGTACAATTATCATTAACAAAATAATGATTTGTTAAGAGGCATAGTTATGGAGCCCTAGTTCAGGGCAGATCCAGAAGACCCTATGTGCATAATTCTTAATGGATATAGAAGGATGCTAGTGGGAAGATCAATGACCCAATGTTTAGTGACACAAAAAGGATTTCTTATAATTGATATTAGTAGATTGAGGAGAAAAGGTATTTCTCGCAAGGAGATAGAGACTCAAATGGAATCTAGTTTCAGAGGGAGAAACCCTATGGAAGCTAGTGCTTTAGGATATGGGGAGATCAGACTCATTATTGCAGTAGTTGCAACAACAATGTAGAAGTAGCAGCAGAGTAGTAGCAGCAACAATATGAGTATGTCATATTTTATTTTGCATGCAGCCATATATGACTGACACTGATCCTCCTACTACTGAATACTGTGGGCCCCTATACCTCATGGAGTGAGGTGGGGCGATATAGATTCCTAGTCTTAGAATTGTAGAAATTTGGACAGGGTCCATTGAGGTGTTCTCCTCATGGATCATTAACTTTCTATAAGGGCCCACAATATTCAGTAGCAGGAGGATCAATGTCAGTCATATACTGAGGAGTATAGAGCAGTGTTGATAGCAGAGAAGGAAGCTCAGTAATAAAGTCAACAACAACATAGTTTTCCCAGTAGACAGTTGTAGACACAATTGATTCAATGTTTTTTTTGGTGCTTCTCAGTTGCAGATTTTCTAGTAGTAAAAACAAAATTGAGAGGTGTTTCATGTAGAAAATTTCACAGGTGTAGGATAAGGGTGGTTGATAATCCCTTTCTTGTTGAGAGGAGTGTTGAAAATGTAGCAAGAAAGTCTTAATTTTGATTTTTCCTTAATTAAATTGAGGAAATTTGAAATTCCACATCAGCAAACGATTTGGTGGAGTTAACTGAGGTGACATGGATCTTGTCACTCAATTAAGAACACGTAATTAAAATTAATGAGTTCAAGTTCAGCTTTCTTGAGTTGATTCCTAAAAACTAGGAGTATAGCTCAATTAATTTGAGTTAAGGGCATGCAGTGTAGTTGGTTGTAGTGATTTCTAAATTTTAGGAGCCTAGGTTGACAGAATTTCAGTTGTAATAAATTAAACTAGTTCTAACTATTAATATAACTAGTTGGTGGTTAGTTAAGTAGTGGGACATAAGTCTAACTCAGAGATCATCTAGTTAACTAATAAATCAACTAATAATTAGCTCATTAATGCAAAGAATTCGAGTTGCTGAGTTGTGGTGGAGTTTCCAAGGAAGTTAACCAGCATTTATAAACTAGTTGAGTGTACATATGTTGCATAAGGTTAGGTGAACCATACTTGGGAATTGGGAAATGAATTAGAGTAATTCCCCATTTAATATGGGCCTAATTCCTCAATTAACAACGCAGGGAAGTAGGGGCTTAAACAAAGGCATAAATTGACTAATTCTTGGTCAGAGGCCTTCATAGAGCAGAGAGATAGGTTGTGCACTTGTAGGGTGAGCTCAATTGAGAAAAGAAATTGTATTACATCTCTACTTCATCTGATTAATGCAAGAGGCATTGGGGTTTTTAGCAAATTTCTTTCCCCAGATAAAAATACTTGTTGCATGTGTGTTATTTCTTCGTGCATGTCTAAATTTTTTTTTCTAGATTGTGAATTAGTTTTCGCAAAGTAGTAGAGTAGGTTTTTGTCTTGTGATATTGGTTAAAATTTCATGAGAAGCTACAAATATACACCATAATTTTTACACTCGCATATAGAAGAAAAAATGTATCATTTACCTTACAAAAATGCTAAATATTTTGCACCTTCATTTTAAATGTGCTTGTACATAAGATCTCTCATGCCATGAAACTACCAAAACAACAACTTACAACACGAACAAGAAACTTATTTGTAACTAGTTCCCCCAAAAAGTAATTGAACAAGCACTCGTAACGTGTATGATGAAAAAACCACATGATAAACACCTGGAAAATGCTCCTATGGACAAGATATCTAAAATTAGTGGTTAAAATTGTCACATTACCTTATAAATACTCAACATACATTTTACACACTAAGAAAATCCCCGTTCAATAAATGGAAAATTGGAAATATTAGTGGTTACAATTATCATGTTACCTTATAAATATTCAACATATGTATTAAATAATAAGCAAAGACAAGTCTCATTCAATGAATGTTATAGTCCCCCGTGAGGTAGGTTCTAATAATAATAAGATTTCCATAAATAAGAAAATGAATTTTGAATTTACAGAAGAATAGGAATATTCAACATTTTCCCAAAATTATGGTTAAGATATCAACATAAATAACCAATAGTCGACAAACTTCAACCTGTAGATAGAAAAATTGTAATAAAAAATAATTGATAGTCAATGGACTTTGACCGTGAGGTGAGTGTTATAGTCCCTTGCAAGGTAGGGACTAATAATAATAACAATTAAAAAATAGGGAAAACAATGAACAATCAACACACTTCGACCACAAAGCGAATGCTACTAATAAAAAATTATCATTAAATAAATTTGAGTTGCTCATAAACTTAAAGTTAAATTTGATTTGGTCATCGTCAATGTTTCAATGTGCAGAGATTTCACTATGTAGAGGAAGCTTCCTCCTCACAATGAAAACTTTGATTGTAAGCTCTACACAATGAAATCTTTGATTATATCTCTACATAATGAAAGATTTGATTGTAAGCTCCGCACAAGGAAAGATCCGGACAATGAAATAGGTTGCTACAATTATGGTTTTCTTGTTTATTGGGAGAATTTGTACGATCATTAGTTCAAAGTACCTGATAAAACTGACTCAGAAGTTGATGGTTATTGCTAAAGAGGTGCAAAGGAAATAATTTTGATATATTGTGCGGAGTGATTAAATATTATATGGAGCCTTAATACTTACTTAACATCTCTAGAATCCAAAAAAAAAAAGATCTACACAGCAAAATTAGAGCTACCAATATTACAATATTATTTTGTTTAATGAAGCTAGTTTTGTGATATGCAGAGGAAAAAGAAAGGCTATGGGAGAACTGTGCCAGAAAGCTTGTGCAAAAAAATTGAGAAATATGCGGAAGTAGCTTTAAAATATTAATTTAATAAGAAAAATGGGAAAATTAACACAAGTATAATAGATGTAGTTAAAGATAATGATAGAAAATGATAACTTTGCTAAGAGTTGCACTTTTGGTCCATCTATTCTCATTTGATTTTATCATTACATTATATAGCTTTGTGTTTTTTTTGCTATATATTTTATGTACTCTCTAATATGTAATGTTGTATAGAGAAATCATATGGAAATGTATACAAACATGCGAAACATTACGAAACAATTTTTTTTCCCCTGCCCCACACAACCATTCTTCTTCACAAAAAAGGCACTTCACTTATTATTGCATAAAGTTGTGAATAAAGAAAAATTTTCCAATAGCCTTGCGTCAATGCCTCCTGAATAGTGATCCATGACTATTACCTCATTTCATAGTCTTGTCACTCCACAACTTGCCCCATCTCCTTCAAATCTCCTATTTGTATTAATTAATTATGCATATGCATATTAATTAATTAATTAATTAATTATGTTTCTAGAAAATTGGAAAAAGTCTTGCCACTCCAGCACTTGCCCTGTCTCCTTCAAATCCTCTATATCTAGTTTCTTCGCATATATAAAACAAAATATAAAAATTTATTAGGGATCCACATAATATTCAAGCACTTTGCACAATGTTCTACAGCTCTGCACAATAATATAATCACATTAATATAAGTCATAACTTTCTCTTGCTAAGTAATTTTCTCTTACAATGTTAAATTAGCCTTGTGTGGAGATTTCATTGTACAAAGGAAGCTTCCTTTGCACAATTAAAGCTCCACACAACGAAGATTTGCAAAATGAAACATTGATCTCTCCAATTCCAGCTTCCCTGCAAGTATTCATAAATGACACTGAATTTGTTTTCATAATAATATTTTTTTTTTTGTCAATTGATAACAAATTTTTGTTACACTAATTTAAATTGGTTTAATTTATATTTATGATTTTTAGGATTACATATTTTTGGTGAAAGATTTCATTTTGCAGAGGATAAAATTTAGTATTCAATAACTTTTATTTGGTCATAAAGTTATATTAATTTAATTTATATTTATGATTCTTACGTTTATAGTTTTTTAAGCGGATCTTTCTTTGTGTGTAGCTTTCACTGTGCGGAGGAAGCTTCCTCTACATAATGAAAGCTTTCATTATAAGCTTTTTCTAATGAAAGCTTTTGCACATTAAAACATTGATCCCCGCAGCTCTGGATTTCCTTCATGCATTCATAAATGAAACTGAATTTCCCTGGAGTCCTTTCCCTCACACTTCCTATACACCCTTTCTCCCGCAGTTGCCACACACACTTTTTTTGTACAATGAGATAATAGTTGTTATCTCCCCATCCCTTTATTACGTAAGGGACCTGCAACCCTGATTAATCACTTCAGATAATGTATCATAGTTACTTGTTTCACACTTCACTTTCTCCCGCACTTCACACACACCCTCTCTCTCGCACTTCACACACACCCTCTCTCTCGCACTTCCCACACAACCTTTCTTCACAAAAAATAATAATAAAAGTTATCCCCCCCCCCCCCCCTCTTACATAAGGGATCAGCAACCACTCCAGTTCTGGAATATTTGGACAAAACAATATCATTGTCAAGCGTAACAATTTCATAGCACCCACTGACGCAATGGTCACTCACAAAATTAGTCAATTTTTATTTTAAAATGGTTTGTAAAGTTCTGTAAAATAGAAAAAAATAAATCACCCTCCACTAAGGGAATTATGTCCCATCAAGCCCCACATAGCCAATGGAAAATTATATAATATTTCAAAAAATTAGATAATGATTTTTGAATTTACATGAAAATATGAATATTCAACATTTTCTCGAAACATTGGTTAAAATTGCATAAACTTAGAATAATAGTGGGAATTCAAAGAACTTTGACTACAAGGCGAAAGCTATAGTCCCATGTGAGGCATGCTGGAAATATTGAGAGGGGGGCTGAATCATTATTTCTTTTACAATTAATGTTACTTTACCAGTTTAGATCACTTATGAATAGAACACAAAATAAATAATTATATTAATTAGATATATCGAGCACTCCATTCCTCTTTTTACAATCAATTGAGTAAAATAATGTTTAGGGCTCCAATCGTAGATGAAGACACCAATCTCTAATCCATCAAGCTCCAACCTGTACTTTTCCAAGCACTGACTTGAACTTCACAAGGCTTCAACCTATAGGGCTCCAACCCTATCTTCAACAAGGCTCCAACCTTTTCTCTATGAGGAACCAACCTCTAGGGCTCCAACCCTCTCCACTGGCACATGATCCAACCTGGTCTTCTTGAGGACTCGTAGGAATCCAACCGATGGCTTCAAGATATTCAATATGGATTTAAGAGTTCTTAAAGGATTCCAATATCTTTTGCAACAATATTTGACAATATCTTCAAGTTATTCAACAATGCCTCACTTAGCTCATTAATGAAAAATTTATCAACCACAAAACGTGTCTTCACAACTCTTCATGATACCCAAATAACTTCCTTCACGGTCACTCCATGAGGGTTTCAATCATGACCAAGGTCTCCAAAAAATGACTTGAAGATCTACTTATAGCAAAGCTTCCCAACAATATGTCTTCAATAGGTTTCTCCAAATGAAGGTCTAATAAATACTCCTCAAAGATTTATCTTTAAAATGGTATCAAGAAACCTCAAGTCTTCAATATTTCCTGCACTAAGCATGCTCCAAAAACTTCTTTAATAGATCTACACACCAAAATTCATGGGCTCTTCAACACTGCTTGGATATTCTTCAATGAGGCCTTCAATCAATTCTTCAAAAAATTGTTTAATATTCTTAAATAACTACTCCACTGGGGTCTTCAATAATTTTCCTCAAATATATCTTCAATGATCTTAACTATCCTCCTAAATCTGCTACCTCAAGTCCACACAAGGGATTCTTCAAATAAGTTCCAAATGACACGTAAAAAATACTTTAGATGGTCTTCAATTATGCTTTAACTAGTATCCAATAGTTGTTTCAATATTGTCTTCCAGAGTTTGATGATCCAACTGTGGTATGAAAATAATTTTCCTTCAATTGTTTCTTGAATAAGATAGTATAAGGGTGTTCTCTCAAGTTTCTAATGAGTCTTGCAAGTATGTATATATATTACTACAAGTATTTAATAGATGAATGTGTGGTTTGCAATAGATGACTTGTAGGTCCCCAAATTTATCACAATATTTCAATAATCCTCCACAATTATGCAAGGATATGCAACTACATTCCTTCAAAAGAAGATTCTAAATAGTGTCTCTTTGTCACAGGTTCATAGGTCTGCAAGAGAGTCTTCTTGTCACAAATACGCAATTGCATCTCCATGTCACAGGTCTGAAGTTTCGACAGTATACAAGCCACAGGTCAAAGTTTCCAAGCTTCAAGTATGAGTCTCCACGGGTTTGATCATAGGTCTACAATCTGTCTAGGTGTGAGTTTTGTGATAGGATGAGTACAAGCCATGGAAAAAGTTCTAATCCAAGATTGAATAGGACTACAAGAAGTTTTTATGTTAACAAATCCGAGCTACAATGATAGGTATACATTTTACTGCACAAGTTGTTGTAGCTTAGACAGAGATATACCCAAAGATCAACCACATAAAAAAATCAGAAGTCTCCACCAGAAACTCAGGCTCTGTCACAGAAATTATGCCATAGGGAACTCAGATTTACTATCATAGGTCTTCAATATTTTTCTTCTCTACAGGCGGAGGTCTTATCTCACAAGGCCGAGATATTTTCTTCTATCATTTCACGAGTTGTGAACTTCTCCTCGAACTCCTTTATCTTTGTATCTCTTGTCTGAATTTTTCATCCCAAATTTAGGAGCCCAAATTCTTATTTATACATGCCTTGTCCTCTAATGAAGAGGCACGTCACTTGAAGGGAGGGTCGGCCTGTACATGTAGTCTTATGGTGGCTTACCATAAAAAATTATGATTCTTCTATCTTGTAAATTCAATCTATCTTAGCCTATGAGGAGTTAGGTAAGTGCTCGTTGGAAATAGCTTCATGTATTTTATGATCCTATGCCAATTCCACCCTTAATTAAGGTATTTTCACCATCAATTAAAATAATATTTGTGAAATTCCATTGTTATTTTATCCATGGAAACCTTTAGGGTTTCATCAAATGTTCATCCATAATAATTTATTCCATGGAAGCCTTTAGGGGTTTCATCATATGTTCTTCCATAAGAATTACTTTCATGATAGCCTTTACGGTTTCATCATATGTTAGGGTTCCTTATTCATAGACTTAGTTTATTAGGATTAGAGCATCTTCAACAAGACTAGGGCTTCATCATATTTTCCAACCAACATTCATTCATATATCATTATATTCATCAATGATACATCATATTGACATCAATGATAACTTTATTCAATAGTATCCCCCTTTATCATTGATGTAAATACTCTTCCCCTTTCAGTATTCTCTCCCCCTTTGACATGAATGGAAAATGGGGTGTCTTGACAACGACTTTATCAATTTCTCCCTCTATCATGCTTCTTATTTCCATGTTGCTCCCCCATGTCATGGTGCTTTCCTTCTTCTGGCAATGTGTTACAAGAGAAATGTCTTAGTTTGCATTTCTTCATGTGATCAACCAACTCCCTTTACCTATACAAAATATTCTCGCTCTTATTTTTGCACATGGAACCCAAGATAAGAAATATTATTTCCTTGTGATAAATTTGAAGCCATATTCAACAATGTATGTATAGTGAAGGAAAAATATCATGCTTTTATTTATTGGACTTACTCCCCCTTATCCTTTGCATGCTTTCATGGAAATGGATTGGGTAGATGATTTCTTTATGAAACTTGCACAATTTATGAGAGGAAATTCATCAAGAGATATATCTATGTGTATGATTGTCCATGTGTGACTCCTCAAGGGTTTTATAGGGCTATTTATGGATAGCCTTTGCAAGAATGGTTAAGAATCACAAGCTCCCCTAATAGTATTCATGGCCTCCTTTTTGGAAGAATATCATCATCAAAACTTGGAATATCATATATGCCAACGATGTACTCATTAGATCAACAATATGAGTTGATGTCTTGAACGTCCAATATACTTTTTGATTCACTTTGCTTCCTTCTCAAAACCTGTGTAACTTTCTTTTCTTGCTCGGTAGTCATATTTTTAGCTTGTTGAGGAACCCAAGTAAAGTTATAATCACAAACAACATGTCCAATGTTATGACATTTGAAGCACTCCATCTTGTTCATTAATGAGGAAGCAATCATTTTTCTTGCAAAGCTACTTCTAGGAGGCTGATGGGGAATATTGTATTTGTCCTTTTGGTATGCCCTACAATCCTTTGCCACATGCCTAAAATTTTTACAATAATAGTAAAACCAAAAAATATACGTTGGTACCTGGAGGATGGAGATTTCCTTGATCTACTTCTAAGGCCATTTTTCCTTAAAATACTTTGATCAATTTGATTGATTCTTGCATTCTTAACACCATCTGCATATATTCTTGGAGTACAGTTTCTTCCAATGTCATCTTGACTCTTCTCCTTTCTTTTGTTGGAACTGGGGGCATCAATATTTCTTCCAAGCTTCTCCACATCCTTGTTGTTTCATGCATTAGGGTTTGCATCATTTTTGTTTGAGGGTTCTCCTGCATAACCAAGACCTGATTTATCAAGGGGGTATATTTGATGACTAAGAATGTCATCTAGGGTTTGAGATCTCTTTAGACTCTTGTTTATATCATCGACTTCTTTTCTTAGGAGATTAATTTCTTCTTTCATCATCTTGCATTATTCATCCTTCTTTTCTAGATGGTTTTCCATTTTTTCCTTCATTCTCCTTGCTTCACATGATTAGGCCTTAAGTGAGATGATTTCTGATTTTAATTTGGTGATATCTTCATCCTTTATTTATGTTTGGCATGTCATGGCATTTCTTTACTTTTCTGCTTCATCAACTTGTCCTTCCAGGAGGGCCAAAACTTCCATCACCTTTTCACCTCATTGTGCTTGTTTCTTTGCTTCTTCTAGATGATATTTAAGGGAGGATACCTCTTCCTTGTATTGACCATTTTTTTCTTCAAGTTTGTTCAATTCTTCATGTCTTTGTTCAATATGGATTGAAATCATTTCTTCCCTTTCCTTTGCTTTATCTAACTGATTTTTCATGGATATGAATTCTTCATGATGCCTTTTCTTGTTTTGATGAAATTCCTCCTTTATCTCATTCTTGTACTTGAAGCTTGAAAATGTCAACTTCCTTCCTTGTCTTGTCAAGGTCATGGTCACCATATTGCGCTTTCTTTTTGAGCTCCTTATTTTATTTTTTCAAACTTCTTATCTCTTCTAGAGCAACTAAAATTTTTACCTTAAAATCTATTTCAACCTCCACTTAAATAATTTCTTCATCATCATCTTCCTTTATACAATTGGTCCCTTCTTTTTCACTTTCATTTGTCTTCTTTGGTTCATCTTTATGCTCTTTGTCATTATCTTCAACTTCCTTAATGGGTTCTAGATTTCCTTCTTGCTTTTCATCATCTTCTTGATTAGAGGTCATGGTCAATGCTCCTTTGGAGTGAAGATCTTGAAGTTTGTCCCACATATATTTTGTTGATAAACATTTTTCCACTTTGGCATTTATAGGATCTGGTAGCCCACTCAAGGTTGATTTTATCCCTATTGTACTATGTTTCCTGGATTCTTCATCTTCTATTGTACAACCAGAAATCACTCAATCCCATAATTGAAAACCATGAGTCATTAAGAAATTATTCATTCTTAACTTCCATATTTCAAAGTTTCCAATGAATAATGGGGCTTTCCAAATTTGATTATTCACTGGGGAGGTGACATCTTCAATGGGTTTTCAAGCCTTATTCCTTGATTTTTACATTTATGTTCTAAGGATATATCTTCAAGCTATTAGGATATGCGTGAAGGTACTGGCTCTCATTCAAATTGTTGGAAATATTAAGAAGGGGGGTGAATCAATATTTCTTTTACAATTGTTACATTACCAGTTTAAATCACTTGTGAACATAAAAAAAAATGAAAAATTCAAAATAAATAATTATATTAATCAGATAGATTGAGGACCCCAATCCTATTTTTACAATAAATCGAGTACAATAATATTTAGGGCTCCAACCCTATATGAAGACACTGATCTCCAATCCACCAGGCTCCAACATGTACTTTACCAAGCACCAACTTCGACTTCAAGAGGCTCCAACCTTATCTTCCACAAGGTTCCAACCTTGGCTAGATGAGGCACCAACCTCTAGAGCTCCAATCCTCTCTACTCGCACAAGCACCAACCTAATCTTCTTGAGGACTCCTAACCTCTAGGGCTCCAACCCATGGCTTCAAGATCTTCAATATGGATTTAACGGTTCTTCAAGACTTCCAATATCTTCTACAACAATCCCTGACAATATCTTCAAGTTATTAAATAATTCCCTCACTTAGCTCATTAATTACAACTTTATAAACCACAAAACATGTCTTCACAACCCTTCATGATACCCAAAGAAATTCCTTCAGGGTCACTCCATGAGGGTTTCAGTCATGACCAAGGTCTCCAAAAAATGACTTCAAGACCTACTTCTAACAAATCTTCCCAACAAGATGTATTCAATACACTACTCAAAATGAAGTTATAATCAATACTCCTCAAATATTTATCTTTAAAATGATCTCCAAAAACCTCTTTAATAGATCTGCACACCAAACTTCAAGGGATCTTCAACAATTCTTGGAGATGCTTCAATGAGGCCTTCAATCAATTCTTCAAAGTCTTCTTTAATCTTATTCAATAACTACTCCAATGGAGTCTTCAATAAGTTGCCTCAAAAGTATCGTCAATGAGCTTAATTGTGCTCCTAAATCTACTACCTCAAGTCAACACAAGGGCTTCTTCAAATCATTTCCCAATGATACTTAAATAACACTTCAGATGGTCTTAAATGATGCATGGTCTCCAATAGTTGTTTCAAGATTGTCTTCTAGAGTCTGAAGATGCAATTGTGGTATGTAAATTGTTTTCCTTCAATTGTTTCTTCAATAAGATAGTATAACGGTGTTCTCACAAGTTTCTAATGAGTCTTGAAAGTATGTATAGATATTACAACATGTAATAGATGAATGAGTGGTCTGCAAGAGATGACTTGTAGGTCCCCAAATTTGTCACAATATTTTCAATAAGCTTCCACAAATATGCAAGGATATGCCACTAAATTTCTTCACAATAATATTCAAAAGAGTTTCTCTTTATCACAATTTCATAGGTTTGCAAGTGAGTATTCTTGTCACAGGTCTGCAACTGTGTCTCCTTGTCACAGGTCTGAAGTTTCCATAGTTTACAAGCCACCAGTCGAAGTTTCCAAGCTTCAAGTCCAAGCCTCGACAAGTCTTATCATAGGTATGCAATCTGTCTAGGTGCGAGTTCTGTGATAGGATGAGTACATGCCCTAGAAAAAGGTCTAGTTCAAGCTTGAATAGGACTACAAGAAATTGTTATGTTCAAAAATCCGAGTTGCAATGACAAGTTTAATTTTTAATCCATAGGTAGTTGTATCTTAGACAGAGATATACCCAAATATAAACCACATAAAAAAATCATAAGTCTCCACTAGAAATTCAGTCTCTGTCACAAAAATTATGCCAGAGGGAACTTAGATTTACTTTCACAGGTCTTCAAGATTTTTCTGCTCTACAGGTTGAGGTCTTCTCTCACAAGTCTGATACATTTTCTTATATCAACTCACAAGTTTTGAACTTCTCCTTGACCTCCTTTTATCTTTATATCTCTTATTTTAATTTTTCATCCTAAATTTAGGAGTCTGAAATCTTATTTATACATGACTTGCCCTCTAATGAAGAGACACGTCACTTGACGGGAGGGTCGACCTATACATGTAGTTTTATGTCATCTTACCATAAAAAAATATGATTCTTCTATCTTGTAAATTCAATTTCTCTCAGCTTTTTAGGAGTTAGGTAAGTGCTCGTTGGAAAGAGATTGATGTCTTCTATGAGCCTATGCCAATTCCAACCTTAATTAAGGTATTTTCACCATCAATAAAAATAATATTTGTGAACTGCCATTATTATTTTATCCATGGAAACCTTTAGGGTTTCATCATATGTACTTCCATAAGAATTTATTCCATGGCATCATTTAGGGGTTTCATCATATGTTCTTCCGTAATAATTTCCTTCATTTTAGCCTTTAGGGTTTCATCATATGCTAGGGCTCCTTCTTCCTAGAATTAGTTTATTAGGATTAGATAATCTTCAACAAGGCTAGGGTTTCATCATATTTTCCAACAAAAATTCATTCATGCATCATTACCTTCATTAATTCTACAACTTATTGACATGAATGACAACTTTATTCAACAAGGTAGGGATGGTTTTCATCTATCAAACAAAACAAAAAATTGTATTAAGGATCCACATAATCTGTAAGCACTTCAAACAATGTTCTGCACCTCTGCATAATAACATACGCACATTAATATAAGTCATAACTTTATCTTGCTAAGAAAAATTCTCTTATAGTTTTAAATTATCCTTGTATGGAGCTTTCACTGTGTAGAGGAAGCTTCCTTTGCACAATGGAATCTGTCATTGTAAGCTCCGAACAATAAAATATCCACACAGGAAGCTTTGTACAAGGAAGATCTGCATAATGAAACATTGATCTCTACAACTTAGGCTTCCTTGCATGCATTAAGTTAAATTAATTTAATTTATATAAATTATGATTTTTGGGTTTATAGTTTTTTGATGATAGCTTTCATTGTGTTCAGGATTTTATTTGGTCATAAAGTTAAATTTATTTAATTTATTTTTATGATTTTTATGTTTATAATTTTTTTAAGTGGATCTTTCCTTGTGTGGAGCTTTCACTATGTGGGGGAAGCTTCCTCTGTGTTAGAAAAATAGAGAGATCAGATAGCGATTACACATAATACCAAACACACTTTGATATTATTATTGATCACAACAATTAAAAATAAATAAGACATAAATCACTAACTTCAACACAACTAGATCACGACTACAACTCATACATAGGGAACAACAACTTCTACATTAATGCTTGGGAACTCACAATGGAAACTCACAACAACACATGGAAGCATTATTTCCAGCACCCTCCCTTAATGCTTACATGTAAAAAATATATAAATACACATTACAACAATAAATGAATCTCTTACATATATGTATGATATGGTCATCACTAGCACTCATATCCACTATAAAATCTCACAGTTTCGACTCTTTTATTCACTACACTAGCGAGCTTCCCACTTGATCCATTTAAGACATAACCACTTCATACCATCATTGATGTAATTTGTAGAATTGATGTTTCTCAACCTCCCAAAGCGCAACAGGTCATTCTTAATACTGAAGCATCCTATGGAACTGCCACCATCTGTTGAATATATGGCCTTCCACCATATTCACCAATTATCTAGGATGACAATTTGGGTACAAAATGTCTTCAGCAGACAAGTCTACAACTTGACCTTCTGAAATAACCTATATTAACGCTCCCGAAGCACGATGAGTCACACCAAATTAACCTTATTAAAAACTACTTGTAACTAATTCTCCCAAAGCATGACATTTCACATTAGTTTATTCAATAATTGGCATGTTCTTTTTTGTTCTACATCATTTTTTTTTCACACCAAAATAATTTTACATATATAACAACCACTTAAACAAATACGTTAATTTTGTTTTTATTTTTAAAATATAATACAAATTCACTATAGCATATCAATAATAATATGGTCTAACAAATATATTTTCTACCCATCAACAATAGGAGGTGGATTAAAATTTTGACAATCTCCTTTCACTTTGAAGTCGGTTGTCATTGAGATTATCTTTGGCAATCATACTTGATTGATCATTTATCGATTGGCCATTCTCACCAGTATCGATGAAAATTCCATCATTAATCAAATATTTCACTCCTCCAGACTGGATTTTGGGCGGATCAACCTTAGTGATGCATTCTTTAACTGAATAGGAGCTTGAGAGTTGTGGAGAGCACAATTCTTGTTACATTTTCTGTGATTTTTTTTGGTGGAAGAAACCTGCTAAAGTGTGAGAGCCACATCAGAAACCGAGTAATAATGTTTCATTTTAAGAATGGAGATCTAGTTATATTGTCGCTATTGAATGCATGCTAGAACAAATTCATACTCATCTGACTCCCCCACACTCCACAAATAATTATACAATGCATCAATTATTGAATTGGCTCCTAAAAATTCTCCTCGAATCCATGAAATGAACACATCCCATTCTGTTGGAATTTCTGAAGTATTCCAAACAATAGAGGAATAAAAATTCCACAACTTCAACACAGAGATTAATGGAGACAATATTGGACAGAGATGCAGAAAAATGTTTCTTTCATTAAAACTTAAAAAAATAACTATTACAATGATGCTACAGAATTGTTGTTCTGGCATTTACAAAAAAAAATCAACTGCTACTCACACAGTGTTTTCTTCACAAATATGTTCTCTGTCTCAAAATGCACACAGTAAAAAAAAAACTCTGCCTTCTAGAAATTTTAGCAACACACTACCTTCACACTTTGTCTCCTTTTTAATACATGGCCATAAAAAAAATACACTGTTTTTTTCATACAGCCTACGGGGTTTTTTTTTAATACACAATTTTTTTAACGCTGTTGTGTATATTTTTCATATATGACAAAACTAAAAATTATATATATTATAAACTTTGCAAGTTTATAATATATATATTAAAACCTTTATATATATTATTGAAAATTCAAAGCATATGCTTCCGCAAAAAATTAAAAGAAAAAAAAAATTAACCTAAGGTCTTTAACCTTTGTCGCGGACTTCAAAGCAGGAATTAAATCCCTTTGCATAAAATTATTGCATACCAACTGGCTGTTGTGACGTCACCCTCATGGACATGCGATAAAATATTAATTTGAGTTTATAAGATCTTATTGGGTCTGTTTGAGGCTTGTCCACGCGAGCCTCTATTCTACGTGATCGGGCATTGATTAGTGGAGGTGGGTTCCACGCTAGTGACATGGGCTCATTTGAAAAATCAAAACAGAACGGTGGGTAAATGCAGATGGTTATTGTATTGATTTAATGCGGTGGGTGTGTAGGTTTGAATGTAGGGATGGTAGATCTTAAATGGTGCAATGGCGTGATGTGAAGAACAATTTTTCATTGCAGAGAAAAGCCTACAAGTATAGACAAAAATTCTAACTTGCAGAGTCTGAAATGTGCAATGGAGTGCACGTTAAAAAAAAATTATGAGCTGCTTTGTTCTTCGGCTTTGCGATGTTGGATTTAATACTTCAACAATCTCCCTTAAATTCAACTGCTGGATTTTCTTGCATACCCAAACACTTTCTCAAATAATTAAAAATTTTCTACCCCATTGGTTTTGTTAAAATATCAGCAAACTGCTCTTTAGTTCTGCAATGTTTCAAAATAATTTCCCCATTGTTCACTAGCTCCCTGATGTAGTGATACTTGGCATCAATGTGTTTTGTTCTTTTATGAAACACTGAATTCTTTGGCAATACTATTGCTGAGCTATTATCATAGTAAATTTTTGTGCCTTTCACCTGTTCATGACACAAAATCCTCAACATTCTCGTCATCCATACTGCTTGACATGCTACTATTGTAGCTGCCACATACTCTACCTCTGCTGTAGATAAAGCCACAATTGGTTGTTTCTTAGAAGCTCGTGAAATGGCTCCTGAACCCATATGAAAACATAACCAGAGGTGCTTTTCATGTCATCTATACTTCCAGCCCAATCACTGTCAATATATCCAATCAATTCAGAATTTTCTAAAGTGGTATATAAAATTATATACCTTTGTGTTCCTTTCACATACCTCAGAATTCTTTTTGTTGCTTGCCAATGTGTCCCCTTTGGCCTTTCCATAAATCTAGAAATTAAACTCACAACATGCATAATATCCAACCTAGTTGCAGTCAAATACATGAGGCTACCAACTATGCTCTTGTACAAACTTGGATCAAAATCCTTGCTACTGTCTTCTTTGCTTAACTTCAATCCCATCACTGTAGGTGTAATTGCTGCCTTGCAATCCTGCATGTTAAATCTTTCCAAAACTTGATTTACATATTTAGCTTGAGAGATTAAAAAATTATTTTCATTTTACTCTACTTCTATTCCTAAGAAGTATTTCAGCAATCCCATATCAATCATCTCAAATTCATCCTTCATGACTGATTTAAAATTCTCAATTAAGTAAGCATCATTACCTGTAAAGATCACATCATCAACATATAAAACAACAATCAACATCTTACCATCTTTCTCCTTGATGTATAATGTGGGTTCTCCCTCACATTTTTCAAACCCATTTTCCAATAGATAGGCATCTATCCTACTGTACCATGTTCTTGGTGCTTGTTTTAGCCCATATAGAGCCTTCTTCAATCTGCAAACTGTGTACTCTTGGCCTTCTTTCTCATAGCCCATAGGTTGTTCAGCATAAACCTCTTCCTTCAATACTCCATTTAGGAATGCTGATTTCACATCATGATTTGGTAAACCTTCCATTTATGTTGTGCTGTTATGGACAACACTGCTCTTACTGTTTCCATTCTTGCAATCGGTGCAAATGTTTCTTCATAATCTCTTCCTTGTTGTTGCTTGTAGCCTTTGACAACAATTTTGGCCTTGTGCCTTTCAATATTTCCTTCAACATTGCTCTTGGTTTTATAAAACCATTTCACTCCAATGACTTCCTTGCCTTTTGGGGGATCAACTAATTCCCATGTCTTATTTTTCTCTATGGCATTCATTTCTTCATCCATAGCATCTATCCATTTCTTATCTTTCACTGCTTCTTCAAAATGCATAGGATCATCTACATGACAATATAATGCAAATAAAGAGTTCATACCTTAATTTGCTGCCTCTTGCTCATAAATATCATTCAAACTTCTGAATCTGGTTCCTCTTTCTCTTGTTGAACTTGTGCTTGTAGAAGCACTCAAATCTGCTCCTTGTGGTGTGCTTGGAGAAGCACTAACATCACTTCTCAAGGGTGTTCTCATACCTACTTGTGGTGTCCCTTGTTTCCTTGTGTTGGTGGAGGTGGTGTTGCTAATGAGGGATGTATTTCAGCCATCTCTTCCTCATTATCATCATGAGACAAACATCTCTTCACATTCATTGTTTTCTCAATGCTTCCATCCCAAGCTTCTTCCTCAATGAATTGTACATCTCTTCTTATAACAAACTTCTTAGTGGATGGGTTATACAACCTGTATGCCTTGGATTCTTCATTGTACCCAATAAATATGCACTTCTCCCCCTTAGTGTCCAACTTCTTCCTTAGCTTATCTGGAATGTGTGCATAAGCCACACAACCAAAAACTCTCATGTGCATGACACCTTGTTTTATGCTGCTCCATGCTTCTTCACGAACTCTATTCATTACAACTTTGGTTGGGCATCTATTCAAGATGTATGTTGCACAATGTACAGCTTCAGCCCAATATTCATTTGGCAAATGTTTTGCCTTCAACATACTTCTTACCATATCCATGATGGTTCTATTTTTCCTTTCAGCAACTCCATTTTGTTGCGATGTATACCTTGCTGTAAATTGCTTGTGTATGTCATTTTCTCTGCAAAAACGCATAAATTCTTTTGAGATATACTCTCCTCCTCTATCAGTCATTAAAAAATTAATATGTTACCCACTTTGTTTCTCTACAAGAGCCTTAAAGTGGCAGAATTTCTCAAACACTTCACTTTTATATTTCAAGAAATAAACCCAAGTTTTTCTTGTGTAATCATCAACAAAAGTCAACATATAGTGACTGCTTGCTAGTGATGGTGTTTGCATTGGTCCACACAAATTTGAATGGACAATTTCTAAGGGTGTCTTTGCCCTTATGTTTTTTCCTGATGGAAAGTTTTCTCTGTGTTGTTTGCCCAAGATGCAGCCTTCACATAGGCTGTCCAGTTTCTCAATCAATGGTAATCCCCTTAACATTACTTTCGTATGCAACAAATTCAGACCTCCAAAGTTGAGATGTCCAAATCTCAAATGCCATAACCAATTTTCATCTTTTGCTTCTCTTTGCAATGTCTCTTGTGTCACTGCTGCCATTTCAGCTCTTTTCTTCAAATCTGCTCTCATCTTGAGAGGGAACATTTTTTTCCTTGTCATCTTCACTTGTGCAATGCATTTCTTGCTTGGTGGTTTATCCATGATGGTGCATACATCATCTTCAAAGAAAACATTGTACCCATTTTGAATGAGTTGTCCAATGCTCATTGGACTTGGGATTGTCTGTCCCCAATGTTACTTGAGACTTTACATTTTCATCTAACATGGAAAACATGGAAATGTTTCCAGTCATATGGTTGCTAGATCCTGAATCTAGAAACCATATATCTTCAATCTTTTCTTCAGCCATATTACATGCTAGAAACAAATTATTTTGACTAATATTTTCCTGAGTAAAATTAGCACTGGGTCTATTACTCATGTCACTCTGTTTCTTCCTACATTCATTGGCATAATGGCCATACTTCTTACAGTAATGACATTGGACTTGGGATTTGTCATACCTTTTTCCATGTGCTTGATTTTTTCCTCCTTGTTGGCTGCTGCCTTGGCCTTGGTTCTGAATTTGATTGCTGCCCCTTCCATTAATATTTGTAGTGTTGTTTCTTCCTCCTTTGTTTTGGCTTCTACCTCTTCCTTTTCCCTTATAGTTTCCTCTGCCTTGACCTCTTCCTCTTCCAAAAGACACTTGGGTCTTGAAGGCATGCTCCAAAGATGAGTTTGTTGTTCTACCCAATCTTTGTTCATGAGTCATCAATGATGCATGAAGCTCATCAACTGTAAACTTTGAGAGATATTTTGTCTCTTCAATGGTTGTGACTATCACATCAAACCTTGAGGGTAAGCTCCTCAACACTTTCTCCACTATTCTTCTTTCTTCTACAGTCTCTCCATGAGATCTCATTTGGGTAACCAAACCAACCAATAGAGTAAAGAATTAGTCTATTGTATCAGACTCCTTCATGCAAATAACTTCAAAATCCCTTCTCATTAATTGAAGCTTTGCAGTCTTTACCTTCTGCATTCCTTGGTAGGCTGTCTAGAGAGTATCCCATGCATCCTTGGACCTCTTAGCTGCTGCAATCCTTGGAAATACACTTTCATGCCCTGATTGATAGAGATAGAAGAGGGCTTTTGAGTCCTTCTTCCTATTACTCTTCAGCAAATCCTTCTCTGTATATGTTAAGGCATTAAAAGCATTTTCATCTACTGGTTCTTCAAAACCATATTCAACAAGATCCTATAAATCTTGAGAGGCAAACAAGGCTATCATTGTGATTGCCCAATAGTCATAGTTCTTCCCATTGAACTATGGGAGTTGAGTATTTCCAATACTCGTGCTTGTGCTGGCTCCTGCCATGGCTAGCACACTGAACTATGATTTAAACTTGACCGTGTTAATAAATAAACCTTCTCACTGCTTGGGACTTAAAATCTGTCTTCAAAAAGACTTCTCTAGACTGCACTTTTTAAACACAAAACAAAAAATATGTTTTTGTAAAATACCTAGACTTTTCTGAGCCTTCACACTGCTGGAGAACTACTTCAACAACTCCTTCCTTTAGCTTCTTTGACAAACTTCAAAGAGCCTGGACTAGCTTCGATACCATGTTGGAATTTCTGAAGTATTCAAACAACAAAGGAATAAAAATTCCCCAACTTCAACACAAATATTAATGGAGAAAATGCTGGACATAGATGCAGAAAAATGTTTCTTTCATAAAAAATTGAAAAAAAGCTATTACACTGATGCCACAGAACCATTGTTCTGGCATTTACAAAAACAATTCAACTGCTGCTCACATAGTGTTTTCTTCACAAATTTGTTCTCTGTCTCAAAATGCACACAATAAAAAAAAATTTGTTTTTCAGCCTTCTGGCAATTTTAGCAACACACTGCCTTCACACTCTGTCTCCTTTTTAATACATAGCCACAAAAAAATACATTGTTTTTTCATACAGCCTTCGGGCTCTTTTTTTTAATACACAATTTTTTAAACGTTGCTGTGTATATTTTACATATATAAAAAAACTAAAAATTATATATATTATAAAATTTGCAAGTTTATAATATATATATTAAAACCTTTATATATATTATTGAAAATTCAAAGCATATGTTGCCGCAAAACATTAAAACAAAAAAAAATTAACCTAAGGTCTTTAACCTTTGTCGCGGACTTCAAAACAGAAATTAAATACCTTTGCATAAAATTATCGCATACCAACTGGCTGTTGTGACATCACCCTCATGGATGCATGATAAAATATCAATTTGATTTTATAAGATCTTATCGGGTCCGTTTGAGGCTTGTCCACGTCAGCCTCTATTCTACGCGATCAGGCGTTGATTTGTGGAGGTGGGTTCCATGTTGGTGACGTGGGCTCATTTGAAAAATCAAAACAGAACGGTGGGTAAATTCAGATGGTTGTTGTATTGATTTAATGTGGTGGGTATGAAGGTTTGAATGCAGGGATGACAGATCTTAAATGGTGCGATGGCTTGATGTGAAGAACAGTTTTTCATTGCAGAGAAAAGCCTACGGGTATAGACAAAAATTCGAACTTGCAGAGTCTGAAATGTGCGATGGAGTGCATGTTAAAACAAAATTATGAGTTGTTGCTTCCGTTGTCCTTCAGCTCTGCGATGTTGGATTTAATACTTCAACACATTCATCAATTATCACTTTCCTTGCTTTCATACTTCCATTGTGATTATTGTTAGTGTCATTCCCCTCCGCTTCCATGTGTTGTTTCAATTGTAACAGTCTGCAATATTCTACCATATGTCTTCTGATTTAAATCACCAGAGGTTGATCCTTTTCCATCCATCGAGAAGGGGATACAGTTGTTATATATGACTTTTTATCCATTTCTTTCGATTCTCCTCTGCGATTAGCATTGCTAATAAAAACCAAATTGTGATCACTATTACTGTTGCGTGCCAGATCTCAAAATGTAGCCCTTGTCCATCGACTGCACCATTTCTTGCACCAGATCTCATTACAACAACACTTAAAACCAAAATAAAAACAAACATATATACAGGCACATGCCTATACCTCGCTTAATACCGGACATAATATCTGCAGAATCTATGGAGATTCTACTTGGTACTCACACTGCGTCTCCACATAGATCAACGATCCACACAAAACACACCTACATATATAACATTGGAATTTCACACTAAATTAATTTGATTTATACACTATCTTAATTTATTTACAAAGCAATAAAACTCAATGCTCTCTCACATCTTCCTAGCTCGTTCTCCCTTGAAGGAGTCAATCCAGGACCAGCTTTGATACCGTGTTAGAAAAATAGAAAGATCAAATATTGATTACATATAATACCAAACACACTTTGATATATTTAATGATCACAACAGTTTCAAATAAATAAGACATAAATTAACGCTTGCGAACCTACAATGACAACTCACAATAACACACAGAAGCATTATTTCCAACACTCCGAACAATGAAAGCTTTCAATGTAAGCTCTATAGAATGAAACATTCATCCCTGCAACTCTAGCTTCCCTGCATGCATTCATAAATGACATTGAATTTTCCTACATTCCCTTCTCCCACACTTCCCACACACCCTTTCTTTGTACAATGAAATAATAACTCTTAGCCCTCCTCCCTCGCTTATGTAAGGGACCTGTAACCCCACTTAAGAACTCCGCCCATTGTATCAATCTTACTTTTTTTTGCACTTCAATTGCCCCCACACTTCACACACACCACTTTGCACAATAAAAGCTCTGGATAATGAAACATTAATCCCTGCAACTCTAGATTCCCTTCATGCATTCATCCATGGCACTAAATTTATTTTCATAATAATCTTAATTGTTTTTAGCAATGATAACAATTTTCTTTACACTAAGTTAAGTTAATTTAATTTATATTTATGAGTTTTAAGTGTATAGTTTTTTAATGAAAGATTTCATTGTGCAAGCGATTAAATATATTATTAAATATATTTGATTTTCTTTCACTATGCGGAGGAAGCTTCCCTTGCACAATGAAAACTTTCATTGTAAAATTTTCATAATGAAAACTTTGCACAAGGAAGATTCGCACAATGAAACATTGATCCCTGAAACGTTGGCTTCCCTTATGCGTTCATAATGACACTGAATTTTCCTAGAATCCTTGCTCCTGCACTTCCTGCACACCCTTTATCTCGCACTTGTTTCACACTCTTTCTCCGTATAATGAAATAATCGCAGTTAGCAACCCCCCCCCCCCCCGTGTTCGATCGCTTACATAAGGGACCTACAAACCCGCTTAAGCACTCTTCATAATGTACCAACTTCATTTGCTCCCACACTTTACACACATCATTTCTCACGCACTTCCCACACACCCTTTCTCTACACAAAAAAATGATATTTGTTAGCCGCCCCCCCCCACACACACACTTACGTAAGGGTCTTGTAACCTCGTCAATTCTAGCATCTTTGGAAAAATCAATAGCATTGTCAGAAATAATAGTGTCAGAGAACTCACCAACATAATTTCCACTCACAAAATTAGTATTTTCTTAGTTTAAAATGATTTTTCAGACACTTACAATAGCAAAAATAAATCTCCCTCCACCAAGGGAATTATGTCCCATCAAGCCCCACTCAGCCAATGGAAAATTAGAAATAAGATTTCCAGAAATTAGAAAATAATTTTTGAATCTACATGAAAATAGAAATATTCAACATTTTCCTGAAGCTTTGGTTAAAATTTCATAAAGTCAGCAAAATAATCGGAAGTCAATGCACTTTGACCGTGAGGCAAATGTTATAGTTCCTAGCAAGGACTAATAATTGTATTTTGCACCAAAATATGATTTCCATTTACATTAGTGAGAGCATATCATTGAGGAGATAATAATTTGAAATGTTATTTTGGTTTTTAGTAAGCAAAGAGTCCAATCCTCTAACTTCAACCAATACCATTTTTCTATTAGCTAGTACTGTAAATCAGCCTTTCTAGAAATATGTAAATTTATTTGTAATATGGGATTAGTTCCAATAAAATTTTAGTTTCAAATTTAAACTTGATGAAATTTTGAAATTAAACTTATATGAAATTAAAATTATAATAAGGGATGCTAAATTAAATTAAATTCTTTTATATTTTTTCAAATTAAATTTTATTTAATTCTATTAATATATTTTGGTTTAAAGTTTTGAAATTAAAATATTAGGAAATTAAAATCACAGTAGGAGATGTTAAATTACATTAAATTCTTTTATATTTTTTCCAAATTAACTTTTATTTCAATTTATGAATATATTTTAATATAACTTAATTTTACTAAAATTAATAAAATAATAAATAAATTTGTACTAATAAATATTTTCATTTTAAAAGTAAAACCAACACAAATCCATTTAACTCTTGATCTACCAAGCACCGAGAGGGATCAAATCTGTTGAGGTGCAAATCTCTTTTAGAGTGAAAAGAGAATTGATCCCTCTTGACCCTTGGTAGATCTGGAGTTTAGATGGATCTAGGCTAGTTATATTATCAGTAATTTGTCTTCATTTCACAAACTACCTTGTTTTACTAGAATGAATCTATGATATGTAAACTACCATATATATTTCACTGGAAAAATCCATTACAATAAATATTAGAATATTATGAAATATTTTATTATGTAGTTTATTACCTTTAATCTTAGATTTAATATTACTATATTGTAGTGCTCAAAATTTTGGAAATGAATAAAACCAAAATTTAAGAAACAAGAAAATAGACACATCATCCTCACAAAGGAATGTGAGATATGACTTGGGAAACAAAAAATGGGAGAAAACCTAGTTAGAAGTTGAGTCCCATGGAGTTTCCCTGAACAATGATTCCAAAATGGTTGTTATAGAAATATTATGCCTCCTTTTGTTATGCTTCAATATTATCCTACTCCTAGATGCTTTGCTCAAAAATGGAAAAATGTCTACACCATAATAATAGAACCCCTTGTTTTCCAATAGGCCCAATATTTAGCATAGCCTCATAGTCGTCTAGTGCTAGGATTAGGTTGTTCACATGTCTTGACCCTTATTTAGCATTAGGGTTTTACACTCTCTAGATTATTCTTAAGAGTCCAAATGTGACTAGCCCTAAGGCATATCATGGCATCCTCTTGATACCATGGTTGTCAATAAGAAGTTTATTTTGTGAGAGCCATAACTTCAACATACAAACTCTGTTGAGGTGATTTTCATTGTTAAAAATATTTCTATATACAGAAATATTTCAAGGGACTAGAGCTAAGCTCACAAAGTTTTGACCCCACTAAGTTTCATTTTATGCCTCAATTTGACTTTGGAAGTTTTCAAACCCCAAATCACCAAATTGGTACCTACCCCTAAAATGGGCCTTGTAAGACAATTCATCCAATTTTTCGACCCAAAAGTACCAAGATTATAAATTATATAATGATATCATTTTGGATTATAACTCCCTATTTATGGAGGCTTCTAATCCGAAAGATATTTTACTGAATGAGATGAGGAAATTTTTCCTCTACCTTCTCCAGTGAGTACCATTTGGCCTTGCCTAGAAGTTGTCCTTTCAACCCTTTTTTCCAAAATTCATGCTACCCCTAACTGATATTTCTAGACTTCTAAAAAATTGTACATTTTTCCAACTTTTCCTGAGTGTCTAGTTCTAAGTCCTCTATGGTAATTAGGACCTACTCATAAATTTTCTAACCCAACCTAGAAGGTTCATAGAGTTTTAGATTTTCCACATTCGCTAGTGAGTATATGCACATCTATGGAGGTAAATTGAGTCTATATGAATTATCACCCACTATCTCAAATACTTCAAAAGGATTATATCGTGGAGCCTTAATCTTATTCATAGGATCCTATAGCCTTTCTTTGTTAATATGCAGCCAAAATTTGTCTCCCATCTTGAATTTTTTGTAGGGAAAATTTTAAGAACCACCCAACTCCCACACAATTTACATGTATAACAAATGGGTGATTGGCCATGATACATAAGAAAATTTTAATGTATAAAATATTGTAAATTCTTAGTGAAAATTTCATTGAATTGTAAAATCATATAAGACTTGGTAAATCTTTTACAAAGTATAAAACCATGTATAATATTAGGAAATTTTTTTCATTAAATTGGAATATACTCATTTTACATGTTTTGAAAAACAAGCATAGTTTTTACCTCCTACACACAAAATTACAAGCATATGTTTGTATTTATAAGGATTCTTACAAAATAATGGAGAAATTATGTTTCACGGTTGTGTGTGTGTCCTAGATTAGAGTTAGTTCCTATTTTCTAGGATATGGTTTTGATCTCCCTAAATTTAATGTAAACTTATCTATTTCTGATTTAATGATTAATCAATAGAGCAGTACTGCTTGAACAATCTCCAGGTGTAGCTTGCTCACCTAAGATCTGTTTTTTTGAGTTTGTAAGTTTCATTCCAATTTCATCTTTCCACTTTTTAACATGGTATCATAGCACTGGTGAGCCTTGGTGGTTGAGTTTGATTTGTGGTGAGACTTGGTGACTGAGATCCCTTGTGGCCGAGATTGGAGAGCGTGAGAGCCTTGGTGGCTGATTCATTTGAGAGCCTTGGTGGCTGGTTTGTTTGAGAGCCTTGGTGTTTGGCTCATTTTTTTGACTTGACATAACACTAGTGTAGGGTGAAGAGTTGGACCAGCGTGACCCTGACAGAGGAAAAGTGCGCTTATCAAGCTTGCATAGTGCGAGAATTTCATGAGAAAAATCGCGCTTGTTTTGAGGTTAAGCATGTTTTTTTTAGCCAAATCCCGTGGACCAGTAAAGGGACCAACGCGGATTTTTTAGCCAAATCTCATGTTGTTCATTAATAACTTACATAATCTTCCACAAGCGTGGCCCATAAGCACATATCCAACAGAGGATACCTGCGCTGGTGTAATTTTGTTGGTTTTTCAAAAGTGACCGAGATCGAAAGTATCTTTATTGGTGGTTTTGTCCAAATTTTTTTTAAGCCCATCTGTCAGGAATTGGATCTGTATCACCCACATCTAGGTCTATTAGAGGATCTAGAGTTGGATAAATGGATCGACTATTGTTGGAGGATCTAGAGTAGGATCCGTAGATCAATTGCTAAAGGATATGGAGGTGGATCTATAGATCAACTGCTTTTTCCACAATGAATAATCACAGTCTAGAGGCATATCTTAATGAGAGAAATAAGCTCGATGGGTCAAATTACGCTAATTGGAAATTCAAGTTGCAGACATTTTTCGAGTGTCCTAGTGCATGGAAAATTGCAAATGGAGATGAAGTAAAGCAGACTACATCTGGTGGTTCCACAACTGCATCAGTTCAAGATTGGGAAAAGAGGGAAAATAAAGCGAAGGTTATGTTGAATATGTCTGTAAAAGACAACATAATCCCTCACATCTGAGAATTTAAAACCACTAATAAAATTTGGGTGACACTCAAGGAGTTGTATGAAACAAAAAACACAAATTTTCTCTTATTTATAAAGAGTAATATTCTCTCCATTATAATGGAGGAGAATGAAATTGTTGCTTCATTCATCTCACAGATCAAATAACTGAGAGACAAGTTGGGAAACATGGGGGAGAAAGTTTCCAACATTGATCTCGTCACAATTACCTTAAATGGTATGACATATGAATATCAGATGTTCATTAGAGGGCTTGTAGCAAGGGAGAAAACTCCCACCTTTGAAGAGTTGATAGGGATTTTGATGCAGGAAGAAGAGAGGTGTATGAACTTGAAGCCTCAGAATAAAGATATGGCATTGGTGGTGAAGAAAAAGTTCTTCAAAGGGAAACCAGGAGGAGGATAGAAAAGTAGTGGTCCATCTCAGAAAAATCCATTTCAAGGTATGTCATCCACTAGAAATGATTTAGGAGTTAAGTGTTTTTACTGCGGTAGAACTTGTCATATTGCTAAAGATTGCTATAAAAAAAGACTTATGAAACCAGACATAGACACAAGAGGCATATAGGAAATATTTTTGGCGAAGATCAGAATCATGATCTTAAATTATTTGTGTCTGATTTAGCTCTTTCTACTGATATTCACGAGGCTGAAAATTGGTTTGTGGATTCTAGAGCATCCACTCATATGACAGGTAACAAACATTGGTATGAAAATTTGAAGGAGACCAGAAATGGTGCTAACTATTGGAAATACTGAGAGGGGGGGTGAATCAGTATTCCTTTCAATTAGAGCATTAGTTAATCTTCAATTATTATCAGTGTTTGTACAATGATAGAAACAAAAAAGAGGAACATAAATGCACACAGTTTTTAAGGTGGAAACCCACTCCGAGACAAAAACCACCTAATGTTTTTCTAATAATTCTTTAATATTCAACTCCAATTGAAAATAAAGCTCCAACTTCTTAGAATCTAGAAAAGAATTCTTCTCCAACTCCCACTGGATGGACGCTCCAATGCCTGAGATTCTTCAATAGTCAACTGAACGGATGCCCCAACACCCAATGAGCTACAACTCACCCTAGCACCACCCTAGCACCCTGTAGAAGAATAAAATAAGAATGGACTCCTGTACCAGGGAAAATGGTCCACTTTACAATGATATAGAATGATGTAGAAGAAGAAGATATACTAGACCATAACCCCAAATTTGACACAACCACCTAATGATGATCCTAGACCTCCCAACACTACCTCTTCAACCCTTGGAAGATAGACACTAGTACAATTTTTACAATAATGTATTTACAATGACTTAGTACAAAGATACCTTTACAATGATTGTATGCAGTGCTGCCCACTTGAAGACTTCATATGACGAACTTCTTGTTGTTGTTATGCACCTTGGTTGCTGCTCTTTTCATGCTACCCTCTGCTGCACCTTTCTTTGCTTTTCTACCGTAGAAAGTCTAGTCCTTTGCAACCCTTAACAACGCATGATCTAGATTTTTCTTGCCTTCTAGGAGCTCGATATTGAATATGGTGTATCTCTGTTATTGCAGATCCTCAATATCTGATTTTTGGCCCTCTAGTAGTCCTCTAAGTCGTCTTTCCAATGCCACAGGTCTGACCCAATTTGGATTCTTCAAGAGAGAGTTATACCCAATCTCTCACAATGCCCTAATTATGGATTGTTTCAGCAGAGCGCACTTGTACGACATGCCACGTGTCACTGTTTCTTCATTTGGCTCTGAAATTTATAGAGAGAAAACTACAGAATGTGAACTATTTTCCAATTTTTATGGAATTCCAATCTGATACTCAAAGAGAGAGTTATGATGATTTTACCAAGGTCACTTCTTTCAGATGAATTTCAGGAGCCTGCAAAAACCCTGATTTCCACATATCATATCTCCACAAATGTTGTGCACCTTGATCTGAAATTTTTACAGCAGCTTCCTCAAGATTTTGGCTTCGCCTCATAAAAATTTCAGCTTCTGAACCTTCGTAGAAACAAATTCAGAGCGAAAATGCCACGATGACCTGTTTCAGATGGTGAAATCCCTTACACAAGGAGGAAATGAGGATCACTTTTTATATAAATGCTTAGCTTGAGAGGGGCTTCAACAAGTGAATGTGGGAGGGATTTTAGGAGCTTAAAAAATATTAAGTATGACTTTTCAATGACCCATGCCCCAACCCCATGGGGTTTTAGCCCACTAACTAGGGGTACAAACTTCAAACATGAATATCTCTCAAACCGTGAAGAATTACATGGCGTGCCATATATCAACAGAAACATCTCGACAAGTAGAAACCATCAAAAGAATTATTGACCCAGAATATATTAATTTGGTAGGTCAAAATTCCCATGCAATATTGGGTTAGCCTACGATCTTTGCTTAGGTTGACATCAATGACAACTAGTTGATCCAACTGCTGCTCCCCACCTTGGAGATGAAAAAGCATATCAAATTAAAGGGTATGGAGATATTCTTGTGATATTTCCTAATGGAAATATCAGGCACATCCGGAATGTCATGTATGTACCTCGTATGAAAAATAATTTGATATTTGTCTCCATGATTGCAGATCAGAATTTAAAGGTATAATTTTTCAAACTTACTGTGTTATAAATGATTTTCTGGATCATCAAAAGCCTGTCGCATCAGGATTATGAGTTGGAGGCTTGTATAATTTGAACGTTACAAGTGTGCCACATCAAGCTTCAACTTCAACAACTATGAAAACAAAGGATCTTTGGCATCAAAGATTTGGTCACATCAACCTTCATGACTTATTACTGCCACATAAACAAGGTATGGTTGATGAACTTCCTGTTTTAAGAAATGAACATATTGATTTTGAAGAATGTGCACTTGGAAAGATGCAGGGGATGAATTTCCCGCTAGCTAAAGATATACTTGAACTTGTGCATACTAATATATGCGGACCCATGCTGAAAAGGTCCTTAGGTGGAGCTTATTATTTTTTCTATTTATTGATGACTGCATAAGGTATACTTGGGTAAAATTTCTTAAAATGAAAAATGATACTTTCAAGTACTTTAAAGAATTTAGAAATATGGTTGAAAAGTAGACAGGGAAAGTCATTAAAATTCTCCACTCAGATCGAGGAGAATACAGACTTGGGAGCTTCATCAAATAATGTAGAGATCATGGAATAACAAAAAAGTTTACAGTGCCCCACACTCCAAAACAAAATGGGGTTTCAAAAAGAAATAAAAAAACTGTGGTGGAGTGTGGACGTAGCATGATGAAAGCTAAGAACCTATCCAATGGTTTTTGGGCGGAAGCTATTAGTAATGCAGTTTACTTAAAGAAAAAAATTCCAACTAGGTGTCTTGATATCAAGACTCCATTTGAGGCTTTATATGGTTTTAAACCTGCATTCCATCACTTAAGAGTATTTGGTTCCAGAGATTTTGCACGCATTCCTAAGGAAGATAAGAAGAAATTGATGTTAAAGCTATTAAGTGCATATTTGTAGGGTATTGTTCTGATTTCAAAGCATATAAGATGTTCAATCGATTTGCTCACAAGGTATTTGCGAGTAGAGATGTTATCTTCCATGAACAGGTTGATGAAGGGAATAAGGAAAAAATTTAAGAGGAGTGGCATATGCCTTTACTGATTGATAACAATAATAATGAAGCCAAAGACAGTCATTTTCAACAGCAACAACAAAAAGAGGAATCCAGTGATGTGGATACATTCAATAGTCGAACTCCACTAAGAGGAGAGCAAGAAATCACACAGGACATAATTGAGGTAAGTCCGCTACCAGGGAGATCAGGTAGGAAGACTCACTTACCTGCAAGGTATAAATATTATGCTCTTATGACTAGTATTTTAAATTTTTTTGAGCCAATGAATTACAATGAATCAAATCAGTATCATGAATGGAGTTCAGCTACGAAAGAAGAGTACGAGTCCATAATTAAAAAAAAAAAACTTGGGAATTAGTTGAACTTCCAAAAGGAAAAGAGCCCATAGGTTGTAATTGGATTTATAAACCTAAATTCAAAGCATATGGTAGTGTATACAAATATAAATCTAGGTTGGTGGCCAAAGGGTACTCACAGAAAGAAGGAATTGATTATGAGGAGACTTTTTCTCCTGTAGCTAAGTTAAATACTATTAAGATGTTAATAGCTCTAGCTACAAAGTACTATTGGAGCTTACACCAGCTAGATGTAAAATATCCTTTTCTAAATGGAGAGTTGAAGGAAGAGGTATATTTAACACAACCTGAAGGGTCATTAAAAAGGGGCAGGAAAAATTGGTATGTAAATTAAAGAAAGTAGTGTATGGATTTAAATAGGCTTCCAGATCTTGGTATGAGAAAATAGACTCTTTCTTCTTACAACATGGTTGTAAGAGAAGTAAAAATGATCCAAATATGTATACCAGATTTGATTCAAATGGGCATATTGTGTTGATTTCCTTATATGTTTATGATTTAATTGTTACTGGACATTCTGAGGAATTGATTGAAGAAATTAAAGTGCAGATTTCACAGGTATTTGAAATGAAAGACCTTGGAGAACTGCATTTTTTTTTGGGTCTTGAAGTCTGGAAAGATTCTGGCCAGAAGTTTTTTACTCAAGGACAGTGTGTCAGGGAATTGTTGAAGAAATTCAGAATGGATCAGTGTAAAGTTGCTTCAGTACATATACAATAGTTAAATTTCAAAGTGATGATGGTTCTAAAGAGGTGGATACTACATTGTACAGACAAATGGTTGGAAGTTTGATTTATTTAACCACAACTAGACCTGACTTAGCATATTTAGTCAGTGTGTTAAGTCAGTTCATGGAAAAACCTATTGAAAATCATTAGGTGGTAGAAAAAGGTGTCCTAAGGTATCTTCAAGGAACCATAAATTTTTGCATTAAATATATTGATTATTTTGATGTTAAACTGACATAATATTCATATTAATATTGGGCTGGTGATCTAGATGATAGAAGATCTATAACTAGGTATGATTTCAATATTGGGCTCCAGGTCATTTCTTCATGTAGTAAAAAGCAGAGTATTGTATCTTTATCATCAGCAGAAGTAGAGTATCAAGTTGTATGTGTAGCCACTTATGAAGCAATTTGGTTGAGAATACTTATTCATGATGTAGGATAAGAAAAAAAGGATGCTACGATAATTAAATGCAACAACCAAAGTTCAATAAAGTTGGAAAATAAACCTTTTTTTCATAAAAACACAAAACATATTGATACTCAATTTCATTTTGTTAGAGAAAAGGTTCAGTCCAAAGAGATTTTCATTGAATATTGTAATGCCTGTGCAGATGTAGTTGATATCTTCACCAAGCCTCTTGGGAAGATTAAATTTGAATTTTTTAGGGAGATGTTAGGTGTGTAAGTGAATCCTTTCTCCATTAAGAGGGAGAGTTGAAAATAATGGAGAAAGTTTGTTTCACAGTTGTGTATATCATAGATTAGAGTTAGTTCCTATTTTCTAGGAGATGGTTTTGATCTCCCTAAATTGAATGTAAACTTATATATTTATGATTCAATTATTAATCGATAGAGAAGTACTGCTTGGGCAGTCTTCATGTGTAGCTTTCTCACTTATGAGGTGCTGGTTTTAGTTTGTAAGTTTCATTCCAATTTCATCTTTCCATTTTTTAATTGTTTTGATAATATCACCACCAATTTAGTGTATGTGTTTATGATTACCACCATTTTTTCAAATTCAAAAAAAATTAACTTTTCTCTACCACTTATATTTGAATTATTTATTATTGACAATAAAAAAATACAAAATATAAAATCTAATTTTAAGTGAAATGCAACCTCTAAGTGACATATAATATTCTTGCTAGAATGGGTAATTTCCAACTACTCCGACAATAGCGGAATGATGAAGTTAAGAGAATAACAATAATCACATAAATCATGTATTTCCATTCTATTTCATGCACCACTAATAGAACGGCTATACCAAAATAAGAGTCGTCTCATATTGAACTAGATATAATCTTGGGGTTTATCAATTTTCCAATTCTCATTTCGATTCTCGTTTCCTACATTATGAACATGGTCTTCCAGTAAATTTTTGTTAAAATGGTATTTGAGATAGTTTCAAAAATTTATTTAAAAACATTTTATATTAAATTTAAAATACTAATCATTAATCACATATTTACATATATTTATATTAAAAATTGTAATTGAAAAATAATAATTCTTTATATTATATAATTTTATTATTATTTTTAAATACAAAGGAAGATAAATTTATATTTTCATTTAGAAATAATACGTACTTAATAACTCTTTATATATCTGAATGACGAGAAATTTGGGTCAAATTTTAAAAAGATATAAGATTAGAGGTGATAATATTATATATATATATATATGATTACCATGTACCTACATAAGATACATTCTAAATATTATTTTAAATAAACTTGATAAGAATTTAGGAGAATTCCACTTCTACTATTTGATGGAATTGTTATATAATAATTATATCATAATATCTTAGAGAATAAGAAAAATTGCACTAGATATGGATGGGAGCTTTGGTGATGGAACGATGGCAGAAACCCTAGATGGAACAAACCCTAATCTATGGCAGACACCATGAGAGCATGACCTGCACAGGGTGGTGCACTGAATGGTTCAGTGCAGCAACTGCATTACCCTATTCCGGTGACGTGAGGCCCAACTTGTTTTTTTTGACATTGCACAGACGGGTTTATAACCATTTTAGGGAAGCTCAATACTCGGGATTTATTGAGGTTTGACACCAACGATCACAGGCTCCACAGTTGAAGACTGGAAGCTGCGCGCCTTTGGCGTTTCTCAATGGCCCCGACAACCCAAGAATGAGTAATTATTTTGACCCTCACATACACTCTGGACCCCATCTGATACGACTGATGGTCACGGTCTCTCAGCTATCACCTCAGAACACACAAGGGTTTCACGGCAAGTCTCAGGAACTCTCGTAAACAGAGGAGAAATTATCGGAACAGAGGTATGGAATAGGTTGAGCTAGATTACCATTCCAACAACCTGGAGCCATCGTAAATATGGGCAGGGTTAACACCTCAACAGACAGGTGGGACGACTCAAGGCGCTGACCTAGAAGAGAAATAACGAGTGGACATGGAGCTAGATGATTCATCACAAGCTCACCTTGTCTCAAAGGAACCCTACCAAGCATCTGAAGTGGTTTATTCAGAACCCTTCCCAGTGGCATTGGCTTTGCCAACGTACTCAATACCCTTTCCATCAGTACTTAGGCTATGGGAGAAACAAGCCCAAGTTACTCCGGACATTTTGGGTTCGATAACGGAAGGGTTGGGGGGAAATGTCAATAACTTAGAGGGGTCCTTCGGTTTCGAGCATTTAGGCATAAACCACATAGTGGATGTCAACACACCTACAAACAATCTAGAGGAGCCCCCATTTATGGCAGCATATGGCTTCTTTGAAGAAATTACCCAGGTGATTCCATCAACGGAGGACATCAGGACGTCTGATTTGGATGACGCAATACCGGAAGGAGAAGGCCATATCTGAGACAGGAAATCCCACATGATTGTTAAGAAGAAACACGGGTGCACAAAGAGTTGTGAATAGAAGAGGAACTTGGTCTTCGGTGAAGGTATTGGAATGGATAAGTTGGAGGAAACCTCGCAAACAGTCCTAGTCGGACATGTTCGAGGGAGTAACTACACCACTTCCAGAATCAATATATGGACCACTAAAATTTGGGGAAACATTCTAAAGAAACTTCTTGGGGTGCTCTCTATGAAGAGAGGGTGGTTTTCCCTAATTTTCCCCCATCCTGAGATGGCAAATTGGGTGCTTACCAAATACTAGCATTTCGAAATGAGACCAGTTCTACTCAAGCGATGGACTCCCCTGTTTGATTTTGATAAGGAAAATATGGGAGCATGACCTATTTGGGTGCGGTTTTCGAGACTCCCACTACAATTATAGATAGAGGAAGCACTTCGATTCATCGGAGAAGACTTTGGGATTTATCTAGACCATGACAAGTCCTACCTAGAGACAAGAAATATCTCAAAAGCTCGTATTCTTGTCAACTTGGACGCTTGGGAAGGTTTGGTAGAGAGATACAACATGCAGTTCAGAGATATATCAAGATGCCAGATTCTGGATTATGAAGGGGTACCATTCCGGTGTTGGCATTGTCATGAAGTGTGGAATCTATACAAGGAATTCCCTCTTATCACCATGGAAAATATTGAACCTGAAAAAGCTTTGGTGTACGCGGGGACCCAAACTATTGCATTTCACGAACCAGACTCTTCTCGGGAGAGACCTTTGGTGGAGCCTATGTCGTTGCATACCCCTAGGAAGACACTAACCATTCAAGCACCAATAGCTCCACAGGCCTGCGACTCTCATCCTCATGAGGAGGAGGCTACTCCGATCCCAGGTACTCCTCTCACTAATCCTTATGCCTTCAATTCTGATTTTAATTACAATGTATCTCTTGTTATATCTCTAGCTACATCTAAAATTGATTTAATTAGATGAAATTTGGATCCCATTGTCTATCATGTTGCAACTGCCCCTCCCTCCATTTCCCGGTCAGACCGTCATACCCTAGTGGGAGATACTAACTCCCAATCACTTACTAAACTCTCAGACAATAGTTCTAGCCATTGTTACAACCTTATATCCTCGTCAAAGGCATTTGTGCCCCATGCCTTTAGTCTCGGTATTGACCCCTTAGGATCCCAATCAAAAGCTATCAGGGGCAGACCATCATCTCTATCTAAGGCGATACTTTGGGCTGGTACGGAGGTAGCATCAGGGAAACAATCTTCTATCGATAGGGTTCTTGAAGCAAAGAACACCCCTAACATGGGTGATCCATGATCTTCCTCTCATTTAACTGTAGGGGATTAGCAGTCCTGACAAAAGACTGGCACTAAGAAGGTTGTTGACTCTTGTGAGAGTGAATGTCCTCTTCTTCAAGAAAATTTGGGGGATGGAGATTATATCCACAAAATGCTCACCTCACTACTCCTGGACTGGAGTTTCCAGACACTAGATGCTAGAGCAAGATCTAGAGGATGTGCTAAGGGATTTAATAATATAGCTATCAGAGTGGGAAGCTAGTGGGGCAGAGAAGGGATTCTTGAGGCTGACATCACTATAAATGGGCTTGATATGCTCATATGTTTGATCAATGTCTACGGACCCTATGACAATAGAGAGGACTGTTAGGATAAGCTGATGGCCTCAAACATCATGAAGGGGGATCATATTATCATTGGTGGAGATTTAAAATTCTTCATTGGCCTAGCTAAATCATGGGGGCCTAATGCAGTACTGAACCCCTTGTCGGAATACTTCGAAAAAGTGATCAATGATTTTGATATGTTGGATTTGTCCATGCCCAAAAAATTTCCCACATGGCGCAATATAAGGAGAGGTGAGGCTTCCCGCACATGAAGACTAGACCATTTTCTGATCATTACGAGGCTAGTTGATAGAATTGACAAGGGCAGACAATGGGTGGGGTTGGGAGGATCATCTAATCATTGTCCCATATACTTTGAAATACGTGGGGAAAGTATCAAACCTCACTCCCCCTTTAAATTAAACTCTTACTAATTGGAGGATCCTTCTTTCCACCACCTCGTAAAAATGTCCTAGACTCACTGTGATCAGATGTCTGACTCCGAGTCGGCCCATGTCTTCTACAACAACATGACTAGATTAAAATATAATGTAATAAATGGGCCAGGGAGAAGAAAAGACAAGATGAAGCAACACTGAGTAATATTGAGATTGAGTTAGAGAGCCTGGGATCGTATTGCCTTGGATTTCAGTCCACTAAGGCCAAGGACCACCTCATTCAATTAGAAATGGAGACAGCCAAATTGTTAAGGCAATAGGAGGAATATTGGAGTCTCAAAAGCAAGGCCATCTAGATTAAAGCGGGAGATGACAACACAAAATTATTCCAGCAATGTGCAAAAGATAGAAAGAGTATCAACACAATTTGGGAACTGAAGGACTAGGCTAGAACGGTGGCCAATAACCATGAACAACTTGTTGATATGGGTATTAGACCTTTCTCCCATCTCTACAGTGATCCCATAGTTGCCAACATATCAGAAGTACTTCAGATATCCAAGACCATGCACAGATATGTGGAGGAAGGTGATATTGAAAACTTAAATGCACTTGTTACTTTAGGGCAAGTTGAAGTGGTATTAAAATAGTTTAAGAAGGAAAAAATGGTCCAGATGGCTAGCCCATTGAATTCTATCTCACTTTATTTGAAGACATTGGGAGGGACCTCCTACAAGTCATCGAAGAGAGTAGGAATATTAGTCGTATTTATGATGGATTCAATGCTAATTTCACAACCCTCATACCTAAGATTGATAAACCCTTAACCTTTAATGACTACTGGCCCATATCCCTCTGAAATTGTATCTACAAGATCATATCCAAGATCATTGGCAATCACATCAAGCCTATATTATCTTTTCACATATCCAAGTAACAATTTTCCTTCCTTAACGAGAGACAAAATCATGAAGGTATAAGTACTGCCCAGGAAGCCCTGCACTCTATCAAGCTCAAAAGTCTTAAAAACATTGTTTTCACTGGAAAATAATACAAGCAAAAGACATTAGGAAATGTCAAGTAGAAGGTACAAATAAGGATTTACAGGGAAGAAAGACATTACAAAATCTGAAAATTTTAACTTTTCCTAAGGTCAAGCAGGAAAATTTACCAAATAGCGCACAAAAAGCACTAACCCTAAGCGATCCACACGGCCTTTTCTTCGATAGTAGCAAAGATCTTCGCAACTATCCCTCAGATAACCACACAATCCTAGGTATGGCGGAAGGTCACCATTTGAGATCACTTTGCACACTTGAAGAAGAATATTCCCTACTCAAGCCAGCTAAGTACAGCCGCCTTGGAGCGACCTTAAGGCCTTAAGACTAGCACACAATGGAATCAACCTCCCACTCTTGTGCCAACATCCACATTGTACCAAGAGAGGGAGGGAAATTTGAAATTTTCCTATAAAAGACCACCATGGAAAAAAGAATAGAAAACACACTGTTATGCTGGCCAAATTTCTTGAGAGCAAACTAGAATTGTGTTGTCCAAGCAACAAGGACTGGAAGGATTCATATGTTGGCCATACAACACCTCAATCCAAGAGAAGAATTTCACCAAGTGTCTATTATTCTCCCATACGTCGAGGAGAGAGAGAGACTTGCAAGAAACTTAAAGGGAAGAGACCCCCTTTCCTTGAATATTAGAGCTCCATAGCTCTAAGGATTCATTGCAAGTGATTTAGCATCCTATTCTCTTATACCATCAACAACTAATAAAAGGGGAAGAGTTCTCCTTTTGGATTATTAGTGTGTTTGACTCGATTGAGCTTGTTATTGTATATGTGTATTTTTTTTTTGTTTCTCCTCTATTGTAGCATGCTATGTTATTTACTTAGTTTACTACATACTATGTTGTTCCACTGAAATATAACAAACCAATTGACATGTTACTTGCTTGTAGGAAAGCATCCTCCCCTACCAAGCACAGTGCATTTCGTATGGCCATGCGTCAAATGTACTACAATAGGAATGGCAACTCCACTTCTTTATTCTTTTTAAGCTAGTGGTTGTTGTTTACAGGTCCTCTTTCTTGCCCAAACTTGCTACAATACCATTCCTTCTTCCCCTCAGCACTTTTCATTCAGCCTCAATGAGAGATTTGGCTCAGAGGAGGCAAAATTTTTGGACATTGCAAATCCGCACGCGTTCAACCCAGATAGATGTGCAAATCCCGTGCCTATGCAAAAATAAGCCACACAAAAGACAATGAACACATTTTTCACTGCTTTTTCTCATTTTTAGTAGTTGTAAAGTAATTGGAAACCCATAATAAATTTTCCATCACTGTTTTCTGGTGTTTCATGACTGGTTAGGACTCTTTTTGCTGAACTTTAGCTTAGCAATTAGAATGTTTTAATTTTAGTTTGTTATCATCGCAAATCACACATAGTTTAATTAGGGGTGATTAAGTGGCTTTCAATCCACAAATTATATCTGAATGAACAACTTGCTGATAATAGACACCAAATACAAGATAATTAGTGGAAATTAAGTGGCCCATACATCCACACATCTTTAGATAGTTTTTGTTTTTTCAATTTTTTTGCATTAGTTTAGTTCAAATTTTTGCATTAGGATTCAGGACAAGGATCAAAATATTGAAAAGAAGGAGAGTAATATTTGCCACCCTTGCACCTCTCGATGAGCCTGGGTACACATATGAAAGCTTTCTTAAGATAATTTTCCATCTCCCTATAGTGAAAAACTTATTCTAACTAAGCAAAGTGTAAGTGGCCCATTATCCGCACATTGTCTATTTTCTAAAAGGAACAATCACACATAGTGTAATTAGAGAAGGATTGTAAAGGATCATCGTATATCCATATCTTATAACATTGTGATTATACACTTCAAAACACACACGAAGCACCGGTAAGCACTGGACCAAAAGGCACCCAGTGTGTTGGGACCTTTGTCCTCTTCTTACGGTTGTTTCACCAAGGCACACCTTATGAACATTAAGACTCTCTAAAACTAACCAATAATTGAACTCACTAAATTATACCCACAGGGGCCACAAAATAAATTATAGTTCAGGTTAGGACCATTTGGGGTAGGCATCCAATAAGCCGCCATGGTCATTCTACATTTTGAAACATAGATGTTGACTATTTAGGGAGCTTCAAATTCGTTTATCCGCCCATGGAACAGAATTCCAAAGTGCTACAGAGACCTGTTTTAGAGGGGGTTAAGCTTAGGCCCAGTGCATGCGGTACTATTTGGGGCTACCTGACCCATATAGTGCTTGGTACTGGTAGTTTAATAACTAGAAGCTCGAGACTCGAATGCTCATGTGGGGCGAAGGTGCTTTAGTGGCCAAATGTAGGGCATCCTTCCCTATAAGTGATGGTGTAGGTAACACTAGATCCTCGTACCTTTACCTTGGTCGATTCTTCAGCTGCTGGAAGGCGTCGCCAGTTCTTTTGAGACGTTAGCCCTAGTACCCATCAGGAGATATCATCGCAAGGCCCAGTTACATTTTAGAGTGCGAGGACGATTAGGTCTTCTTTTTTAGTATCATACGTGAAACAACCAAAACCATATTTTTTCTTTCTTGATCACATAACATTAATCTAAAGAAAAAACTTACCTTTTATTTTTTTCTTTGTTTTATGTATGTGATCCTATTTAATTTGGTAATAATATTCCTCCTCACATAAAACTAAAAAATATTTCCAAAAATTAACCGTTTCGACACCATAATGGACCAAATGGGACCTCGTCGAGCTAGATGTTTTTTGTACCTCCCCCCATTAGAGGGAGGAGTACCAGGTCTTTCACCATTTAGGCATCAAAGATGACACACTTCCACCCTTATTGTATCATCCTTTATTGGGACATCTTTAGTTGGAAACCACCAAGGGTCACCCAACATCGCACACGTGGAAACCCCAATAGGGTCACCACACACAACTCCTCCTACAACCCCTAAAGGGAAATGGAGCACTACCCCTCCGGGGAATCAACTTAACACACAATAGGGTATGTCACAGGGTAATATTCCCCAGACACCCCCCATACATCATCACACTCAGATCCCTGTGTCTCCACAGTACACAATGGCATTCAATACTCAGTTACCTTTTTTAATATCATCAAATCTCCCAGATCTAACAAAGCTAACTAATGATCCCATTGCGCATAGCCCCAATTGGCGCCCCATTCCCATGAAGCTCCCCTCCTACAGTCCAAAATTTGAAGAGAAGCAAGTAGAAGACCTTGGAAATCATATAATTACTTTCCACCTATGGTGTCCATCCAATATTATTTTTGATGATTTTATTCAACTGAGACTGTTTAAATGCACCTTAACCAGACCTGCCGTGAAATGGTATGTGGAGCGGCCTTCTGCTTCGCATGGAACCTTTAGTGCCCTTGCTACTGTGTTCCTCACATATTTTCTGTTACCCATCCACCATGACTCGGGGATAGAGTTACTGAACAATTTTAGGCAAACTCCAACTGTCCATATCTCAGACCATCTCCATGAATGGTGGCAACGTCGAAGTTTGTGAAATTCCAAACTTGATGATAGATTTTTACTGGACCTATTTTTGAAAATTCTGACATCATATATTTCAAAAGATGTTGCGACCCAAGGGCCTACCTCCGAAGAGGACACCATTAGTAAATCCCAGCAACTCTAACTTATATAAACCTAGTTAGGATACATTTACAACATCCTGCCTAACGCCCTCCAAACTTACAGAGAATTCCCAGGTACATCAAATACTGCAGACGACTTGTTCGGTTCATTGATCCAAGGTCACCTAGGTAGCAGTATCCAGTACCTAGGGTACTCATATGATTCTAACCAGAACGTCACGCAACCTGGATACCACCAGAGTCACTCCACACCTCTAGAGAATATGGCAAATAGGGTGTCATCATACCATCATCAGTAGGGAGGATCTTACCCTCCCCCTCAAAGGACCCAGTACGCAGCTAGGAATGTTGACGGAAGAGATTCCCCTAGAAACCATATACCAATCAAGGATAGGGAAACCAATATTCCCCCCCCCCCACTACACAAAACCTACCACCGCAAAACAATGTGCCTGTAAACTTTGTGCAACCTTCTCAGGCCCATACGTGCCAGTCTTATGACCAGGAGAATCATAGTAATCCTCCTAACGCTACAAGGAAAAAGCCTAAAAATAAACAAAATTGAGACTCTAGATAGGGGGGCAGCAACCAACAATGCCCTCCATGATCTCAGGTTGGGGGAAACCCTAGATGAAATAAAAAACAGGAGCCAAACAACTCGCAAGGGCAGAACAAGAGGGCTAATCTACGGACAAACCATTCTTGTGCTATATGTAGTGAGTACATCCATTACACTCATCATTGTCTCGAGCTCCTTGAACTAAAGAAACTTAAGGGTAACTGTGGACAAGGGGGACCTACCAACAAACCGTTATAATGCAGGAGCCCTTCCCCCACCAAGGAGTGGTAAATACCCAACAATAACAACCAACCCCAAATGATTTTTGGAACATCAGCCATGAAATTTACATGACTGGCGAAGAAATTTTCTTCCAAATGAGGAATCGAAACTATGAGGCCCCCCCAAACACTAATTCGTTAGGGGCAAGCATGAGTGCACCTACTACACCGTTGACTATATCCAAAATATCTATTGAACCCATGCCAAAGATAGCTAAGGGTCCAACTAGGTGAGTAGGACACCACTCAAAAGCGGCCCATGACTACAACATCGTGGATGATTTAGAACAATCTCTCGCTACCATGTCAGCTTTAGAGGTCCTTCAATCTTTCCCAAAACAGCGGACAACCTTACTTTCCGCATTAGGCACCATCAACCCTTTTGATTCCGGCCTAATGGATTTCAACTTAGGCAAAGCCACCCCTAGGCTTCCTTCACTGGTCGCCTTTCAGATACCGGTATTAGTCCAAAATATCACTATAAATCGATGTATCATCGACGAGGGTGCATCTACATGAATCATGTCCAAGACTTTTTGGAAAAAGTTGGGATCTCCTGAACTAAAACCATCCAATATCATGCTCAGAGCATACGACAGGCACCCTTTTTCTCCCGTCGGTCTATATCAGAATGTCCCTGTTAACTTGGTCATAAAAATGGTACTCATAGACATTTAGGTCTTGGATGCTCAACTTGACTACAGTATACTCGTTGGGTGGAGTTGTATGTATGCCATGACTACCGTAGGCTCCTCTATTTTCCGATTGATGATGTTCCCCCACAAAGATCGAATCGTCACCATTGACCAACTAAGATACTATGATAAAAAATCCATGATGGTTGTCGATGCCATTCTACCCTATGTAGACACAACTACATAGTCGCTCATGCAGTACCAAGAATATGGTCTCGGTCAATTCAAACCATCATCAATCCTCAAATCATTCCTAGGAGATCCCCCTGTCATACAAGAAACAATCTCAGATGTCACAGGGGCACCAATGTGCATGATGTTATCATCAAACACCGAAACCAGCTAGGAGATGAAGACTAGTAGTACAAAAAATAAGGCCACTGGAATGGCTTTTTTACCCTATGCCATCTCCCAAACTCCATTCCTATACCCTCCACCTAGTTTTGTGTCACAAAAAGTCTTGGCAATTGTAACATTTCCAAACATGTCTTTCACAATACATTTCTGGTATATGGTCCCACCAACCATGTTGGGAGGCCCTGGAATCACTTCTACCAGAGTAACCCCCATCACTCCTAAGGATGTGACACTGGTTAACGAGACTCCCATAAAAATGCCAGTTAGAGCAACGAGGAAAACCAACAAAAAAGGGAAAAAGATAGAAAACCCCATCATACCTAGGGCATTGCAACCCTGTGCATTATGCGATATCGTAGGCCATCCTACCAATATTTTCCCAGAATTATATGAATTAAAACCTCTTCTAAGCTCCGAAAAAAATGTCGCAGCCCCATGTTGCCATAAAAAAGGAAAACACCACGAAAAATCAAGGGAAAGCATTACGCAACAAACATGTGTGTGCTATCTGCAACCATTATGGGCACTACACTCATCATTTCCCAGAGATTCCATGATATAGGGATTCCTTGCATGCCCTAGAACAATCATACCAAGATGCACCCTCAAATCCCCCCACACAGACAGATGAGGGAGAACCTCAAGTCATATTATACCTACAAGAGGCGAGGCAGTCACCTGAGAGACCATCTCCCCCTCAGTATCTCCCCCCACCTCGCATCCAACTCTGTGCACTATGTGATGAAAGCAATCATTTCATTACTCACTGTGCGAACCTAGAGCTGTTTCAGAGATGGTATCTTGTTGACCCCGTATACCACGACGGCCTCTGAGCAGTCTAATATTCGTGTCGGTTGTGCTCTGGCGACCACCCAATTCGTCATTTCCATTATATCCCCTGATTCCATTCGGTGTTAAACAACTTACCCATGGCCATATTACACCTCTCCCTAGCAGACAAATTAGATAGAGAATCCATGGAAAGCTCAACAACACAAGAAGATGTGACAAGCAGTTCCATTCTCTTCATGTTAGCCAAAAAGCAGCCAGTCAGGGGGCACATCGTCACCCCCAACCACCCTCCACGGATAATAAAAAAACTGTGCATTATGCAACACACATAACCATCTAGTCACCCAATTCTCAGACCTATAATTTCTCCACAAATGGTATCCAATCACTTCAACAACCCAGAGGGAAGGGAATATCGAAGACATACAATCATGTCTGGTCTGTCAAGGCAACCATCAAACTCGACACAATACTTACATCTCCCAAGTGCACCCGCTAATAGACATCATATGCTCATTAGATATACACTGCCAGGATATAGTTGATCTAGGGCCAAGAAAACCCAAAGTAAGGTAACCTGCCCCCAGGCAACCTACCCCCCATCAATACCAAAATGTTAGGAGAGCTAAATCAACACATCGTCCTAGCAGGACACGGGACCATCCAAGGACGGCATGCGGGCTATGCGATAAAATTTACCACCAATTCAATCAATGTAAGGAACTGAAGAACCTTATGAACAACCTTCGCATGGTCACCCCCATCCCGTAGATCAATCTCTCTAATCAAGAGAATATCACACACTGCTATTGCAGGATTTTCTCACAATTCCACTATACGATGAATTGTGAGTACCTCCCAAGGCTATGAGAGGAAAGAGTAGCGTTAAGGCTAAATTCCCCGAAGGAGCTAGCCCTTTCAAAACCAAAAACTCGGAGATGGTAAAATAAAATTCATACCCCAACGCCTGATCCTTTCTGAGCATCCACTTGAGGTAAAAAGAGTAGCGTTGGTTCTCATACCATCTACTCAATAAGCACTGTGATACCATGCACCGTTTGCACGGGCCATAATCATGAAATAGAGTTGTGCCCCTTAATGGAAACATTTAGGCATCTCTGCACTCGGCAAAACTTCCCAATCCAAGAAAGTGAAAGTACCCTTGGTATGCCTCGGGAGGAACCTAAACTTGTTGTCATGCAAACCACCACGATGGAAATCCTCCCCCACCCAACATTGACGAAACGCAACATCACATACGATTCATATCGTCATGCATCGGAACCATGGCTCGTTTTGTCTACTCATCCATCATTGGTGTCGAGACTGCTACAACTACGAAAGTAGTTGTACCACTGATAGTGAAAACTCAATCCATCTGCACCCTATCGACCGCATCTGGTTCCACAACATCAACTATGGAATCATATTCATGTCTGTCAACCAACTCTGTTAGGACTGAGCCACATCCTCACGACCTCACGCAAAATCACTCCCCCTTATATACCTTGTTCCAGTCATATGAGGATATTTGGAGGCCATGACAGAACCAAATTATTCATAGGATGTAATGCATTACCACTCGTTTTTTCTTCCCGAAAAGACATTCGGCCCAAACAACCCAGAAAATCATGAGATATACGCAATCGAATCAAAATATTTCCTTCCATCTGAGAAATTTGACTGGTTCAAAAATCCCATCCCGGCACTCAACATGTTCGAAGAAGGGAACATGTCCAATATTTCACCAACCATTATGGTAAATATCTCCAGAAATCCAGAAAAAATTGAATAAATTTCACTAGAGGCAGCATGTTCTCTAGACGAAGTAATCTCTTACACAAACTTGTTTCAAGAATATAGAGACATCTTTGCATGGGATTATTAAGAAATTCCAGGGCTTAGTCCCACTATCATAGAGAACCATATTGGCACCTGGCCCGACATACCATCGGTATGCCAGAAATAACGTCAATTGCAAACATTTAAGGCAAAAGAAATTAAGCAAGAAATCGACAAGCTTCACAAATCTAGGTTTATATAACCCATAACTTACACATCATGGGTTTCTAATCCTATTCCTGTCATGAAAAAACAGGGCACCATTTGCGTCTGTACTGATTTCCAAGATTTGAACAAAGCTTGTCCAAAAGACAACTACCCTACCTCGTTCATCGACCAAGTCATCGACGCTTGCTTTGGACATGAGGCCCTATCCTTCATGGAATGATTCTCAGGATATAACCAAATTGAAATTTGGCATACCGATCAATACAATATGACATTCACCACCCCGTGGGGCACTTTCCCATACCAAGTTATGCCAATCGATCTTAAAAATGCTGGAGCCACTTTCCAACGGGCCATGAACTATGCCTTCCATGAATTAGCCCATAGTATCCTCGCTTACTTGGACGACCTCACTATTTGATCCAAGAATCGAAGTGATCATATGGAGGATTTACGGTTGGTATTCCATAGATGTCGACAATACAACCTATGCTTGAACCCTCTCAAGCGCATCTTCGGTGTCAATGCAGGTTGACCTTTAGGTTTTATAGTGTCCCAAAAAGGGATCAGAGTGGACCCCCTCAAATTCCAAGCTATCAAAGAGGTGCCACCACCACGAACCCTGAAGCAACTCCAGAGCTTACAGGGGAAAGCCAATTTCCTTAGATGCTTTGTCCCAGATTATGCCACTTGCACGCAGGGATTCCTACGCCTTCTCCATTAGGATATCCCGTTCAAGTGGGACGATCAAGCCAAACAATCATTTGAGGCACTGAAATATGCATTATCTTTAGCCCCATTGATCAATGCACCAAATTACAACAAATATTACACCCTATATCTGTCAACGTCCGAAACCGTGCTAACTGGGGTGTTAATCCAGGATGGCCCCGATGGTAAAGAACAAGTAATTTATTACGTCAGTAAAAACTTATCAGGCCCCATATTAAGGTATGAACTTGAAGAGAAAAAATCCCTAGCCCTAATACATGTAGTCTAGAAGCTTCGGCACTACATTATCTTACGGACTACAAGAGTCGTCACAGCTATCAACCCCATGATATACCTGCTAACCCACCATTTGATGAACCACAAATATGCTTGTTAGGTATTCATACTGCAGGATTTTGACTTACATTTCAACACCCCCAATAGAAAGAAATCTTTGATATTATATTACTTCATCACTGACCTCCCAAGTCACACCAAAGGATCCCCACTCAATGACTCACTACCTGACGGAATGGCTACCGCCAAAAATTTCTACGAGCAGGATATATTTGGCCAACCTTATTTCATGATTGCATCATGACAGTCAAAAGGTGTGAGCGATGTCAACACTTCTCCAAAAAGGCAAGAGCACCTCCTGCTCCTCTGCACCCGGTCATTGTAGTCGGTCCTTTCTGTAAATGGGGGATCGACTTCATGACTTGCAACCTTGCATCATCTGGAAACCACAAATACATTATCATTGGTGTCTACTATTTCACCAAATGGGTAGAATCCATGCCCACATAAGACAACATGGCAGAAACCGCGGCACGATTTATGTTCAACCATGTCATCGCATGGTTCGATGTGCCAAAAGAGTTAGTCTCCAATCACAGAAAACATTTTGAAAACGAAATTTTCCAGGAGATGTCTCACCACCTAGGATTCACACATGAATTTGCATCACCATACTATCCTCAGTCCAATAGATAGGTAGAAACTATTAAAAAAGTGCTCAAAACAATGTTACAGCGAATGGTGAATAACCATAAGACAAACTGGAACCATATGGTTTTTTTTTCTATGTGGGCATACCGCATGGTAGTTAAAAACTCAACATGATTCACACCCTTCCAACTAGAGTATGGGGTCAAAGTCGTGATTCCCATCGAACGTGAAATACCTAGCTTGCACGCCACCATCGAACTCCTCAATGATACCCAACATCTATAACAACGATTAGTATAGCTAGAACTCGTCGATGAAAATCGACAACAGACTCTCCAACATAATGAGGCTCATAAAAAACGGGTAAAAGCATCATTCAACCGCAACATCACCTCTTTCTCATATACTGAGGGAGAGTGAGTCCTCCACTATGATGTCGCGAAAGAGGCCCTAGGACCTGGGAAGTTCGAAACGCTATGGAAAGGTCCCTACGTCATAAAAACTCTCCTCCTCAATGAGGCATACATCCTATCAGAGCCCGACAGTATATGCCTAGCTAACCCCGTCAATGGGCTCTACCTCAAAAATTTTACCCATAAGGGGTAGGAGGCCTCAACCCTAGAGATAAGATGCATGTAGAAAAACATGTTTTTTGATGATCACAATCATCACAGTCTTGTTATAAAAAAGTGCTTTGGGGTCACAGGTGGATCATTCCCCCTCCATTATTTTGGATTCACTGATGGAGCATCACGATGGTCTCAGAACCTAGCTACAGCCACCTGAGCCATTTACTATCCCGACCGATCGTCATTCTTCACCAACGGAGTATGCATCAGATCAACCACCAATAATCAGGTAGAATATGATGCATTCATCGGGCCAATGAGTGATGCCTTCAACCAAGGAATTCTCCATCTGCATATCTACCTTGATTCCTAGCTAGTGTTTTCACAGTTAAACCAAGAATTTGAAGTATGGGATTCTCAAATATTTAGAAAATATTTGCATGCACGAAGATTAAGTCATCAATTTGATCATATTACATTCACACATATACCAAGAAATCAAAACCAGACAGCTCATCGCATAGCTAATCACATTCTAGACTGGAATGCATCTTATATAAACCATCATCCATAGAAAAAAAAACATAAAAAATAGATCTCCATCAAAGGTACATGATATCCATAAAAAAAAATAACCATAGACACATCATCAAGAGCCACAAAAAATACATATCTCGCATATATATAAAAAATAGGCGTGATTCAAAATATACAAGTCATGTCACTGACTCGTAGGTCAGCCAAAAAACAAAAATATATATACTTGTCATCAAAAAATAAGGGAAGAATCCTCATAATGGGTGCTTTCCTTGAGTACATATCATCTCTAGTTTTGAGCCTCGCCAGGTGGATCCTCTAAATGCACCGCTGCACCTGGTGCAAGTACAGGTGCAAAAAATAAAACAGAAAGCGCCGCACGACTTAGTGTCAGACGATACACCCTCTCTCGAGCCATAAGCACCTTAATCCATGCGTCGTCCAGGTCATCTACAAAACCCTGGGTCGACATACCCTAGGTCAACCTCTCCACTCAACCCAAAGCATTGGCTAAGTATATGGACCGAACCTCGGAAACAACTAGCTGCCCCTCAACCACCACTACTCATGCCTCTGCCACCTTAGCACGAGCAAGAACAACAACATACTAGGGAGCGACCACACTTCTACCCTCCCTTGAGGGTCCAACACCATCACCCTGCCCCCCAACCTGGGGCTGAGAAAACCCACTTGGAACCCTCCTCAGTGGTTGAAGCCCCACCAAGCGAGAAATCAGACACCCAACCGCTCCCACATCTGCAAGAGAAATACTGATAGTGTTAGTGTCACCATAATAGACATATAAATATAAACATCATAAATACTCAAAAAATGCAGAAAAATATCAAAAAATCATACCTGTAGGTCCCCACGCATAACAACTAGGAAGACCCATATTTGTATCCCCCCGAAAATCCATCCTGATGTATGGATAATCCATGAACATCTGCGGGTTTTCTTGGAACCATGCCTCCATGTTCACATCCCAATAGCGACCCACCTCCCCTCCTCCACCACAAGGCATAACGGGTGCCCACCGCCGAATCTGAGGATCTTGGCGAGCACCAATGGGGACTGGCACGATTGGCTGCAACATCACCACCCTCTCAAACATGATATTGTGGAGGATGCTAGCATAAGTAAACACTTTGGATTTTCCCCGGGCCTTCCCTAGCTACGTCACCATGCCATCGTATACATGGCGCACCCAATCATAAAAATGACTAACCCGGAGCTGGTAAAAGACACCAATTTGTTTTCCTGACACCATTTTGGGTGACGATGACCCTATCAACTAAACTATCATAGCTAGGGAACACCACTCAACTAAGTCAGTCATCGATGTAATAAGGACGCACCCCTGAGAAAGAGGTGCACCGTTGCAGTGCTACTCTGCCCAGCGACAGATACTCACCTTCCTAGGCAGGAGTGGGTGTGGTAGCGCCTCACCCTGAGGTAGTAGGCCAACCACAAAATACACATCTGTCTCTGGATGGATGGCAAAATTTTGACCCCACAGGACCATCACCTTTCGCCTCATGTTCTAGCAGCAAACCAGGAAATGAAGTAGGATATCCTGATATCTCAGGATATCATTCTCCAAAAACTGGAGAAGGCCCCACTATGCTAGGAGCCCCCATGCATTGGCATCCTATGCCACAACAATGTGTAATTCAGGCCAATCATGCTCATGCCACAACCAACTCAATGACCCAAAAACCAAACAAATCAAAAATTCTAAGCAAAAATTCTCTTGGATCATCATGGTGCCTATTTTCTACACAAGTGCAATGTTCATGCATCTATATCAAGAACATATGTGTAAGTCTTTGTGCAAAGACTCAGCCATGTGCGAAAACCTCGCGGAAAATTTTATTTCCCCGCGAGGTCTGCGCGCCTGTACCTTGATCTCCCGTGTGATCAAGGCTAAAAATAGGTAGGTATTCATACAAACCTAATTTGTACAGACCCCACCCCCTAGATAAAAATGAAAAAATTGAATTACTGGACGTTTAGGGCCCTAACTGGAACTGATGACATGAATCCTGAGTACACAGGTTGACCACAACGACAATAAAGGCTTGGCATCAAGGGCTCAACTCTGACATCACAACTCTCAAACAACACAAATGAACTGAAATGAGCCATATTGACCCATATATCACCCTTTTCTACTTATTCGACAGACCGTAATGGGAGCTCATATCGCCCAATTGCAAAACCAAAAACAACATAGTGATCAACACTTCATCACGTCCAAAGTAGGCTTCACACATCCACGCCTCAGAAAAATCATTTTTCAGTTGCGACAGGTACGCCCTCTCATATCACTTTTTATTCAACTTTATTTTCAATATATTTGAATACAAAAGATGTTGTCACTTGGTGTATTGGTTTCAGGATTTACAAGCACAAAAAATCGTCTGTTTCCCTAGCGACTGAAAGTACAAGAGAAGGTATCATTCTACACCCAACATGATAGGCTCCTTAAAGAAGCTTTGCATATCCTGACATCGTTTCTCCACAAGAATAACCCATAGGGTCTAGTCACCAGAGCACGTTTATCATCACCCCACCTTGCACATGATAAACATCCTTGTCGGTCGGTTGAGCCTCACCCTCCATGGCATCTATCACTCAAGTAGACCATACATCAAGAGCACGACGCCATGGCCATAACATCCAAGTCCAGGAAGCACTTCATGTTCATTCATTCATCATACATCAAGTCAATTTTTACCATATCACGCTAAAACCCCTTTCCCGGACTGCCACTCTCATAAACAGATCTAACACACACCACCACGTCTTGCATTTGGCCTACCGCACCCCCATCAGCATAGCCCATCTGTGACACTTTCCATCTGCTTCGTCACCCTAGCACCAAGACCATCCAATGGGGCCCCCACCCTCTTAAAAACACACCCTCCTCACATCATTAATGAGTGATCATTTTCATATTTATTGGGGCACCCATCTCCATGCTTGTACATCCAAACCCATTATATATTATTTTGGAAAGTGTACAAATATTATTTTTAGGAGAAAAATCCCACCCATCCATCCACATTTCCCACCTAGAAACAGTCCCTAAACACCCTTATCCGGAGCTTCACATTCTTTACCCAACCCCCCATGACACTCATAACAACCACATACACACCCTGGACGTCCTACCGACCCCAGGGTTTTCCTCACCATAAATCGTTATGACTGTTGCCACTTTCATTGACAAGCTCCGACCTTGGGTCATTGAAATCCCATCATCAGTTACAACCATTTCGCGTCACCATGCCTATGTTAACCTATCATACCCCACCTGCTACATCATAGACCTTGATGCAAACAAGCTGTAATATAATCAGAATACGCGCAGAACTTCTTGCTGGAGGGTCCCACAACACTTTGAACCAATTGGAAGTGAATCACACTTCGCAACTTTAATGCTTAACTTAGTGGTTAACCCCTATTCCATGTGATCTGTGATCAAATCGCATCACATAAAAAACAACTTACCATGTGACACCTTAACACTAAACTCTAAAATTCGTGATTTGTGAAATCGCTCCCAATGGGATTTGATGTTCATCGTTGGTATTGTAGGATCAGACGGTCCACACTTGTTTTCGCTGATCTACTTCACATCGCAAGTTAAATAACTTATCATGTGAATTCTTAATCACAGTCACTAAAATCTATTATATGCGAAGTCTTCATTGGTTGCGATGTGATTTCCCACCATTGAGTCGTGAAAGATCTAACAGTCCTCGTTGTTGCTTGCATGTCCGATTGGCCTTCTATTGTGTGATTAATGAGATATTCAACAGAGAAATAAAAAACGGTCAGTTTAAACTAGATAGCCAAATAAAAATACAAACCACTTGGAATTAAATCAGAAATGAAATTACACAGAGCCAAGCCCTTGGATGGCTGGATTTTACATTTCCTTTGCTCTCCATTCACTCCTCTCTCACTCTTCTCTCACACCTATTCCACACCTCCTTCTCACACCTACTCATGCATATATATATCTACCTGAAAGTGGTTATTCTCATCTTTTATTAGCTTTCTGTTTGAACCACTATAACAAACAAATTCTATCCTGTTATCATGATCTAATCTATTTGGCTTAATCTCCTCGTAGGGAGAAACCAATTTCTATTTTATTCCTAATTAATTTAGAAAATCAAAACAAACTAACTCCTCCCATTTAAAACTAAATAAAATATTAATAATCAATGTTTCTCCAACCTTTGTTAGCCACAACACGTGAACACACAATCACATTACTGGCTAAATCCGGATGCTCCTGCATCAGACTCCCGAGGAAGAAAAGATTGATCCATCAATGTTTCAGGATCTACATTAAACTTTTGTAACTCTGTCGCTGTCATCCAACTGGCATCTTCCACTGTGTGTCCTTTCCATTTGACTAGATATCGATAATAGGTTTGTCCTCTGGTCTTCTTTGCTACTCTTTTCTCCGGAATGGCTTCCACTTCTTGCTTTGTTATCTTTGGCATCTGTTCCTTCCAATTCGAAGTTTGGTCTTCATCTTCTTTAAATTCTTCTTGTATTTCTTTCTATGTTCGTATGGGTACAAATCTGCAATATTAAAGATTGGTGATATCCCAATTCCTGCTAGTAATTCAATCTCATATGCATTTGAGGAAAACTTCCTCAAAATTGTACATGGCCCTATATTTTTCATTTTTAGTTTGCTATAAGTCTCGACTAGAAACCTTTCCTTCCTTAGATAAACCATGAATAAATCATCTACTTGAAACTCCCTTTCAGTCCTCTTCATATCAGCTCTTTGTTTATAATTTTGGGTGTTTTTCTATAAGCTCTGCTTGTCATCTTCCTGCAAATTTTGTATCTGTTCTACAAATTCTTCAGCTTTTATACTCCTTTTCCCTTGTTTTCTCAAATCTCTAAGTTCATACACCCCTCTTGGATGCATCCAAAAAACAATATGAAATGGACTCATTCCAGTAATCTGATTAGTAGTATCATTATAGGCAAATTCAGCTTGAGCAAGTGCTACATTACTTTGGATTTTGTGAACCAAAATCCTTAATATATTTCACAGACTCCTACTCACCACTTCAGTTTTTCCATCTGTCTGAGGATGATAGGCTGAACTGAAACTGAGGTTTGTACCTAGCTTCCTCCATATAGTCCTCTAGAAGTGTCCTACGTGTTGAATCCTTAGTTAAACTGAGAGGGGGGGTGAATCAGTTTAACACATACATGAGCTTTTTAAACTTTTCATCAAGCTTATTTACAACTTAATTTTATAACCAACTTAATATGTGAACAGTCTTAATATGTAACAGCAAGTATTAAGTTAATGTGACACCAAAATTATTATGAGAGCAGCAAACATTAAGCAGATTGGATAGAACATATCAACACATAAGCAACACACACAGAGACAACAGATATAAGTGGAAACCCATAAAGGGAGAAAACCACATCTTATTATTGTTGTGATGCAAAGGCAAGCTCCAACTCCTTTCACCACTGATTTTCTGCAGGAACCAACCTACAAGAGGCTCCAACCTCAGTCAGCTACAACTGACATATATCAAGCTTCAACTTGATAGGGAAGCTCCAACTTCCTCATTCAATCAAAAGAAAATATTTGTTGATTTACCTCAGATATCAGCTCTATTCTATAGCATCTCTTTCTGCTCCTCTTTTTCTTATCGTCTCTGCCTCAATTCTTCATACTCTGCATTCTCTAACCTCACTCTCTAACCTCTTTATGCATATCAAGGTGATATCATTTATAGAGATTTCCTTATGACTGTTTGTATTCCTCAGGGAATTTGAAATGGATAGCCATACCTCTTAGCCTTCTGCCTTCTCATTTCTTTTCCAGCTCACTCAGAAAAATATAACTGTATGTACTAATTTTAATATTACAGTGGGATTTTTTTTTTCTTCCGGAGACTTGCCAATGCATCACAAACAATATAAACTAATTAAAACATTTACATTTAATTACAATGAGAACACTAGCTCAACTCATTCAGCCTCTTGGATCACTGCGTATTTGTATTTTTTGTGACTGTGTCTGTCTTTTTCTTCTATGTATACCTTTATGTTCATTGTTGTTGCGTAACTCCTGCATATATGTAACTGCGCCTTTTATATAATGCAATTCAATTCTCGGCATAATAATGAGGCATTTTTAACATATGAACTACCGTGTTATATAACTCAAATAACTTTCAGCGATATAATGATAATAGATCATTTTAATACACAAAATGCCCTTTCGGGCCCACTCGCCGAACTTTACTTTTGCTCCGATGCGATGAGCCTTTGCAAAGGTCCCGATGCGATAATCGCAATCGCTGCTTTCCATAGAATGCTCCGATGTTTTGTTCTCCTCCGATGCGATCAATCACTGTTCACTTCACTGCGCCGATGCGATGGGTCGCTCCGATGCGATGTAACACTATTCACTTCACAGTGCCGATGCGATGAATTGCTCCGATGTGATGGTTCACTTTGATGCTGGAACTCAAACATATATCAATCATGGTTTATAAACCCATCGGGTCCGCATCTCAATCGAAACTTTGTCAACACGTTCCGCTGCTACACTTTTCTCCGATGCGATTTGTGAGGGTCCCACCTTATAGAACTTCGTTTGTATTAAACCCGAACAGTCGAACGCTACATATAAATAGATATATGTTTTGGTCCCTTGTATATAAAGCGCAACATATATAAAGCGCTACATATATATAAACTTTCCGCTTCAGCGTTAATGTATCCTCCAGCTTGGGATAAGATTCTCGAAATTTCATGTAGGGGGTCCCACTTGCGTATTAACTTTGGTTTATATTCAAACATTAACATAAGGTTTCGGGCCCACAGCTTATATATATCCGCATACCAACTCATTTATACATACATATATGAAATCAACCTTTAATAGCTCAATAAACCAAAGGTTCTCACCTTGGCGGAGTTCGACCCACTATATATATATGCTCTAGGCTTACCCTTCATATGATATATTGTAAGTCCAAACCACAACTTTGGTTAGCTCATTACATGCGCATATATATATATATATATATATATATATATATATATATATATATATATATATATATATATATATATATATATATATGTCACCATCGCACTATCAACTAACTCCATACCCTTCCATGCCTATGGTTCCATTATCTCGTACCAACAAATATATATATATATATATATATAATTCCCCAACCAGTGTGAAGACCAATGTATTAACTTTAACATAGGCCTAGCCCGCACCTCATTTCATATAGGTTTCGACTTTTATCACAATATATAAATATATATCACCATGTATGCATAATCCCTGAGTCAAGCATTAAAACCATTAATATTTGACCCGTATTATGTCATGAGACCTTTATAATAAAAAATTATCACTGTGCTCATCATTGAATATCAAAACCATATATTAAATTAAAATGTCGGCCCCACAACTAATTTTCTTGAGTTAACTCTCATTCATCGCGCGATCGTGGCCACCGTTGATTCCCCAACACCTTTGATCAGACGGATAGAACGCTTATCGCGTTTTTTCAATCTCCGAGCATTAACGCTCCAAATTCACACGATGAACGTTGTTTTTACAAACCACTTTTGGCCACGCATTAGTCGATAACATACATCGTGTTCAAAAAGGTGAATTCAACTTACCACTTAAGGGCAGCGCAATACATGTTGTTTCTTCCACTGAAACCGTCGCCACTATTCCTCCTGGTTCCATCTTTGACTCAGGGTTCCGGTATTTTATAATTTCGCGTCAATTGTTTATTAAACCTTCATACTTCATTTAAATGTATAGATTGTGTTTTATCCCATATACACCTAACCCCGCTGTATTTTAGCTTCTCGGTTCCGCCTCTTCTTGATCATTTCACTTTTTGTTAACGGCTCTGCCTCTGTATTCTTTGTCTCCGCCTTTGCTGCTCGACCATTTCATCTCTGCCTTTGTATTCTATGTCTCTGCCTCTGCTGCTCTGCCTCCTCTGGTTCTGCGTCCTTTCTCTGTCTCTATGTCCTCTGCTGTTCGACCGTTTCATCTCACGGCTCTGCCTCCTCTGGTTCTACCTCCTTTCTATGTCTCTGTGTCCTCAGTATTTTACTGCCTTGCTTATTTTGCTACTGCTCGACCCTCTTTGCATCTTGTTGCCTCTTTTTCTCTCTGTCTTCTATGCTGTCTCCTTTGCCATCAATGACAACATTTCCAACAATCTCCCCATTTGGCATTGATGGCAATACATTTCCTCTGCTTGCCTTTTATGACCCTTTCTTCTGTTGCTCGCTTTTCCTCCCCCTTTGACATCAATGGAAAAGGGTTTCTCTGATCTTGAGGACCTGTTTCATGCTCTGTTTAGTTGCTCTCTTTGTTGACTGATCTCCCCCTAGAATGATGTCTTCTTTTCTATTCTCCCCCTGGAATGAAGCTTTCTTTTTCTATCAGAGAGTAGTATCTGAAGACACTACCCCTAGTTTGTTTCTTAGATATTCGAATGGTTCTCTAGCAAGAGGTTTTGTGAATATATCTGCTATTTGTTCTTTTGTTGGCACATATTCCAACTTCACTACCTTCTGTGCTACTTGTTCTCTTAGGAAATGGTACTTGATTGGGATGTGTTTAGTTTTTGAATGAAGTACAGGATTTTTTGAAATACTTATAGCACTCGTATTATCACATTTGATAGAGATAGGTTCATCAATGCTTACCTTCATGTCTTGGAGGGTTTGCTTCATCCACATGACTTGTGTGCAACATGCTGTTGCTGCTATGTATTCTGCTTCTGTTGTAGATAGAGAGATAGATGTTTGTTTCTTGCTTAGCCATGCCACTAGAATTTCTCCTAGATAGAATGCACCTCCACTTGTGCTTTTCCTGTCATCCACACAACTGACCCAATCTGCATCTATGTATGCTGTCAAAGTGAAGCTTTTGCCTTTTGGATACCAAAGTCCATGCTGTGCAGTTCCTTGTAGATATATGAATATTCTTTTGACTGCTAGAAGGTGATTTTTTTTAGGTGCTGCTTGATATCTAGCCACAAGTCCTACTGCCAACATAATGTCTGGTCTTGATGCTGTTAGGTACAGTAGACTTCCTATCATGGATCTGTAAAATCTTTGATCTATATCAGCAGATTCATCATTAGCACATAGCTTGCATCCAGTGATCATGGGAGTTGACACACGTTTGCAGTCTTCCATTTTGAACTTTTTCAACATCTCTTTTAAGTATTTTTCCTGTGAGATGAATGTACCTGTGTTCTTTTTCTAAATTTGAAGTCCTAAGTAGAAACTGAGCTCTCCAATCATAGACATCTCAAACTCTGATTTCATCTCTTCAGCAAATCCTTTTGCTAGCTCATCTTTGTTGCTTCCAAACATAATGTCATCAACATATACTACAATAATCAGGAGTTCATTTTCATTGGCTTTTATGTATAGATTTTTGTCTACTCCTCCTCTCTTAAAGCCTTGTTTTTGCAAGTACTTATCCAGCCTTGAGTACCAAGCACGAGGGGCCTGTTTCAGTCCATATAGAGCCTTCTTTAGTTTGCACACATGGTTTTCCTTGTTTGTTAATGAGAAACCTTATGGTTTCTCCATGTAGACTTCTTCTTCTAGATCTCCATTTATAAATGCATATTTCACATCCATTTGATATACCTTGAAGTCTTGGTAGCATGCAAAGGCCATAAACATTCTGATAGCTTCCATTTTGGCTACAGGGGAAAATGTTTCATCGTAATCAAGCCCTTTGATTTGTGAATATCCTTTGCAAACAAGTTTGGCTTTATTCCTGATTACCTATCCTTGCTCATTCATTTTATTCTTGAATACCCATTTTGAGCCTATGACATTTTTCTCAGTGGGTCTAGGAACTAATTCCCAGGTATTGTTCTTCTCAATTTGGTCCAATTCTTCATTCATAGCATTCACCCAATACTTGTCCTCGCTGGCTTCTTCAAACTTCTTTGGCTCTATTTGTGATAACATAGCTATGTATACTTCTTCTGTCTGTTCAGTTCGCTGCCTTCTTGTCTGGACTCCTACACTCTTGTCTCCAATGATTTGATCTTTTGGATGGTTCTTTTGAGTGTATCTTGAGGGGGCTTTTGAGCTCAGTTCAGAATCTTCTGTTGTCTTGCTTGCTTCATCATGATCTTGGTTCTCTTCTTCATAATCTTCTGGAGGATTGCTGCAACTTGTACTTCTTGTCTTGTTTGGCAGTGCTTCATCAAATTTTACATCAATGCTTTCCACAATTTTACGAAGAGTCTTGTTGTAGCATCTGTAACCTTTACTCTTGGAAGCATATCCTAAAAATATCCCTTCATCTGCTCTTGCATCAAACTTCCCCAGATTTTCATCATTATTCTTTATGTAACACTTGCTTCCAAAGACTCTAAAGTGCTTGATTGAAGCTGGTTTACCATGCCATAGTTCATAGGGAGTCTTGTCACTGCTTGGCCTTAAATGAGCTTTGTTAAGGATATGCACGGCTGTGTGTACTGCTTCTGCCCAGAAGGTTTGAGGAATATTACTCTCTTGCATCATGGCTCTGGCAATTTGTTGTACAGACCTGTTTTGTCTCTCTGCTACTCCATTCTGTTGAGGTGTCCCTGCAATAGTAAATTGTTGCTTTATCCCATGTTCATTGCATAGGTCTGCAAAGTCATAATCTGTGAATTCACCTCCTCTGTCTGATCTGATGCATTTTAGCTTGCATCCTATTTGATTTTCTGCTAATGCTTTGAATATCTTGAATTTCTCCAGTGCTTCCGATTTATTCTTGAGAAATGCAACCCATGTCATTCTGGAGAAATCATCTATTATCAGCATGAAGTAGGATTCTCCACTTGGTGTTTTAGTTCTTGAAGGTCCACATAGGTCCATGTGTACAAGCTGAAGTGGCCTACTTGTTGATAGCTCATCTTTGGTCTTAAAGGATGTCCGGGTTTGTTTGCCCAATTGGCAAGATTTACATATGGTATTTGAAGGCCTTTTTATTGCTGGCATATCTCGAACTGCTTTCTTCTTGCTCAGTCTAATGACATGGTCAAAGTTAAGATGTCCCAATCTCCTATGCCATAACCATGACTCCTCTAGTTTGCTAAGGTGGCATGCTTCATTCTCTTCTTTTACTATGTAGACATTACTCTCGATTCGAACACCTTTGATCAGAGTCTTCCCTATGGTGCTTGATCTGAATTCATAGTCTTGTGCTCTAAAAATAAATTCACAGCCTTTGTCACATATTTGACTGACACTCAACAGATTTTCTTTCAGCCCATCCACAAATATTACATCTTGGGCCTTTCCTCTGCCATTATCTACGCTGACTATTCCTTTTCCTTTGATTTTTCCTGCTTTATCATTGCCAAAAGTAACATTTCCAAATTTCTTTTCATCAAAGGTTATAAACTTGCTTCTATCTCCAGTCATATGTTTTGAGCAGCCACTGTCCAAATACCATTGGCTTTTCAGGTCTTGAGCAGTTAGAGCCAGGTCACATTTATTCACCTTCTTTTTCCACTGCAAGCATCCTTTTGTTTGGTACCTTTTTTGAGATGATGAACCAAATTCTCTGAGAGGACATTTGGAAGGCATATGTCCAATTTTATTACATACACAGCATTTGATCATAATTTTTGCAGAATTGTGAGTATGAGTAAAATCTCCATGATTCATAAACCTCCTTGAGGTGTTGAACATCAATCTTTGTCCGTATTTTCTGCATTCAATTATTTTATGGCCAAATTCCTTACAGTAAAAACAGTATCCATAGAAACAATTTGCATACCTGATGAAAGGTTGTCTTCTCCATTTGTTTGCTTGAGATAATCTCTTCACTGTTTGCATCCTTTGCTGGTTTGAATTAATCCTCCTTGTATGACAGTATGCAGCAATATGTCCCAGCTTATGGCAGGCATAACAGGTGGCATTTTTCATAGGAGGGAAGAATCTCCTTTGATGGCTTCCAAATTTGACATACTCAGGGGTATATGAGCCTTTTTCTGTTGGCTAAGTATTTATTTCATTCTTTGTTATTAGAGGTTCCTTCTGGTTTCTGTCTCCTTCATTGCATGTTTCTTCTTTTGTAGGAATCATTTGAGTTGCTTCATCATCCTTATTTGCTTTTACAAAAATAATATTTTTGTTTTCCTTTTCTTTGCCTTTACTTGATTCTCCTTCATAGCCTATCCCAATTTTTATCAGAGGACATCTTTGAGCATCTAAAATTTCATTCAACTTACTAGAGCTTGTCATTTGAGAAGAATTTATTGACACTTTCCTTTGGGCATTTTCTAATTTCTTCCTCAGGCATACTACTTCTTCCAACTTCTCTTGTTCCTTAATTTTATCCTTGATTTGCTTAAGTAAAATGTCTTCTATCTTCTTGGCTTCTTCAAGCTCTACTTTCAGCTGAATGAGGACTTCTGAATTTTGTTCTTCTCTTACATACTTGAGGAGAATGTCTTTTTGTTTTCTGCACTTCAGTTTGAGTCTGTCAATCTCCTCCAGGGCACTTCTTAGCTCCCCCTCAAGGTCAACTTCACCTTCTTCTTCATCTTCTAGAAGGAGTCCTTCAAGTTCTTCTATGGCCATCAATAAAAATTCAGAGGTTCCTTCTTCACTTGAGGCTTCATCTGAGTCTTCAGATGCACTGCTGTCTTGTTGAGCATAGAAAGATTTTCTATTGAATTTCTTTCCTTTCTGCCAGTTCTTTGATGTAGTCTTCTCTGATTCTTGAGCCTGATTCCTTGCTTTCTTATAAGGACACTTAGCAGCATAGTTTCCAACTCTTCCACAGTTAAAGCATTTGAATGGAAGTTTACCTTTATATTTACCTAAGCCTCTATCCAGCTTCTTGAAAAATTTGGCCTCTTCTTCATCAGAGCAAGAGCATATCTCATCCTTTTCTTCTTTCTTATTTTATGTTTTAAAAGCTGCCTCCCTCACGCTTGGCTTCTTCTGTGGGAGTCTCATTTCATAGGCTGTTAGATTTCCAAGTAACTGGTTCATGGTCAAGGTTTCCCAATTAGCTGTTTCTTCTATGGCAGAAACCTTGGGGTTAAAGATGGGTGGAAGAGATCTCAGAATATTTTGAACAATCACAACTTCTTTTATGGTTTCCCCTAGAGCTTTCATGTTATTTACTATTTCTACAACCCTTAAAAAGAAGCTGGCAATGTCTTCATCAACATTCATTTTTAAGTTCTCAAACTGGGCTCTATAGACTTGAAGTTTGGCAGTCTTTACCATCTTGTCTCCCTCATGGATGTTCTCTAGGGTATCCCACATCTCTTTGGCAGTCTCTTTGTGCATTAATTTGATAAATTCTGCCTCACACAATCCATTTAAGATGGCATTCATGGCTTTTGTGTTAGCAACAAAATCTTGTTTGGTTTATTTCTCTGAGTCAGTTGCCTTTGGGGCATATCCTAATTCCACAGCAGCCCAAACTTCTATTCCTAGAGACATTATGTATGTCCTCATTCTGATTTTCCAGAAGGCATAATTTGTACCAGTGAAAAAAGGGGCTTTATTGGTTGAGCATCCTTCTTTACTAGCCATCCTGGGGACCTAGGATCTCCTTACCGCAACCGGCACAAAAGGAACTCGTTCCGATACCAAAATGTTGAATCCTTAGTTAAACCGAGAGGGGGGGGTGAATCAGTTTAACACATACATGAGCTTTTTAAACTTTTCATCAAGCTTATTTACAGCTTAATTTTATAACCAACTTAATATGTGAACAATCTTAATATGTAGCAGCAAGTATTAAGTTAATGTGACACCAAACTTATTATGAGAGCAACAAACATTAAGCAGATTGGATAGAACATATCAACACATAGGCAACACACACAGAGACAACAGATATAAGTGGAAACCCATAAAGGGAGAAAACCACATCTTATTATTGTTGTGATGCAAAGGCAAGCTCCAACTCCCTCTCACCACTGATTTTCTGCAAGCACCAACCTACAGGAGGCTCCAACCTCAGTCAGCTACAACTGACATCTATCAAGCTTCAAATTGATAGGGAAGCTCCAACTTCCTCATTCAATCAAAAAAAAATATTTGTTGATTTACCTCAGATATCATCTCTATTCTATAACATCTCTTTCTGCTCCTCTTTTGCTTATCGTCTCTGCCTCAATTCTTCATACTCTGCATTCTCTAACCTCACTCTCTAGCCTCTTTATGCATATCAAGGTGATATCATTTATAGAGATTTCCTTATGACTATTTGTATTCCTCAAGGAATTCGAAATGGATAGCCATACCTCTTAGCCTTCTGCCTTCTCATTTCTTTTCCAACTCACTCAGAAAAATATAACTATATGTACTAATTTTAATATTACAGTGGGATTTTTGTTTTCTTCCGGAGACTTGCCAATGCATCACAAACAATATAAACTAATTAAAACATTTAAATTTAATTACAATGAGAACTCCAACTCAACTCATTCAGCCTCTTGGATCAGTGTGTATTTGTCTTTTCTGTGAATGAGTCTGTCTTTTTCTTCTCTGTATGCCTTTTTGTTCATTGCTATTGTGTAACTCCTGCATATATGTAACTGCGCTTTTTATATAATGCAATTCAATTCTTGGCATAATAATGAGGCGTTTTTAACATATGAACTGACGTGTTATATAACTCAAATAAATTTCGATGATATAATGATAATAGATCATTTTAATACACAAAATTCCCTTTCGGGCCCACTTGCCGAACTTTACTTTTGCTATGATGCGATGAGCCTTTGTGAAGGTCCCGATGCGATAATCGCAATCGCTACTTTCCATAGAATGCTCCGATGTTTTGTTCTCCTCCGATGCGATCAATCACTGTTCACTTCACTGCGTCGATGTGATGGGTTGCTCCGATGTGATGTAACACTGTTCACTTCACTGTGCCGATGCGATGAATCGCTCCGATGTGATGGTTCACTTTGATGCCGGAACTCAAACATAATCATGGTTTATAAACCCATCGGGTCCGCATCTCAATCGAAACTTTGTCAACACGTTCCGCTGCTACACTTTTCTCCGATGCAATTTGTGAGGGTCCCACCTTATAGAACTTCGTTTGTATTAAACCCGAAAAATCGAGCGCTACATATAAATATATATTCTTTAGTCCCTTATATATAAAGTGCAACATATATAAAGCGCTGCATATATATAAACTTTCCGCTTCAGCTTTAATGTATCCTCCAGCTTGGGATAAGATTCTCGGAATTTCATGTAGGGGGTCCCACTTGCGTATTAACTTTGGTTTATATTCAAACATTAACATAAGGTTTCGGGCCCACAGCTTATATATATCCACATACCGGCTCATTTCAACATACATATATGAAATCAACCTTTAATAGCTCAATAAACCAAAGGTTCTCACCCTGGCGAAGTTCGACCCACTATATATATGCTCCAGGCTTACCCTTCGTATGATATATTGTAATTCCAAACCACAACTTTGGTTAGCTTATTACATGTGCATATATATATATATATATATATGTCAGCGCTGCACTATCAACTAACTCCATACCCTTCCATGCCTATGGTTCCATTATCTCGTACCAACAAATATATATTAACATATATATATATCTATATATATATATATATATATATAAACTTCCCCGACCAGTGTGAAGACCAATGTATCAACTTTAACATAAGCCCAGCCCGCACCTCATTTCATATAGGTTTCTAATTTTATCACAATATATAAATATATATCACCATGTATGCATAATCCCCGAGTCAAGCGTTAAAACCATTAATATTTGACCCGTATTATGTCATGAAACCTTTATAATAAACAAATTATCATTGCGCTCATCATTGAATATCAAAACCATATGTTAAGTTAAATTGTCAACCCCACAGCTACTTTTCTCAAGTTAACTCTTGTTCATCGTGTGATCGTGGCCATCGTTGATTCCCCAACACCTTTGATCGGACGGATAGAATGCTTATTGCATTTTTTTAATCTCCGAGCATTAACACTCCAAATTCACACGATGAACGTGGTTTTTACAAGCCACTTTTGGCCACGTGTCAGTCCATAACATACATCGCGTTCAAAAAGGTGAATTCAGTTTACCGCTTAAGGGCAACGTGATACATGTTGTTTCTTCCACTGAAACCGTCGTCACTATTCCTCCTGGTTCCGTCTTTGACTCAGGGTTCCGGTATTTTATAATTTCACGTCAATTGTTTATTAAAACTTTGTACTTCATTTAAATGTACAGATTGTGCTTTATCCCATATACACCTAACCCTGTTGTATTTTATCTTCTTGGTTTTGCCTCTGCTTGATCATTTCACTGTTTGTTAACGGCTCTGCCTCTGTATTCTCTGTCTCCGCCTCTGTTTCTCGACCATTTCATCTCTGCCTCTGTATTCTCTGTCTCCACCTCTACTGCTCTGCCTCCTCTGGTTCTGCCTCCTTTCTCTATCTCTATGTCCTCTGTTGTTTGACTGTTTCATCTCATGGCTCTGCCTCCTCTGGTTCTGCCTCCTTTCTCTGTCTCTGCGTCCTCAGTCTTTTACTGCCTTACTTCTTTTGTTGCTACTCAACCCTCTTTGCATCTTGCTGCCTCTTTTTATCTCTCTGTCTTCTATGTTGTCTCCTTCGCCATCAATGAAAACATTTCCAACACTACGAATTTTGTATCCCTGTCTGAAACAATACTCACATGCAGTCCATGTAATCTTATAACTTCAGAGAAAAACAAATTAGCGATGTGAGTTGCATCACTAGTTTTTTTACAAGCAATAAAATGAGCCATTTTACAAAAATTATCTACGACAACATAGATAGAATCATGTTCTCTTTGAGTCTTTGGAAAACCCAAAACAAAATCCGTGCTGACAGCATCCCAAGGTCTATTGGATATTGGCAATGGTTGATATAACCCAGTGTTTTGGCTTCTTCCTTTGGCCCATTGACAAATCCTACACTTCTCAACAAAATTTTGATATCAATTTGCATTTTTAGCCAGTAATAAAAAACACTTACTTGAGCAAATGTTTTATCCTGTCCAAAGTGTCCAGACATGTACAAATTATATAACATATTCATGTATATATCGAGATTCTCTTCATCTAACAATATTTTATCTTCTTGCTAAATACAGAATCCTTCCACTGTAAATCTTTTGCGGAAATTTAAAACTCAATTGCAAACACATGAAGCAATAAAAACAATCGCACATAACACAATTGTTTAACGGGAAAGCTTGAAGCTGAAAACCCCAACTGTCATATATTATGTATCATGGAGATCATGTAACAATCTCATACAAATCTTAGTACATCAAGCTCTCAGTACAATACAATCGTCACACACTAACAAGAAGAAATATGCAAATCCATGCACTGATTTCTTGCCACCTAATAGCCTGCCTCCACTGCGCAATCCCTACTAAAGAAGACCCCTAAATGAATTCGAATTGGCCGTGCCTTGACTGCGCAATCCTCTTTGGCAACTCCAATGTGTGTTTTATGCAATCAATGCATCACTATAGTCACAACGGATAGTCCATCTCACCCTTTCACCTACCTCTCCACTGGGTCTCCACTGGAACTTACATGCACTATAGTTAACGGTTGTATTTGTTCAGTTCATTAGTGAGTTATTATTTGTGAATTATTTAACTAATTAATTCACTCCACTCTCACTAGTGTATCATTCAGTTAGACTAGATACAACTAGTTCAACTAATTTTAACTACAATAACTGAGTTAAACTGAATAACGACTCCATGAACTACTCTTCCAACTTTGTCATAATTTTGCCACTTCATTTATAACTGAGTCTTCCATGCATGAACCACCAGTAAACCCTAGGAATTGCGTAATTCCTTCAGCCCACTGATTTTCCAAATCTGTACACTGAAACAAAGTGCTACAAGAGAATAAGTTGATGTTTATTGTTGGATTATTATTAAGGGCTAATAATAATCGACATGCATTTATTTTTAGATTGATGATCTATAAATAGACTTCGCCCAATATTATAAAAAAGGAATTTCATCTATTTTCCCAACTTGACCAACCATCCACAAATAGCATCTTGCAACTTTTGAAATATGATCACCATGTCTAAAAATAGACATAGTCTAAAAATAGACTTACACCTAAAAATAGCCTGCGGGCCCACTTAGTGAAGGTGACTGGTTTTCACTAAGCTTCATCATCTTGTTGAATCTCAACACTCCCTCTCAACAAGATAGGGATTATCCTTCACCCCGATCCTGCCTCTATGGTATTTGAATTTTCTCCTAGTGAGCGCCTTCGTCAGAATATCTGCATCCTGATCTTTCGTAGGAATGCACTGAAGCAACATGATCTTCCGCTGCACACAATCTCTGATATGATGATACCAGATATCAATATGTTTAGATATATCGTGAAACACAGTATTAATTGATATTTTAATGCAACTTTTATTATCACAATGTATCAATGTAGGATCTAAATGTGAACCGAACAAACCGACCAAGATCTTCCTCATCCAGATAGCCTCACATGTAGCTTGACTTGCTACCATGTATTCTTCTTCCGCTGAAATGAGTGCCACGGATCTTTGTTTCCTGCTGTACCAAGAAACTATCGTATATCCAATACTGAAATTCCCTCCTGATGTGCTCTTTCTGTCCGTTTGGATGCCTTCCCAATCTACATCAGTGAAGCCATGCAACTTCACCTCATCCGTCTTTTTGTACCATAATCCATACTCAGATGTGCCCCTGAGATACCTTAGGACATGCTTTCCTGCCTTCCAAAAGAGCTTGGTAGGCTTAACCATTGCTTGTGAAAGTTAGTTCACCGCATAACATATGTTTGATCTTGTATTAACTAAATACATGAGCGAACCCACCAACTGTCGATAAACAGTAGCATCCACTACCTCTGCCGATGTAGCATCCTCTTTCCTCCTGTTAGTCATCAGTATTTTTCACCTGTTGATGATGACTAGTTTCTTAAGCTAAGTTTTATAGAATCTGATCTCCAAACTTTCAAATCTGTCATCTAGAAAACACCCCTAAACAATTTTTGTCCTCCTACCCATTCTGGTCAACCTATGATGAGAAAAAACCTATTTGCCAAGTCCTATCTAGTTTCAGCCATATAATCTTGTCCATGAGCTGTCATAGCTAAAGGTTATCTACTGTCATTTACCCTTATTTCTCAAGCCATTCATTATCCAACTATTGACAAAGTGTCTGCAACCTTATCCTTGATTATCTTTCATGTAAAGATCTAATCATACCAAAGAAAAACACTCATAATCTGTCAAGATCGCCCCTAAGTTATATAGTGGCTCTTTAGGGAATCCCTTCCTTGGAAAAAACATCCTAAGCCAAAATCCTATGTTTAGTACCAGCTAGCCCTGAATTAACGCCTAATCTGCAAAAAAAAATCTTCATTCATCCATAGGTCACGCCACTAAGAGGTAATTTTATCTCAGTCCAGAAGAAATTCTACAAAGATCCAAAACAAAAAAAGATAAGTATGTTCACTGTCTAAAAGAACATGCTTAAGTCAGGCAAAATCTCCATAAGACCCCAAGGAAGCTCTTTAGAGTTCAAAGTCATTTGTTTGTTGCATCTCTGTAGGGGTGTGATTGCAACAATGACCAATGTGTAAAAGAGCAAAAGAATAAGGTCAAAAGGGTCCTTTATGATGAGTTAGTTCGCCATCAGTAAAACAAATGAAATTCAGTAAGTAAAGGGCTACTAATGGGTATAGTCTGAAAGCCAAAGTTTCCTAAAGGAACAGAGCGCAGCCTCCAAGTCATATGAATGCAAAGGGCTAATGTTTTGTTGATCAAGCAGTATTCTCAGTATCTCCTCCAAAAGGAAATTTCAACATGCCTCTGCAAATACAGTAAAGGGAGGTTAGTCAAATATGTCTAGCAAAAAAATACTCTCCATATTCAAATCACATGGTTTCTAGTCTAAGGTTCACAGGGATGTTTTACAAAGGATATATATCTCAGACCATGTCTCATAAATCAAAATGTCAATTTTCACCTTCTTGCCCATTTGATATGATACCAAGCAGACATGTGATTTGCACAAAGATGACACAGTTTTGAAAAAGATAAAATGTCATATCTACAGTGCTAACCTCCTTCATTAAAATCAGATGGTTAAGAGCATAGTAGGAACCTCCTCCAAAAAAGAGCAGATGGTTGGGAACATGATAAGAACCTCCTCCTTTAAAAAGAGCAGATGGTTAAGAAGCATAGTGTAACCTCCTTCATTAAAGTAGATGGTTAAAGGCACAGTGAGAACCTCCTTCATTTAAAAAGCAGAGGGTTAAGTTGTCAAGGTGTTTTCAGAAGTTGTGATTCACCTCCTTCCAAGAGATGAACAAAAGATGCGTCAACAATTTTTCATATGGTTTTTGAGCAACTTTCCTTTTTTAGGACAGGTTGACAAACAGTGATAAAACCATAAGGGTTCATAGGTTGAAAAACCTATTTTACATCAAGCAAAAGGATGGCATTCTAAGTGTTAAGAAGTCTATGTTTCCTCTGTTTATAGAGGCCTCCTTCAAACTGTAATAAGGGTGAAACTTGGGCTAAAAGACCTTCATCTAAATAGCCAAGGAAAGAGAGAGTTAGCTAGGTTTGACTGTAGCTTCTACATATGCATACAAAGAAGATAGTAAAGGTAAGAAAAAGACATAATCTTCAAAAAGTTACATTAGTGGTTTTAAGGGTCACCTCCTTGATGAAAAGCAGTGAGAAAAATCTTGTTTTAAATGAGGCCTCCTTACTTCAAAAAAAAATGGATTTATGGTGTTTTCAAAGGGCTGCCATAGTATTGTTTCTATAAGTCTTTATGATAGGTCTTTATGGTGTTTTCCAAAAATGATACAATATTGAGGGCGGTAATTGATGTTTTTATAAAAAACCTTTTCAAAAGGCATAAAACCCCTCTAAAAGGGCTACAAAATCACAAAATTCTTCCTCATTTTAAAGGAGGGAAAGGTCTTTAAAGGAGCCATTGTCAAAATTCAAAACTCGAAACAAACTTTCCTTAGCTCCCCCAGTGAAGAAAGGAAACATTTGCTCGGGAAAATTTGAAGTTTTCAGGCTCAAGACTCTGCGCGGCGCGCCTGTACACCTGCACGGCGTGCCTATGAACACCTGACTGAAGAATTTTCACTGAAGTGCAGCGCGCCTGTAGCTGCGCACGGCACACCTATGCTAACGGTCACTGGGCACCCGAGGATGACCCGACACCTTTTGTGTTGCACGTTCAGCTCTAAACGCCCACTCATCCAACGGTTTTGAACAAGCTTCTTTGCACACTGTGCCAATGATCAAAGAGGCCTAAAACTTGTTCCTCAAGGTATTTATCCATCTCCTATCCAAGTTTTCAGTCCTAAGGAGGGTTTTTTTAGTCAAAAGAAGCGTTTTTCTTGAGATGTGGGATAGTAAAAAATGTGTATAGCCTCCACTAGAAAGCAGAGTTTGTGCAAAAGGTCTCATAACCAGCTTGAAGGAGTATGTTGAAACAATGTCTTTCATGAGTACCTTTTCTTTCCAAATAGCCACAAAAGATCATTGATTGCAGAGAAAAACTGTAACCATTCAGGGAGACATAGTTTGTTTGAAGGGCCTAGTACTCAGTGACAAAGAGGACTATTTTTGTTTTAGAGAGATAACAACATCTAAGAAGGGAAATTTATTCAAAGGAAAACTACAGTGTTTTTTCTAAAGAGCAGAGCCTTTTGTTTTAAATCAATCCCTTAAGATAGTGAGTTCAGAAGACCTTTTTCTTGCTTCAAATAAACTATAGAAGACAATGATCATTTAATGGGAGACAAAGTTTGTTAGGAGGCTTTTTATTCAGTAACAAGGGACTGTCTTTTGTTGTGGAAAGAAATTAATCATCACAGAAGGGCAGTCTTATTCAAAAAGAAGAAACAATGTTTTCTAAAGGTTACAGTCTATATTTCAGATCAGTCCATTAAAACAGTGCTACCCGAAGAGACATTGTTTTTCAAAGGGACATCTTTATTTCTTCAAACAACCACAATAAACAGTCAGTCAAAGGAAAGGGATTTCATATTGTCAAAATCAAGAGATTTGTTTCATTGAACAAGTTGGTTGGCTAGCTAAATACAGACTTGGTTTTTCTCAAAGGGTGAAGGGTGTGTTGATTGAAGATTTATCTCACTAAACATTTGAAACAGTTTGCCTTGGTAAATCAACCAAGGATCTCAACTTCTAGGAAAGATAGCACAAGTGGTCCTCAAAAAAGGTATGAACCTTTTTCAACTGAGGAAGTGAATGCCTCTCCTTCAGTACTCTTTAACTTTCATGAAGTAGGATGTTTGGAATTTTGTCAAAAGGTTCAGGAGGTGAAAATTTATCTTCCCTTGACACATTTGTTTGCTTTAAGGCTACCAGGGAAGCATGTTCATCTAGCAAGTTTAGATTTCAAGCTCTCTCCTAGATCTATCTCTAGAGCTACCAAAATTCCATATGTCGGAGAAAAATGGTTTAAGCAAAGCTACCTAGATTCAGATCAATACAAACCCTTCTTGAAACCAGAACATCGGATGCATGCCCATCTATTTTTCCTTTTTCCTATTTTTTGACCAGCTATGCTCCTCTCATGAATATCATCATGAAGTATTTAACATGTGAAGGGAGGTTTTCTCGGGTTTATGCTTATCATATCAGGCTACTCATGCAATTCATAAGAACCTAATTGCTAAACCTACCCTTTTTCCTCTATAGAAGCATTGAAAAAATGGCTTCTACTATTCAAAAAAAGCTTTCCTCTCAACAGCAAGCTTGTCTTTTTCATCATTCCCTTATCAAGATTGTCATCCTCCATCAACTTGAGAAAAAGGGAATTTCTTGGGACTCTTTCATTTCACATCCTGATTTTTCCACTACTTCTTCATCCCATGTGCCTCCTTCATCATCCACTCATCATCTTTCTCCTTATTCAAGCAAATCCACTCCTAAGAAGCAAAAATATCCTATAATTGAGAGTGAAGAAGAGCATGATGAAGAGGAGCAAAGTGAGAAAGATTAAAAAAGTGATCATGAAGAGGAGCAAAGTGAGAAAGAGAAAAATAGTGATAAAGAAGAGGAGCAAAGTGAGAAAGAGAAAAACAGTGATCAAGAAGAGGAGCAAAGTAAGAAAGAGCAAAAAAGTGATCAAGAAGAACACAGTGAAAGAGGGAAAACAGTGAATGAGGAAGGACAAAAGGAAGAATCCAAGCACAACAGTGAACATGAAGAAGGAAATGATGAAGAGATGGAATAGGTTGATGAGGAACACAACAGTCACAAAGAGGAAAATATTGGCAGCCCACACTGTAGTGAGCATTCAAAAGAAGGCAGCCTTCAAAAGGAGGAAAACGGTGACAAAAATGATGAGGAGAGTAGTAAAGGCAAAGACCAAATAGAGCATGTGCTAGCTACCTCTCCTAGGCAAGGGGCCATGCTTTCTTCTCCAAAGGTAACAAAGCCCCGAACAGCAAGAAAGAAAGTGGTTCAAGTTGTAACTCCCAATGTTACTAGAGCACTCCGAAGCAAAGGCAAGTTGCCCAAGCAATCCATTGTTGAATTATAAAAGAAGAGAAGAACCAAGAAGGCCACCCAAGACAAGGGAAAAGAGCAGGAAAGTAGCCATGAGAAAGAAAGGGATTTTGATATAATTCAGATAAACAGTGATGACAGTAACAATGAGGCTAGAATCCTTGAGTCCCTCTTGCTAAATAGATAAGAACAAATTCATGACCTAAGGGCGTATATAGAGAGGTCTAAAGACCTCATTCATTTTCTACAGACACAAAACAAGCAAATGAATGCCCACATGGCAGTTTATGAGACACGGGCCATCAAGTACCAAAAGGAAGCCTCCAAAGCGCAAATTAATTTGGAAGAACTTATGGGCGAATTCAATAACACTGAAGAAGAAGATCAGCCAAGGAGGAAGAGGCCAAGGACTATGGGACTCAAAAGAGCTTTGGAGAAATAGAAAGAGGAAGAGTCTGCCCTTTTCCGATCTTTTCCTCTTACTACTTTATTCACCCAAGAGATAGAAAACAATAGAGAAGCATGGCTTGAAAGGGTGAATAAACACTTGGAGAATAAGTTGGAAAAGGCCAATAGAGACTTAAACCTTCAAAGTAAAATTACCGGGCACTATAAGAAGCTTAATCAATTTGCTTGAAGGAAATTGAAGGCTACACAAGAAAGTCTCAAGGTGGCCCAAAAGAGGCGTCCGGCACTAAAAGTGAAGAAAGACATATCAAGGCTTGAAATTTTGGCCTCCGCTTCTCAGCATGCTTCTAAAAATCCATGAGGGTCATGCTCGCCAAAATTGGGCATAATTTGACAAGTTTTTGTTTTTTGACATTTTTGGGCTTTTTGCAGAAAATCATGGGCATCGCCATTTTAGTTTGAAGCATCCTCAAAGGTTGAAAATGGTATCATTGGATGCCATAATTTCAGGGGCATCTACTCAGCAAATTTCATATCAATTGAAGATGTTTTGGTCCACCAAAGTGGCAAAAAATAGTTACTTTTTCAACACTCTACCCCGCATATCAGCAAAGGCTAATTTCTGGGTTTTTCCACACAAGTCCGATTTTCAGAGGCTTCTATTGATCAGTTTGGAAGAAAAAAAAAATATTTTCAGAAACTAGACATTCAGGGCTTTCCAACGAGCCATCACAGGCCTTGTTTCGACATCAGGAAGTCATCCAAACGTTGCCCACAAGACAGGGGATTTTCTGCTGCTATATTTTTGAAGTATTTTTGTGAAAAATGCAGCTTTCTGAAGTGGCTTTTCCAAATGTGCGTTTAGCCTTTTTTGGCCATTTTCAGTTGGGAAAAGTCAATTTAATTTCCTTTTTTATCATTTTTAGGATATTTTTATAGATATTTTTTGCCTTGGGCTTTGCAAAGCCTCAAGGACAAAATCAGATATTTTTGATGGGCCAATGAGCTTGCTAGTTGCACTAGGAGGTTCTCCTTCATCTTGGCCTATATATTCCAAGAGATTTCATTGTAAACAAGGCTGAACTTGATGATATAGAGCAATATATGGTTATACAAGCTTGGAAGAAATACTTGTCTCATGCATTGGATAGTTTCTTGAATGTTTTGGATGATGAAAGAGGACTCCTGTTGGATTCCTTGACTTGGTAAAAAGGTATAGTGTTCCTCTCTGTTATGTTTCATTAGTTTTCATACAAATTTTGTGTTCTTTTCTTGTTGTAAGACAGTAGAGAATAGATTTGAGACATGCCCATGGAGGCACCTCAGATTTCCTGATTCATTACAGCTTCTATGTTTTCTTCCTTCTTAGCCATATCAAAGAATTCTTAACTGCTCTTTGATCACTGAAGAAATTGTTTGCTTGTTTCATTTATGGTTGTTATGCATGCTAAGTATGATTCATGGTACGCCCTGCTTACTCATGGCTAGTCAAAGCTCCACCTCTGAAACCTTTCTTTGAATGTTTGATTGTCCTAGTTGAACCAAAGAGGTCTTGTATCGATCTTTCCCTTTGCCTAAAACTCTACAAATCTTAGTTCAAAGTGCCCGATAGCTCAAAATACTATGTCTAGGAGTTCCCTCTTAGTAGCTTGAGTTATTTTTTTATCTTAATTGTTTTTCCCAAAGTCTGATAGCGATTTTCCTAAAGTTAAAGAGTCATATATCTCTATGTATCGCTTGAATGTTTATTTTTATGCATCTATCAGTTTGAAGTTACATTTATCATGATTAATGGTTAGCCCTACCATATAAATTTCTGTTGTTGAACTATTTATGTTTAAAAGTCTTTTCCCTTCACAAAACTTAGTGTCCATCCCACTTCATTTCACCTAAAGATCCATTTTACCTTGATCAAATCGGCCCTTCAATATACCTTGTATCACCATCTGAGGCTTTCTAGACCTTTTTGACCCCATAGCCCAGTTTATCTAACAATCTTTTTATCTATTCAAAACTTTGATCAGTTCCTCCCTCAAAAACCTAAAAACAAAACCAAAAACCTACTTCACAACTAGCCTAAAATCAGAAACATGAGAAGCAAAACACATAGATATCCCTTACACAAATAGAGAGAGCCCTCTCTGAGTCCAGGAAAGCTAGGTCCTTGGGCTCCAAAGTTGGTTTGATGTTACCCTGTCACTTGGCTTGCCAATCAGCCAAATCACAGGACCCTAACACCTCCAATTTTCTGGAAGAGGAGTGTCGATAGGCTTGCAGCCTTGCATGTGAAAATTCTCCACTATCTCCCAGGCATACTTCCCTTGACACAAACAGTTCACCTTCCCACTACCATATTTCCATTCCAAGCAAATAATGAAGGAGGCCCAAATCCTTCATCTCAAACTCCTTTGCAAGATTTTCCTTGCATGAGTGTATCAATTGCTCATCACCCATTAGTATTAAATCATCAACATAAAGAAAAATTATTAAAAGCTTACCCTCCACCATAATTTGGTACAGGTTTGCATCTGTCTCACTCTTGGTGAAACCAAGTCTGGTGAAATAGCTGTCAATCTAAGTGTACCAAGCATGAGTTGCTTGTTTCAGCCCATACAGCGCTCTTTTGAGCCTACACACATGCGACTTGTTGCTGAAGATTTAAAATCCTTCAAGCTGCTCAATCTACACCTCTTCCTCAATGATCCCATTAAGGAACGTAGTCTTCACATCCATCTGATGAATGTGCCAACCCATCTGCGCTGAGAGAGAAAGGATGGTCCTTATGGAAGAATACCGTGCGACATGTGCAAAGGTTTCTTCATAATCAATCCCCTCGATCTGTGAGAAACCCCAGGCAACAAATCTTGCCTTATACTTCTTGACACTCCCATCAGCAGCTTGCTTTACCTTGTAGATCCATTTTGAATCTACCACTGATTTACCACCGACCTTGGAACAATTTCCCAAGCACTGTTTCTGACAATGGAGTCATACTCCTCCACCATGGCATCTACTCATGTGGGCTCCTGCACTGCTTCTTCAAAAGAAGATGGCTCTGTCATGACACACTTTCTCATAAGAGCCATGTATCCATTAAAATGGTCAGGTGAATGTCTTTGTCTGTGCTGTGATGTAGGGACTCTCAAATTCTGTGCCGCATCAAGCTTCAGTCTCTCAACTTTTGTGGTACGCTTCCTGCCTGTTATGATGTTTGGTACTGCATGAGTGGACTCCTCCACTCCATGAATCCCCTCCTGTGGCTGACCCACATCTAGAAGCTCATCTTTGGGAACAAGAAGTTCCTCCTCTGCATACAAGTGTGGCTCCCTCTCAATCATATCTCGTGCAGCACCCACGATCGTTCTATTCTTCCTCTCCACGACCCCATTCTGCTATGGGTTATGAGGCGATATGAGTTCTCTTCGAATTCCTTCTTTTCTACAAAAGTCTTTGAATTCGCCCGAGATATATTCACCACCATTACTGCTCCGTAGAGCCTTCACTTGCTTCCTCGACTCCTTCTCCACCAATTCTTTAAAATCACAGAACTTTGATAATGTTTCTCTCTTCTTTTGCATGAAGAAGATCCAGCATCTACGAGAATAGTCATCAACAAATATAACATAATACCTGTGTTTTGTTGTTGAAGAAATCTAGAAAGGTCCCACACGTCTGCGTGAATTCTCTCCAGGATCACCAAAGCACGGTTATCCTTCTCATGAAAGGTGGTCTTCACAAACTTACCCATAGTACATCCCTTGCACTGATCTGATTGTGCAAGAGTACCCTTGGGAAGTCCAGTAGAAATCTGCTGCAAAATCTTCAAGGCGCCATGGTGAAGATGGCCCAACCTCCTGTGCCATAATTCGCCCTCATCCCATCTCACCACTTCTTTTTCTTTGCCCATCATTGTAGCGTAGCCATCTACCTCCAGCTTGTAGAGATTCTTAACTCAAATCCATATCCTCTTGGTTTGACCCGTTGTTTTATGTCACAGGAAAGATTTTCCCTCATTGAAATCAAAGTCATAATCTTTGTCTTCCAACATTGCGACCGAGACCAAGTTATTCTTCAGACCTGGAACATGCATAACATGTTTCAATAGAAATGGATTACCTGACTCCCTCTCAAAGGTGATGGTCCCAATATCAGTCGCATTGTATCGACCATCGTCACCCATCTCTATATGCATTTGGAGGTCCTTCTCCTCCAAGTCACTAAACAACTCCTTGTCTCCCGTCATATGGAAAGATGCACCACTATCAAGATACCACACCGATCCCATTAAGCTTGAAACCAAGCATGTGATCAAAGAGAAATCAAGTTCAAATTGCAAGGCTAAGGCCTCACCCATTGCAGCTCCAGCAGCCTTCTTGTTCTTCTTCTTCTGTGGGTAGTTAGTGGCGAAATACCCATGTTCGTGATAGTGAAAACACTTCACCTTGGACAAATCCCGCCTCTTGACTTTAGCCTTGGATTTAGGATGGGATTTCTTCCCCTTCCCTTTCCTTGCTTTGGCAGCTAAAGCACAATTCTCTTCATCTTCATTATTCGATGAAGAGCCATCCCTGGTACTTCGTCTTATCTCCTCTTACACAAGATCCGACCAAAGTCACTCCCAACTTGGTAGTTTCTCCCGTCCATTGACAGAGTCTTCATAGCTATGCCAACTCTTCGGAAGCCTAAGGAGAGCCAAGCTCACCAAGTCATCATCATCAATTGTAATCCCCACACTTCCCAACTCATCCCTACAGTGGAAAAACTTCGTGAGATATTTCGGAATACTGTCGCCCTTCTCCATTTTTATTTTTCTGATGTAATATTCCTAAAATTTTCATGCAACTAATAGGAATTTTAAATTTTGATTCTTGCACTTGTAGGTGAATAAATGGGGGAAAAAGACCCATACTTATCTTGTACTAGCAGAAAAATCCCTCTTGGTATGAAAAGGGGAATTCCTAGTGGCTAGATTTTTCACTTTCTACGTATGAACAGGAAGAGAATCATGTTGATTCAGTCAAGTTGACTAATTCAACAGCGCAGTATGGAGGAGTAGCCTTGATGGAGCTACAATGCAGTTTTGGAGGGAAAGTGATCATGTGGTGTTGGAAACCCTAATGGGTGGGACCCAAGGTGAGAAGGTTCACAAACCTTATAAGGAGGAAGATAGCAGACATTTGGGGTTAGCTTATGAATTATTTATTTTTTTCTGCTTAGACTATTGAGCATTCTCTTGTTGTTTAGCAAAGTTGCAGTGTTGTTTAGCACAAGGCGTTCTTGTTGAGGGATTCCTTCTCCTACCTTGAGTGATCTCTTGGAGGAGAATTTTACTTCAATTTTTCGCATTCATGCTTGAGGCCAAGCATCCTCCTTCAGCTACAATGTTATTCTTGCAGCAAGAAACACTGTGTTGCATGGTGTTGCAGTGGGAAGATCACAACACCCCCTTTCTGAGCTTATCTTTCAGAGGAGGGAGCCTCCCTTTCTTTGCAAGATCTGTATAGGAGGTTTCTGAGCATATTAGACATCCTGGAATGTGGCCAAAGTAGTCTCCATCACTTACAGTGTAGTTCTCTGAAGGAACTGTGTCATTTTTCCCGGAGTTGCAGTAGCAGGGTTTGAACCCTTGCTTGTGAGCTTGTTCCTTGGAGGGAGGGCCAACCCTTCTCCCGGAAAGCTCTGTATTTCATTCTTCTTCTGTTATTTATAAATTTCAGATATATTTATATAGAGTTGTAGTATAACTGCATTTTTCAGATCTAGATCTTCAGATCTGCACTTTTATACATTGTACTCTCATGAAACCCTTGCCGGTTATTCTTGTTTTGTATAAAAAGGGAGGAATCTCCATTTTCTTAGCCATTGGATGCTTGTAGACTCCAGATCTATTATTTCTCAATATTTTTTGTATAAACCCTTAATAAAATAATGATGTACATGCTTCATTCCTTTCTGCATAAGTTAAGCTATAGGGTTTGGGCTTATTTGAGTCATATTGGCTTTGGGAGATCTTTTTATGTTGGCTAGAGGGATTTGTTTCTGCTCCAATTCTGGATGTGAGTTGTATATGGTATATTCTAAGGGATAAAAATCCCATTCCTCACAATTATAGTGTTATTTTCTGAAGAAAACCATTTTATGCCCTATATTGTTGCATTTCCCCACTTTGGGAGGAGTATATAGGCCATATTCTTATTGTTGATCATTCATTTGCTGGATAAATTATGTTTATTTACATCTTATGAGCTGATTTACACCACTATGTGCTTGGTTTTCTGAAGCTCCAACTTAATAATATCTTAAGATATTCTTATTGTTGTAGATTTTCCCTATTTTGGGATATTACATCTAAGCTTGTCTTTCAGTGCCAACTTCCTCTGGTCACTTCTTCTTTGGAAAAAATATGTCAAAGCCTTCCACATTGCAAATGGATTGGCTTTCCTATGAAGGCTAGACACAATATGGTCCTTCACACCTTCCAACAGAATTCTTCTCTTCTTTGCTACCTTCTTTTGCCATGCGTCAAGTCTTGCAGCATCGCTAGAACCTGGCTTAGGAACATCTCTATCGATGAAATACTTCAGTCCATTATCTTCCAGCACTTCCTACATCCTATCCTTCCAGGCTATGTAATTCGAGCTGCCCTCAAGGGCATACTCCAATCGCAACCCATTGAAAGACATTTCAATGAATACTCAACTATCGCACCAAGAATTTTCTGCAGCAAATTCAAATTGTCCACCAGCACAAGCTCAACAATTCTTCACAATTGCAATCTTCAAGAATTAACATTGCTCCGATACCATGTAGAAATTATATAAAATATGCATGTATATATCCAGATTCTCCTGATCTAACAATATTTTATCTTCTTTCTAAATATAGAATCCTTCCACTGTTAATCTTTTGCGAAAATTTAAAACTCAATTGCAAACACATGAAGCAATAAAAACAATCGCACATAACACAGTTGTTTAACGGGAAATCCTAAAGCTGAAAACCCCAACTATCATATATTATGTATCATGGAGATCATGTAACAATCTCATACAAATCTTAGTGCATCAAGCTCTCGTACAATACAATCGTCACACACTAAGAAGAAGAAATCTGCAAATCCATGCACTGATTTCTTGCCACCTAATAGCCTGCCTCCACTGCGCAATCCCTGCAAAAGAAGACCCCTGAATGAATTCTAATTGGCCTTGCCTTGACTACGAAATCCTCATTGGCAACTCCAATGTGTGTGTGATGCAATCAATGCATCACTATAGTCACAACGGATAGTCCATCTCACCCTTTCACCTACCTCTCCACTGGGTCTCCACTGGAACTGACATGCACTATAGTTAACTATTGTATTTGTTCAGTTCATTAGTGAGTTATTATTTGTGAATTAATGAACTAATTAATTCACTCCACTCTGACTAGTGTATCATTCAGTTAGACTAGATACAACTAGCTCAACTGAGTTTAACTCCAATAGCTGAGTTAAACTGAATAACAACTCCATGAACTACTCTTCCAACTCTGTCATAAATTTTCCACTTCAGTTCTAACTGAGTCCTCCATGCATGAACCACCAGTAAACCCTAGGAATTGTGTAGTTCCTTCAGCCCACTAATTTTCCAAATCTGTACACTGAAATAAAGTGATCCAAGAGAATAAGTTGATGTTTATTGTTGGATTATTGTTAAGGTCTAATAATAATCGACATGCATCTATTTTTAGATCAACGATATATAAATAGACTTCGCCTAATATTCTAAAAATAGAATTTCATCTATTTTTCCAACCTGACCAACCATCCACAAATAGCATCCTGCAACTTCTGAAATGTGATCACCATGTCTAAAAATAGATTTACACCTAAAAATAGCCTGTGGCCCCACTTAGTGAAGGTGATTGATTTTCACTAAGCTTCATCATCTTGTTGAACCTCAACAAGACAGTCCTCCACTGTTTTTTTCCTTAATCAAATTTTCCCTCATGGAACACTTAGGTATACACAGTTATTATTCTTGAACAGAAATCCTCCTTGAATCAAGTAATCTAACCACTGGATTCTATTATGAATCATTGGATTCTTAACAACTGCATATATTTCTTTGAAATCTGTGTCTTCCTCATACATTTCAATCATCTCTTCGAACCCCAAAATGCCAATCTTCAATTCCTACATAACCAAATTTACTCTTCTTAAAGCATCAACAACTTTGTTTGACTTACCACTTGTGTGTTTGATTACATAGGTAAAACTTCGTAAAAACTCCACCCACTTTGCATGCTTTTGGTTCAACTTAGTCTGATTATTTATGAACTGTAGTGCATGGTTATATGAATAAAAAACAAATTATTTGGGCAACAAATAATGCCTCCATTTCTTCAAAGCCTGCACAATAGCATAGAACTCCTTATCATAGGATTAATACTTCTTCTTGGCATGATTTAAATTTTCACTGAAATATGTTATCGGTCTCTTCCCTTGACTCAAGACATCTCCAATTTCTATCCCACTAGCATCAGTCTCAACTTGGAATATTTTATCAAAATTTGGCAAGGCCAAAACAGGTCTTTTAGTGATCTTCTTTTTCAAAAACTTGAAATTCCGATCTGCTACTTTTGTCCATTTAAATGGTTGGTTTCTCTCTTTTATTGTTTCAATTATTGGTGCACAGATCTGACTAAAACCTCTTATAAAATTTCTGTAAAAACTTGCAAGACCAAGAAAACTCCTTACCTCAAATACACTTCTCAGAGTTGGCCAATCTAGTGTTACCTAAATCTTTTCTGGGTCCGTCCTCAAGCCTTCTTCTGAGACTATAAATCCCAAGTAAATAAGCTCCTTCTTCATGAAACTACACTTCTTCAAATTTATGAGCAACTTCTCCTTTCGCAAAGTACTTAACACCAGCTTGACATGCTCCAAATTCTCCTCCTTACTTTGACTGAAAATTAAAATGTCATCAAGATAGACTATCACAAACTTTCCTACATACTCTTTCAAAACCTCGTTCATTAGTCTCATAAATGTGCTTGGTGAATTAGTGAGCCCAGAATGCATCACTAACCACTCATACAATCCACTGTTGGTCTTAAAAGTAGTCTTCCATTCATCCCCTTCTCTAATCCTTATTTGATGGTATCCACTCTTCAGATCTATTTTAGTAAAATAATTTGACCAGCTTAAACAATCCATCAAATCATCTATGTGTGGCAATGGAAATCTATACCTGATAGTGATCTTTTTTATGGCTCTAGAATTAGTACGCATGCGCCACTCACCTCCTTTCTTTGGACTAAGCATGACTGGTACTGCACATGGACTAAGACTTTCTTTGAATAGTCCTTTATCTAATAGCTCCCATACCTGTCTTCCAATCTTCATTCTCCTGAGGGATCATTCTATATGCTGCTTTGTTCGGTAAACTTGCACCAGGTATTAAATCTATGTGATGATTGATACTTATGATTGGTGGCAATTTACTTAGCAATTCATCAACAAATATATCGGCATAATCATCTAACAGATTTTTAATTTCCATGGCAGATTGTCTAAATTTGTAGAAGTCAGAATTCCCTTGGGTTTACCCACAACAACAAAATGCATTTCTTTCTCCTTTTTTACTTCTTGCAGCAATTCCTTTCCACTAATCAGCATAACATTATTCTCAGATGTTCCTTTATCTGCTTCATCCTTCAAAGATAGCAATGTGTGCTTCTTTCCATCATTCTCTATGGTGTAGGTATTCCTTTTTCCATCATGAATGGCTTTTCTGTCAAATTTCCAAGGTCTTCCCAACAATACATGGCACATATCCATTGGCATCACATCACACAATATGACATCATTATATGTACCAATCTGTATCTCTAATTTGTGATGTTTTGTCACCAAAATATGATGTCCCTTCTGTAGCCATGACTCTCTGTAAGGAGTAGGGTGTAAAATCTTACTCAACCTCAATTTCTCAACCATCTCTGTGGAAACAATATTATCAGTGCTTCCACTGTCAGTCACAACTTTGTAGCACTTTTTTTTACACTTGCATACAATCCTGAATAGACTCTTCCTATGCATTGGCTCATTTGCTTCCTTCTCTACCTTAAGTAATACTCTTTTGAGTAATAAATACTCTCCTACGTCAAGTGGTTCTTCTTTTCCCGTAACCTGAGGATTTTATTTCTTTACTTCAGCTACATTCACATTATGTTGATTTGCTGGTTTGTTATGAGGACAATCCCATGATCTGTGTCCCCATTCTCCACTTGTGTAGCACTGAATTTCTCTTCCTCGGCCTCTGCCTCTGGGTGAAAAAATCCCTCTACCAAAGTCTCCTCTCTGTGGTGGTCTGCTACTCAAACCTCCTGTTTCATTCTGAGAGTGTTGAAATATTGATCTGAATGTTCCTCTTCCTCTTGATGAACTTTTACCTCTATTACTCTAACTTTTCTTCCTCAACATTTTCTCCTCTGCCTTCAAAGCTGCTTAGTAGGCATCCTCAATTGTCTTCAGACTCAAAAAACTAATTTCATCCTATATGTCATACCTTAAACCATTGATGTATTTGGCTACTTTCTCCATATCATCTTCAGCATGTCCTGCTCTAATGCTCAGCTTGTAAAACTCCTTTGTATACTCCTTGAGAGTCATTCCTTTCTGCCTCAAATTCTGCAATTGCTTGAAAATATTCAATTGATAGTCTATTGGCATAAACTTATTCTTCAACTTCCTTATCATTTTATCCCACTCCTTGATCTTAGGCTTTCCTTTTCTAATTCTGGATGTCTGTAGTTCATCCCACCAGATAGATGCACTGCCCTTCAACTTGATAGTTGCATACTTTACCTTCTTCTTATCTTCAATCTCTTCCAAGTAAAAGTACTTATCCAATGAACTGATCCAATCCATCAGCTTGTCCACATAAAGGTTCCCCTCATATGAAGGAATCTCCATTCTCAGTTTCCCACTAAAATTTGCTAATATCTTGAAAACTTTAGCTACCTCATCTTCTACCGCTTATTCTTCCTCAGAAGTTTCCTCTGTTGCGTTGACATCTCCTTCATCAGGTGCTCTCCTCTAAGAAATCTCTAATGTCTCCATTCTTGTACAAAGATGTCGAAGCTCATCTAGAAAAATTGCATTAGCTTCCGACCTTCCCTAACCTATGTCGGCTCCTCTCCTGGGTGGCATATTTTCTCCAACCTTCGCGAACTGTACTCAACGTCTGCTCTAATACCAAATGATGCAAACAAGCTGCAATATAATTAGAATATGCGCAGAACTTCTTGTTGGAGGGTCCCTCAACACTTTGAACCAATCGGAAGCGAATCGCACTTCGCAACTTTAATACTTAACTTAGTGGTTAACCCATATTCCATGCAATCTGTGATCACATCGCATCGCATACAAAAAAACTTACCATGCGATGCCTTAACACTAAACTGTAAACTTTACGATTTGTGAAATCGCTCCTAGTGCGATTTGATCTCCGTTGTTGGTCTTTGTAGGATTGGATGGTCCACACTTGTTTTCGCCGATCTACTTCGCATCGCAATTTAAATAACTTATCATGCGAAGTCTTAACCACAGTCACTAAAATCTGCGATATTCGAAGTCTTCACTGGTTGCGATGTGATTTCCCACTGTTGATTTGTGCAAGATCTAACGGTCCTCGCTGCTGCTTGCATGTCCAATTTGCCTTCTTCTATGTGATTAATGTTATATTCAATAGAGAAATAAAAAACGGACAGTTTAAACCAGATAGCCAAATTAAAATACAAACCACTTGGAATTAAATCAGAAATGAAATTATATAGAGCCAAGCCCTTGGATTGATGGATTTTACATTTCCTATGCTCTCTGTTCACTCCTCTCTCACTCTTCTCTCGCCCCTATTCCACACCTCCTTCTCACACCTATTCATGCATATATATATCTACCTAAAAGTGGTTCTTCTCGTCTTTTATTAGCTTTTTGTTTGAACCACTCTAACAAACAAATGCTACCCTATCCTCACGATCTAATATATTTGGCTTAATCTCCTTGTAGGGAGAAACTAATTTCTATTTTATTCCTAATTAATTTTTCAAATAAAAACAGACTAACTCCTCCCATTTAAAACTAAATAAAATATTAATAATCAATGTTTCTCCAACTCTTGTTAGCCACAACATGTGAACACACAATCACATTGCTAGCTAAATCCGGATGCTCCTACATCAGACCCTGGTACCTTGCATCAGTACTTATCTCGGTCGGTTGAGGCTTCCTTCTTGTCGACTTCAACAACCATCTTCCAAGAAGGGGGCAGTAGCTTAGATGGCTCCTCACCTCAATAGGGGCATTCTCGGATGGCACTATGGGAGTAATCATTTACCATTGATGTCATCGATCCTCCTCACATTCGACTAACATAAGCTTTCATGTCAAGATGGTATCGTACTTCAAAACCATTGCACTTTGTCAGAATTTGTCGACGACCTGTGCCATCATAAGCATTTCTTTCAACAATGCTCACACAGGAAGGTCCCCAGTCATAGACCCATGCATACAATGAGAATTTACTCTAAAAAACATGCCATACTAAGATTATGCATATGGGAACTACATTCAACCTACTGTCAAAGAAAAAATTAACCTGAGGGCGTAAAAAATTGTCGTCATAAACCAAACAGTAGGTCACTACGACACAAGTGACACAGACAAAACCTCTATCTGTCAGATAAGCTTTAAATATCGAAAGGATCACGAGCATGGGACATGCCTACCTTGTAGAAATATTTTATTTATTTTATCTCTTACAGGTTTCCAACATAACATGGTCCCTCTTTTACTCACGGCAAGGGGTCTCCAACCTCAGGTTTCACGCAAGCTACTCTCTCTCTCTCTCACTCTCTCTCTCTCTCAAAGGGATTATACAAAAAATACACTATAAGGTATTTTAGCTATACAGTTCTTCCTAGACCTCATACATTAGGGGGAAATTGTTATCACTGGAAAATCATACAAGAAAAATACATTAGGAAATATCAATCAGAAGGTATAAATAAGGATTTACAGGGAAGAAAGACATTATAGAATCTGAAAATTTTAACTTTTCCTAAGGTCAAGCAGGCAAATTTATTAAATAGCACACAAAAATCACTGAACTTGAGCGATCTGCATGGCCTTTTCTTCGATAGTACCAAATATCTTCGCGGCTATCTGATCAGGAGTTCATAAATTTTGCTCAAAATTCAAAGTTACAAGATTGGGTTGAAACGAGGATGGTGGCGTAGATCTCATCTTCCTGATTCCGGCATCACGAACAGTTCAAAAAAACGATGTCATATGAGGAAGATATTGTGTTCAGATCAAAATGCCAAATAGGTAAAATTACGACAGTTTGACTAGGTTTGACTGGGATGCACAGTTAGAAAAGTGGATGTACAGTCAGAAAAAAAGAGAATATTCCTCAAAATATTCCTTTCTCAGGACCAATTGTTGGATGACAAGTGTCCTTGTACTATTTGGGGTACATATTGAAGAGCCAATCAGAAGCTACCACATGGATAGCCCTGAGGATTCCACGTGGCCTTGCAACTTCATATTAAAATTTTGTGAGGGTCTACAAGGCTTGACCCCCAGACCTCCCGTCGGGCATGCATACACTCTACCATCTGCTCTACGCATTAGTTCTTAACCATATTGGATGTCGGATTTAATTTATGTTGTAGTGCAAAAGCATTTGGGGTTTGGGAACCGTTGGTGGTCCCAACCCACTAGCGGTCCCCCATTACATATCACATGCCAACCGGTCCGTCAACTCCTAAACCGCTCAGATAACCACTAACTTGATGGGAATTCAACCAAGGTTCAAACCATAAACCGCAGGTTGTGGCTTGAGTTCCGCCTAACCGCCGACATCAAACAGTTTAGGGGTGCGCATGTGGCCATTGCCCAACTTTCCCACTTAATGCATAGTCAATTTCGATGTCGAAGATAGAGGCGCACCTAAGCTGGAAGGTAGCCCAGTTTTAACTCCAGTTAACTAGAGTTCTCCAGTTTTAGTGGAGTTTTCCTAGGGGATACTGGGAAAAAGTGTAGGAGGCCCAATTTTTTATCATTTTGAGTGAATGAAGAGTCATTTTAGACTAATTGGAGCATTCTGGAGCCATTGGTGTAGAGAAAAAAACCATTAGAGCACTGTAACTACATGTAATATCAAAATTTTGAGCATAATGAAAGATGGACAAGCCATTGGGAGCTAGAGCAACAGATGTAGCCTAGGAGGGGTGAACTGCTTCATCATGCCTACTGTGTAAATTTCATGTGGTGAATTATTTCTTTGTTTTACACTGTTGTTCAGTGTTGTATATGCTTATTTTATGCTTCTAATTAACTAAAAATCATCTATAAATCATGGTCAAAATCCTTAATCCGTATGCAAACTACAGAGACAATTATGCACATGTTTTTAAAACTAAAAGACACTTAGCACAACAAAACTAATACATTCATTTCAGATCACTATCCCTCAGATAGTCGTGTGATCCTGGGTATGGTGGAAGTTCACTATCCGGGACCACTTGGCACACTTGAAGAAGAATATTCCCCACTCAAGCCAGCCAAGTACAACCGCCTTGGAGCCACTTTGAGGCCTTAAGTATAGCACACAATGGAATCAGCCTCCCACTCTTGTGTCAACATCAACATTGTACCAAGAGAGGGAGGGAAATTTCAATTTTTCCTATAAAAGACCACCATGGGAAGAAGAATGGAGAACACATTTTTATGTAGGCCAAATTGCTTGAGAGAAAACTAGTATTGTTTTCTCCAAGAAGCAAGGAGTGGAAGGATTCAATTATTGGCCATCCAACACCTCAATCCAAGAGAATAAGTTCACCAAGTGTCTCCTATTCTACCATCCGTAGAGGATAGAGAGAGGCTTGCAATAAGCTTAAAGGGAAGAGACCCCCTTGACTTGAATATTAGAGCTCCATAGCTCTAAGTATTCATTACAAGTGACTTATCATCCTATTCTCTTATACCATCAGCAACTAATAAAAGGGGAAGAGTTATCCATTTGGATTATTAGTGTGTTTGACTCGATTAAGCTTGTTATTGTATATGTCTATTTTGTTTTTTGTTTCTCCTCTATTGTAGCATGCTATGTTATTTACTTATTTTACTACATGTTATTTTGTTCCACTAACAATCTAACAAACCAATTGACATGTTACTTGCTTGTAGGAAAGTAGCCTCCCGTACCAAGCACAGTACATTTCGTCTGCCCATGCGTCGAATGCACTACAACAAGCACCATCCTCAATATTGACCTTGCAAAGGCTTTTTATTTCACATGCTGGACCTACATACAGCTCATCTTTCTCCATACTGGTTTCCCCCACTCTTTCATCAATTGGTTCATGGGATGTATCACAAATGCCTCCTTCAGCCTACTCATCAATGGGGCAGCATCTGAATTTTTTCATGCAGGTAGAGGGCTTCGTCAAGGATGCCAATTATCCCCGTTGTTATTTTCATTAATCATGGAAGGACTAACCAAACTATTGTAAAAGTCCAAGGCCGATGGGACTATAAAAGGTGTCAAATTATCTAAATTTATACATCTGACCCATCTCTTATTCATTAATGATGTCCTTATTTTTACTAATGGATCCATCCAAGACACCAACAGCTTCAGAACTATTCTAGATGTATTTTGTAAAGCCATAGGGATTTATAGGATGGCATCAAATATCTCAGGTTCTGTCTAAAGCCAAATGACTCTCTCATTACTTATTGTAATTGGTTAATTGCAAAATTTGAGACGAGAGTAAACATTTGGCAGCAGAGATGGATATCCAAAGCTGGGCAATTAGTTCTAATAAAATCATTAATGTAGGAAATTCCTGTATAGTAGATGGAACTGGCATGGATTCCGAAAGGAATGATAGCCAAAATACAAAAAAATTGCAGAAGATTCCTTTGGAGGGAAGCTAGAAGGCAATACTTTTGCATGGATAGGATGGAAGAGGAATTCCAAACCCAAAATCTGGGGTGCTTAGGGGCTAAAAGACCTTAATCACTTTTCCACAGATTTTGATGCCAAAATGGGATGGCATTTTCTCAGTGCTAGCAGCCTCTAGTAAGAGTTCACTTATTACAAATATATTACTTCTCAGACTACCCTCGATTAGATCAGAGGCCCCACCTTATACATTCTAGGATCCTCCATTATTTGGCGAGCCATCACCAGATCCATTCACATCATCAAGAAAGGCCTTGCTTGGAGTATTGGGTTTGGAGAAAAATTTAAGAATGGAGTGTATGCTTGGTCTGGATGTGGTTAGATGTACCAATTACCCTTGGCTATTAGACAACACTTGATAAAATCAGGAATTCGAACCATATCACAAATTGCTAACAGAGCTAATACCTCTTGGATCACACAGGCCTGGAAATCAGCACAGGATCTTGACATCTCTTATATATCGCATTCGATTTGGAACAATTATCTCAAGGCCCTCCGTGCCACCAATATCAGAATCACTGAGAGGGAGGATGAAATTTTATGGGCTTTATCTCCCATGGGCAGATACTCACCAAAGGATGGATATGTCTCTCTCTGCGCAAAACTTGAACCCCAGAATAGACTATGGTAGTGGAGACACCTTTGGAAGCTGAAAGCACCACCAAAGGCCAAAATTTTCATGTGGTGCATACTCACCAACTGTGCCCCTATGGAGGAAAACCTAATCAGGCGATCCATCCATTGCCCCTCCAGATTTTGTCTCTACAAATCTCAGCCTGAGGACGTGGATCACCTCTTCCTCACTTGCCCAACTAGCAAAATGATCTGGCAACTCACCATTGTTGCCATGTGCATCACCTATAATTGGCATGCATGCTTTATCTCTGAGGCTTGGACAAATTGGTGGCAATCGATTGTTTTCCTAAAAGATCAAAATATCCTCCTCTTGATATCTTGGGGCACCTGGTTGGCCCGTAATCAATCTATCTTTAAAATTTCTATGATTGACTAGCCTCGCATAAGTAACACTATTGTGACGCTTTTCCTCTCAATTCCAAACGATGAGCTCGGCGCTCAAGGTAGAATACTCATTCTAGAGGCTATTGAAAAATCCTACCCTTGGGCCTATTTCGATGGGGCATCAAACTTCCATGGCTGTGGAGGGGGGGATACTCTCTATCTTTCCGAAACTCGCTGCTATAAGATCAAAATGGGATTAGGCCTGGGTACAAACAATTATGTCGAGCTCAACAGTCTCAGACTCCTCCTTACCTTCGCCTGAGAGAAGAGTTGCAACATGATTAAGATATTTGCGTACTGAAAATTTATTATTAATTGGGTCAACAATGAAGCCCGATGTCATTTTCATACTCTTAGAGCATTGATGGATGAGGTTATGGTGCTAAAAACCTTTTTTTTATTCCATTACTATTGCTCGCCTTGACTGGAAAAGGAACCATGTGGCTGATCAACTATCCAAAGAAGCATCAATATTTCCATATACCCTTCATTATTGGGGTCACTGGTTCATTATCGAACAAGATGGGTAAAACGAGTATCAATATTTCCATATACCCTTCATAGAGGGTCAGGGGTTCTAGATGGATTTTATATTTCACATGTGGTTATGTAGATATTTATTTTGATATGCACAATACTGTTACTAAAGGTTATTTATGAACATTTGAACTATATGACTGTAAGGGATTTTTGAATTATGTGAAAATGATTATGTTGCTTATACAACATGTAATTTTCTCTCATAAATGAAAATTACGATTTTTTCCTTGGAAAAAATCATAATATCTTAGAGTTTACTTTATCGTAAATTAGATTTTCAATATTAATAATATTTGTTTTAAATTGTATTAAAATTTTCAAAATTAAAAGTTTATTACTTTTTTCTAATAATTATATTAAGATATTTAATAAAATATTGAAACTTTAATATCCATAAATTTTCATTTAGAAAATAAGAAACAAAATATATATGGAAAACTTTAAAGTTTTTGTGAAAATAAACTTTACATACAGAAATTGACATCCTTGTAAATATAAATCATTATTCGATTATTAAGTTTTTTATTTAAATAATTTTTGGAATAAAAATTATTTTGAACAAAGTATAATAAAAATATTTGTAATAAAGTAGGTATATGGGTGTGTTAATTTAATAATAATAATACCAGAAAATGATATTTATTAATACTAAAAATAGTATTTTAATTTAATATTTTCGTAGCAAAAACTTCTTCTCAAACTCCCACTTTCTTGATGTTGAAGTTCCCAAAATGCTCCCAAAAAACCTTGGCACTGAGAAAGTGTGAAGAGTGGTTCCCATACAATGAAAATTATAACTTACTAATAGTATTATTTGACAAACTAGATAGTAAATATTTAAATTTAAACGATTTTTTTAAAAGATAAAAAATAAATAAAAATAAAAAAATTAGTAAATCATTTTTTATCAATACAAAATAAACAGATATACACTCCATAAATTGAAAAAAAATCTACTTATAATTTCATTTCAAGTATCTTATATAACTCTAACTCTAGTAAAAACCCACATCTTTGGCTCAAGTCAAGTTGGCATAAGGATGCCAAGTCCTCCCTTGACCATTTAGGGATAAAGGACGAGATCATCTTGGAGAATAAGGATAGTATTAAGAATACCATTACTTTCACATCTAAGGATAAATTTTGGAGTGATAAGGAGATAGAGGGGAAAAGGAAGCTAAGGTATTACAAGGAGAACCCCACTCTTGCTAACAAAAATTACCTTTCTGTCTTGACCATTGCTAAGAAGAAAACAAAAATTGCAAAGATAAGAACTAATTCCCATGAGCTTCCAAGTGAAAGCATGCATTGTTCTATTCCCAAAACACCTTGGGTCGAAATAATTTTTCTCCTTTACGATACTAAGAGAGTTGAACATGGAAAAAACTTTCTCTTGGAGGGATCAACCCTTACTCACATTGGTTCCCCATTTCAAAAAAAAATCCACACTACCAACCTTCTTGACTTGTTAATCAATCATTTCTTAAGGTCTGATAGGCCATACTAGTGTTAGTGGACCGACATCATCATCATAATCGTCGTCATCATTTTCGTCGCCGTCGTCGTCATCATCATCATCATCATATTTGGATTTTTGTTTCTTTTATTCAATAATATGTGATCATTTAACTTTTAAAAAAATATGTTTCAATGATTTCTTGTAACTTTTAATGAAATATATATTTAGATAATTTCATGTATTTTATAAACCATCATAGATCCATTTTAAGCACAGATTCTAACATGAGCACAGAGGGGGCATGTTTCTTTAGGTGCAAACTTATTTTAGAGTGCAAAAAACAATGTGTAACCTTTTATTGTTTAAATTGTATTTTTGAATGTTATAGAGATTACATAACATGTGTATTGGGCCATTTTATCAGCATACATTAAATTGGTTTTTTTTGTTATTCATATATTTTTAAGTATAGGTGAATATTAATTCATATTAAAATATTTCATTCATAACTCACATTGCATAATTTATTCTATACAACATTAAAATATTTTCTTTTAACATATTTTTCTATATATAGATATATAAGAAGTTGATATACATCTTAGTCACATTTTTTTTTACTTCTAATTACTTTACATGAAGTTATATTAGGTCATATGGACCACTAATTAAATATACATAGCATATATTTTTTTCTTTTTTATTATAGCAGATATTTTTTTTCTATTTAGAGAATGTTTTATTTTTATTTTAAGAGGGACAAACCTTACATATCGCCTTCACACTAGGTTGTAGAATGTACCATTTGGCCTTTCCTAGAATCTGTCTTTTCAACCCTATTTTCCAAAATTCATGTCACCCCTAATTGGTAGTTCTAGACTTATAAAAAGTTCTACTTTTGCCAACTTTGCTCGAGTGTCTATTTCTAAGTCCTCTGTGGTAAGTAGGACCTACTCATCAATTTTCTATCAGAACATGGAAGGATCATAGAGTTTCATATTTTCCACATTCACTAGTGAGTATATGCACATATATGGAGGTAGATTGAGTCTATAAGAATTATCACCCACTTTCTCAAATACTTCAAAAGGACTATATCATGGAGTAGTAAGATGCAACCAAAGTTTGTCTCCCATCTTGAATTTTTACCCCCGTCCCACCCCTCCCCCCCTCCTCTCGTCATTTACATGTATAACAAGTAGGTGATTGGCCATGATACATAAGGAAATTTTAATGTTGTTTTATTAATAAAAATTTTAATGTTGTAAATTCTTAGTGAATATTTCATGGACTTGGTGAATCTTTTACTATTTTTTTTTATAAAGTATAAAACCATGTATAAAATTTGGAAAATTTATTCATTAAATTGGAATATACTCATTTTACATGTTTTTAAAAATCAACATAGTTTTATCTCCTAACCACAACATTGCAAGCATATGTGTGTTTATAATGGTACTTACTATATACTCTTCCATATACCTTATTGGTTTTGATGATATTTTTGTTACACCATTTTTTGGTCATCTAACCTATTATCATTAGATGGACCCAAGTACACCATGTAATACCAATTTTACCCTAAGTAAAATTGCTTTCACTATGAAAATAACTTAGTAAACCACCTTTATTAAGTTGTTTATGGTCTAAACAGGAAACCCCATGAGGAAATATTAAATAAATCTACATTTGTTTGATTTTCCTCAAGGAATAATTAGTTAAACTGCAGTTTAATTAATATTCCTGGTTATATTTAACCCAAAACAAGGAAATTAATTAGATAAATCATTATTTATATTATTATTTTCTAAGAATAATTATTTAAACCTTATTTAAATAATATTCTTTGTTAAATATGACTAAATCGCCCTTAAATAATTAAATAAATCATTATTTATTTGATTAATACTCAGCCACATCCTTAAAATGATAAATAAATCATTTATTTATTTATTATTTACAAATAAAGGGATTTGACCCAAGTCAAATTCCTTTTCCCTCCAACAAATATAATAAAATATTCCATAAAATTTGGATTTTGATTTCGTTAATAATATTTTAATTATGCACCAATAGCTAGACTAACTCAATATTGTGTTATAAATAGAAGGGTTTTCCCATTTATTTACCACCTTTTTTTGCCTAAAGATCACTCTAGATCTATACTTTTGGTCTGACTTTGATCCACCATCATAGTCGTATTTTGCTACCATTTTTGTCTGGGTTTTCTACACCATCAAGAGAGAGGAATTTTAGATCTGAAGTGCTGAGGACTTACAAGAACCCATCCCATTGAGGAGAACGGGTAACACCCTTCTGTGTTTTCCTCCCATGTGCCATTAATACAAAATTCATTCAACATATTCTTGTCTTGTCTATTGGATGCATGGAGTAAATCTTGTTTTTCTAATGCTTAATGTCTTTTGATGCATAGATCTAGATTTTTGCATCATTTATCTTGATCACCTAAATGCAGATCTGAGGATATTGGCAGCCATCTTTGCTGTTAGGTTTGTTTGTTATGCACAACTAAAGCGGTCTTTTTTCGTATGCTTGGAATTAAGATTCATACTAACAACTAGCGACTCCACACGGGTTTACGATTACGACGTCTATCGTTTTTCTGATCCTTGCATATCAAGTTGCTTCAAACCCTAGGATTTCTCTTCAGCCTCTTGTTTTTTCTTTTCTTGATGTTTTTTTTAACCTATAAAACCTTTAAACATTAAAAATTCTAACTTTTGTGTGTTTTCGGACCTATTGCATAGGTGACAGACATCAGCCGCAGCTGAGATGGCACTTTTTTCTGAAATCTTCCGCCGAGAGTGCCGGAAGTACAGGTTGTACTTTTTGGCCCAAAAACTGTGACCTAGACCTTCAGGATGCACCTTTCAGCCCAAAAACTACAACCTCTGCTGAAAACAGGTCAAAAACTGCGACCTGGACTTTTTGCGGGAATTTTTTTGAAAGTTTTTTGGGTTTGTCTGAGCCTCTGTTCAGGGTTATTTAATCTCTGTCTCTGCCCATTTTGGGCCTGTACTTGTTCTTTTTTGCTCAACTAAGTGGGAACCTAGCCCCCTAGGGCTTTAGTACCATCCACTTTTTGTGGAAGAGTTTTTGTTGTTGCAAGTTGTCTGAAATTTCAGAGCCTTCAGCCATTTTTCAGATCTGATACCTCACCTTCAGATCCACTTCAGATCGGCTATTTATCCATCCAAAACACCTCATTTAGTTTTGTTTGGGTTTTCCTCTAGGGTCCCCTCCGCTTCCCTCTAGGATATATCCTTTCGCCACCTCTTTTACAGCTATTCTCCCTCTGATTTGTTGTTGTTTTCTGCATCACATTCTAGTATATTTGACCTTTAGATCCCTGTCCCTCCCGACCTTAGGTCTATTGGATATTTCAGTGTGTTTTGATTATTTTTTTACCCACCCATAAAATAGTTTTTGAGAGGCCCGCTTATATACTGTTATTTGTAGGTTTATTTGCAGCTATACATCACACTTTTTTTTCTCTACAAACATCTGGGTTTAAAAATTAAAATTTACAAACTTCACACACACACCCTAAGCGAAAAAGGGCTTGGTTAACACCGCCAAGAAAATACTCTAAAAAAATTGAAATCAATTGATCCTGCACCTCTTTGCCCTTGTTTCGACATTATAATCAGTTGATCCTGCACCTCCCTACCCTTGTCGATCTCTTTTTCCTTTGTGTCGTGTTTGTGTCATCATCATTGCACCACCAAGGTGTTTATCCCAGAGACTTCTTGGCCTTCATCCTCAGTTTCCGGTAGGAAGACTTACTCCTCCGCATACGATTCGAGTTAGTCCTCCACCGAGTCCGCACTCTGACTCTTCTTCTAGTTCATTGGGTTCTCCTTCTCGTTCTGACTTCAGTTCTCCCCTTGTCACCTTCACCATGTCTGTTGCAGGACCTAATTCTGGTGGTAACCCCAGACCTTATGCTGGGAATACCACTAGTGGGATCGCAACAGACACTACCTAGGCTGCTCCCTTACTCCCCTTCATGGAAGGCCTCAGCCTTCCTGATTTTAACCAGTTGATAAATGACCCTATACACCATGATGTTGCTTGGCTTTCTATGCCAACCAAGCTCCCTTCTGACATCCCCAAGTTTGAAGGTCTTGCTGGTGAAGATCCTACAAATCCTATTCGATCTTTCCACTTGTGGTGTTCTTCTAAGTCTATTACCGATGACTCTATCTGTCTTCGGTTGTTCCAACGTATGCTTACTAGTGAAGCTTCTAATTGGTATGTTGATCAGGCCCCTTCCTCTCATACCACCTTTGTGACTCTTGCCCAGGCTTTTCTGTCTTACTTCCAGCTTCCCCTTCGTTATGAAACTGGTACCGAAATCTTGACTTCTTTCTGTTAATCGTCTGCGACTCGCCTATCCGACCATGTCCAGGAATGGTAGAGAAGAAAGAGCCTATGTCGAGCCCCTACCTTTGAAGACCATGTCTACATGGATTGGTTCCTTAGATCTCTCTTACCACCTATCGGGAAAGATGTCGCATCGCACTTTCCTCAAACCGAAGAAGCTGCTCTCCAAATTGCGTTAAAGTATGACCTGATCTACACTTAGTCAGGTTATGTTTATACCATTCTACCTGATCTTCCCAGACCTGGTGGTGCCAACGCACTGGGGGCATCTCACGTCGCCGATGGTATCGTTGGAGCTCTCTCTAATCCATACGCTCAACCTCCTATGGGCTATGGCTTTCCTTAGGGAGGGGCTAGCACCTCCTGCACTTTTCCCCCTCCTGGTAGCACGTATCCAGGATACACCATGCCTCCTCTTGTCTCTGATCCCAGCTCATCGAATGTTTGCATGATGCAATCATCTCAGGCTTCCCTCAAGCGGCCCGCTTCGACTAGTCAGCAGCCTCCTTGCCCTCCGCAGCCTGCTCCTAGCCCTTCGATTCAGCCTTCTAGACCTCCTCCTCCTGGCCCTTCATCTACAACTGGTACTCATGAGCCTATTTATCCTCCTGGAATGATTCCTCCAGGCCTTAACCATCTTGGAGCCGTCTCGCCTGGACATTACCCCTCTGGTCAGATACCGTTCTTAGCTCCCCCTCCTGGAGTGAACACGGTACCTATTATGGCTACCCTCTCTCTTCCCAACCTGACCCTGTCGATTCCTGTCTGGTACCTTGATCCCCTAGCCGCTACCCCGCCTGGTCAACCCAAACCTTATCTTGATTTGACCCCAGTTCAACCAATCCCTATCACTTCTCCCGCTGCTACAGTGCCTCAGCCACCTCAACAGGAACCATCTCCTGTTGCGACCACTTCGGGTAAGAAGGGCAAAGCTCGTAAGAGGGCATCAAAAGACAAGGTTGCCCCGACAAACCATGCTCCTCGGCAACCTCCAAAGCGTACACCTCCATGTGATTTGTGTGATGTTGTCGGTCATGCCACCCATAATTGTCCTGAATTGCCTCATCTTAAGCCCATGGTTAGTGAAGTGTTTCCGGAGCCTGATATTCCAGAGGTATATGTCACTATACCTAATTCAGTCCCGAAACTCAAGTCTTTGTGCACAAATCACCCCTGTGCTTTGTGTGATTTCCATGGCCACTATACTTACCTCTGTCCCCGCCTCAAGGACTTCCGCACCTCTCTAGCGGTAGTTCGCCAATTCGAGGCCAAGCACAACGAGTCCACCACTCCCTTATTTGTGCATTTTGTTTCAACAGAACCAGAGGACACATCCACTCCCATATACATTCCCCCTCCAAATGTCAAAATGATAGATTATTTGGCCACTTTCCACTACCTATCATCATCTATGAGATCCTCGGTGGAAGACCCCCCTAGGCCTTCCCGTTCTGTTTCGCCTGACCTCCCTTTAGCAATCACCTTGGGCTCAACATTGGTCGATCCTTCATCTACTTGTTCTTTTGTCACCCTCCGTGACACTGCGTGTGTGAACCTCACTTCTCATGATGATGAGTCAGGTAGCTTCGCCACGTCTGGTAGTTTCTCTTCCACTAGTCACCCCATCTTCTATTATGATGACGACATTATGGAAGCAGTCACCACCCCTGACTTTATCTATCCCCCTTACATCGAACCCATGCATTCGAACCACATACACCTTGTGGCCATTACATTGACACCCAATGTTTGGGTAAGGGGGCACCCATATTTGAGAGACCAGGAGAAGAAATCCTCCACAACTCTCCTAGTGTATCTGGTCATGTCGACTCTAGTACCATTATTCTTCCACATTTAGAAGAACCTCTAGAGTCCCATATCACTTCAAATCACCCTAGGGATGATACCCCTCATCATTCCTTCATCTTTCATCAACAACCCAGCCCCTTCGACATTGTTGTTGACCAACCTGTGATTTTTCTAGGAGAACACCAGTTAATTATCTCCAAATCCTCTCTTTGGGATAGTGGCACCATGTATTCCAACCTGGAAACTTAAAGTCCATCTGATTCATATATGTAGTACTAAAAGAGATTGGTAATCCTCCATTCCCTTTCTCAAACTGCATAACCATAACGAAAACAAGTGGCGCACCACATCATTAAAATGCGTTTAGATTCCCCTTTTTATAAATACATTTTGGCATGACCACAACATGCTTGGGGGCACCTATGCCCCTCAACCATAAAAATCCTAGATTTTAGCCAAAAACAGCACTAAACCTCCCTTTCTCTGACAGGTCACACTTTTCAGGTCATTTCCTGGGACAGGTCGTAGTTTTTTGCCCAGTACCTTCTACCCAAGTCGTAGAACAGACCCCAAAAAGTGCGACCTAGCCTATTCATGAGCTCTGGGTACCTAAACTGAAATTTCAATCCACTGAAATGAAAGAGTAGGATTACGCCTCTTACTTGCAACTGGCGGATCTCAATTCCAACGGTCAGTTTGTCTGCTATGATTGCCGCAAGATTTAGGGCCTTCCCTTCTCAATACATTCACCACAGCTCCATATGCAAATGAGTGAATTTGGAGGGAAAATGCCTTATTAAAAGAAAACCCCTGATTTTTCTTTTGCGTGCTGCAGCCAAACTGTATCTCAGTTTGACAAACCGTTTATATCATTGGAAAGCTCTCACCGAGCCCTCAAATGGGTATCTGTTAGTTTTTAGTGACGTGATACTTCACCAAGACACATTTTATCCAGGAAGCGTCACTTCACCCCTCATCAAAATTGAATTTCTTCACTCGCAACACTCGTACTGGGGGCACCACTTTTCCTCCATACTTGACCACGCTCGTGTCGATTTTCATTGTGAGTTACCATCTTGTACTCATGTTTCTATGGTCCCCCATTGGACCTTTACTGTGTGGCAGAACCATCGAGTCGCCCTTGTTTAGAGCATCCGACTTGAGTCACTGTTACACCATTTTTTTGTCATCTAACCTATTATCATTAAATGGACCCAAGTACACCATGTAAGACCAATTTTACCCTAAGTAAAATTGCTTTCACTATAAAAATAACTTAGTAAACCACCTTTATTAAGTTGTTTATGGTCTAAACAAGAAATCCCATGAGTAAATATTAAATAAATCTACATTTGTTTGATTTTCCTCAAGGAATAATTAGTTAAACAACAGTTTAATTAATATTCCTGGTTATATTTAACCCAAAACAAGGAAATTAATTAGATAAATCATTATTTATCTTATTATTTTCTAAGAATAATCATTTAAATCCTATTTAAATAATATTCTTTGTTAAATATGACTAAATCACCCTTAAATAATTAAATAAATCATTATTTATTTAATTATTACTCAACCTCATCCTTAAAATGATAAATAAATCATTTATTTATTTATTATTTACAAATAAAGGGATTTGACCCAAGTCAAATTCCTTTTCCCTCAAACAAATATAATAAAATATTCCATAAAAGTTGGATCTTGATTTGGTTAATAATATTTTAATTATGCACCAATATCTAGACTAACTCAATATTTTGTTATAAATAGAAGGATTTTCCCATTCATTTACCACCTTTTGTTGCCTAAAGATCACTCTAGATCTATACTTTTGGTCTGACTTTGATCCACCATCATAGTCACATTTTGCTACCATTTTTTGTCTGGGTTTTCTACACCATCAAGAGAGAGGAATTTTAGATCTGAAGTGCTGAGGACTTACAAGAACCCATCCCATTGAGGAGAACTAGTAACACCCTTATGTGTTTTCCTCCCAGGTGCCATTAATACAAAATTCATTCAACATATTATTGTCTTGTCTATTGGATGCATGGAGTAAATCTTGTTTTTTCTACTGTTTAATGTCTTCTAATGCATAGATATAGATTTTTGCAACATTTATCTTGATCACCTAACTGCAGATCTGAAGATATTGGTAGCCATCTTCATTGTTAGGGCTGTTTGTTATGCATAGCTAAAGTGGTATTTTTTCATACGCTTGCAATTAAGATTCATACTAACAACTGGCGACTCCACACGGGTTTACGATTACGACCGCTGTCATTTTTTTGATCCTTGCATATCCAGCTGCTTCAAACCCTAGGATTTCTCTTCAACCTCTTGTTTTTTCTTTTCTTGATGTTTTTTTTAACCTATAAAACCCTAAAACGATAAAAATTCTAACTTCTGTGTGTTTTCGGACCTATTACGTAGGTGACAAACATCCGCTGCAGCGGAGACGACAATTTTTTCTGAAATCTGCCGTCGAGAGTGCCGGAAGTACAGGTCACACTTTTTGGCCCAAAAACTGCAACCTGGACCCTCAGGACGCACCTTTCAACTCAAAAACTGCGACCTCTACTAAAAACAGGTAAAAAACTGCAACCTGGACTTTTTGCGGGAATTTTTCTGAAAGTTTTCTAGGTTTGTCTGAGCCTCTGTTCAAAGTTGTCTAACCTCCGTCTCCGCCCGTTTTGGACCTGTACTTGTTCTGTTTTTCTCAACTAAGTGGGAACCTAGCCACCTAGGGCTTCAGTACCCTCCACCTCTTGTGGAAGAGTTTTTGTTGTTGCAGGTAGTCTGAAATTTCAGAGTTTTTAGCCATTTTTCAGATCTGATACCTCACCTTCATATCCACTTCAGATCGGCTTGTTATCCATCCAAATCACCTCATTTAGCTTTGTTTGGGTTTTCCTCTAGGGTTCACTCTGTTTCCCTCCAGAAAATATCCTTTCGCCACCTCATTTACAACAATTTTTCCTCTGATTTGTTGTTGTTTTCTGCACCACTTTCCAGCAGATTTGTCCTTTAGATCCCTGTCCCTCTTGACCTTAGATATATTGGCTATTTTAGTGTGTTTTGATTAATCTTTTACCCACCTACAAACTACTTGTTGAGAGGCCTGCCTCCTTAGGTTTAGATTATTGCATTATTAGCTGTTTATTTACTGTTATTTCAGTTTCATATACTGTTATCTGCAGGTTTATTTTCAGTTACACAACACACTTTTTCTTTTTCTCTACAAATGTTTGTGTTTAAAAATTAAAATTTACACACTTTGCACACACACCCTAAGCGAAAAAGGGCTTGGTTAACACCGCCAAGCAAAGACTCTAAAACATTGAAATCAATTGATCCTGCACCTCTCTGCCCTTGTTTCGACATTGTAATCAGTTGATCCTGCACCTCCCTACCCTTGTCAGTCTCTTTTTCCTTTGTGTAGTGTTTGTGTCGTCATCATTGCACCACCAAGGCATTTATCCTGGAGACTTCTATGCCTTCAAGCTTAGTTTCTGGTAGGAATACTTACTCCTCCACGCAGGATTCGAGTTAGTCCTCCATCGAGTCCGCACTCCGACTCTTCTTCTGGTCCATTGGGTTCTCCTTCTTGTTCCGCCTTCGGTTCTCCCCCGGTCACCTTCACCATGTCTTGTGCAAGACCTAATGCCGGTGGTAACCCTGGCCCTCATGCTGGGAATACCACTAGTGGGACCACAACAGACACTACCTCGGCTGCGCCCTTTCTCCCCTTCATGGCAGGCCTCAGCCTTCCCAATTTTGACCAGTTGATAAATGACCCTATACACCATGACACTAGTTGGCCTGCTATGTTGACGAAGCTCCCTTTCGACATCCCAAATTTTGAAGGCCTTGTCGGAGAAGATCCTACAAATCATGTTCGATCTCTCCACATGTGGTGTTCGTCTAACTCCATTACCGATGACTCTGTCCGTCTTTGGTTTTTCCAATGTATGCTTACAGGTGAAGCTTCTAAGTGGTATGTTGATCAGGCCCCTTCCTCTCATACCACCTTTGCTACTATTGCTCGGGATTTTCTATCTTACTTCCAGCTTCCCCTTCGTTATGACACTGGTATCGAACTCTTGACTTCTTTCCGTCAATCGTCTACGACCAGCCTATCCGACCATGTCTAGGATTGGCGGAGAAGAAAGAGCCTATGTTGATCCCCTACCTTCGAAGACCGTGTCTACATGGACTGGTTCCTTAGATCTCTTTTGCCACCTATCGGGAAAGATGTCGCATTGCACTTTCCTCAAACTGAAGAAGTCGCTCTCCAAATTGCGTTAAAATATGGCTTGAGCTACGCTCAGTCGGGTTATATTTATACGATTCTACCTGATCTTCCCAGACCCGATGGTGCCAATGCACCAGGGGCATCTCATGTCGTCGACGGTATCGTTGGAGCTCTCTCTAATCCATACGCTCAACCTCCCATGGGCTATGGATTTCCTTGGGGGGAGCTAGCACCTCCTACACTTTTCCCCCTCTCAGTAGCAGGTATCCAGGTATCCAGGATATGGCATGCCTCGTATTTTTTTCCAACCTCCTGTTTACCACACTATTACCCAACCTCCTTATTATCTGTATCCATAGCCTAGTGCTCCAACTCCTCTAACATTAGCGCCACCTCCTCCCTTGCCTTCTCAACCCCCCCAACAGCAGCCACCGCCCCCTCAGGGGCAGTTATATGCATAGCAGGGCATGACTAATCCTCATTCCTCTAAAAAGAAGAGGAAAGGCGCTCAAAATTAGTCTGCTCCTGGTAATCCTAGACCTAATCCTCAAAATAATGCTCTTAACACTACTAACCACTAACATGGCACCCAGCCCAAGCAGGAAAGGCATGTTCGCATGAGCAAGCCTTGTTCTTGTTGTGGTGTTTATGGTCATTACACACATGATTGTCCTATTTTACCACATATGCGGCAGTTGTGGGAGTCTCAAGCAACATTGCAAGGACAGTAAGCCTCCCCTTCGGTCCCTCCCAGTGCTGCACCTAGTCAACCGACTGTGCTTACTGATCCTTTCCCTCAGCAAGGATTTGTGGCTACCCAACCACCTAAAGGTTAGGTGGCCACTCAACCTCTTCCATCTGGTACCTCTGATTACCAGATTCTCATGATGAACTCTGATCAACCTCTAACCGTAGACATCAATCTTCAGACTCGGTCCCATCAGTACAACAAGCCTCCTGCTACGTCTATCCCCGAGCCGCCTCCTTCGGTCTCTACAGAGCCTCTTTCGACACCTAATGGTCCCTTGCAGATCCCTTAGCCTAAGGTGGAGGTTCATACCAATATCCCTAAGGGACCACTATGCCAAAATGCTGCTTCCGGGAAAGCTGCCCATTTGTATAACATAGTAGATGATTTGGCGCAATCTCCTATTTCCATTTCAACGTTGGAACTCCTCCAGTCATGCCCTTCACAATGAAAATCTCTACTATCTACCATGGGCATTATAGATCCTTCTGACGATCGATTGATTGTCTTTTATGTTGACCAGTCAGAACATCCTCCTCTCCCTGCTTCCGTCACCTTCCAAATCCCTGTCAAGATCCGGAATGCCAACGTTTCCTGGTGCATTATTGATGAGGGGGCATCCACTTGTGTGATGTCCGCTTCGGTTTGGAAGCAACTCAGATCACCTGAGTTGGCTCCTTCCACGATCACTCTCCGAGCGTGGGACGGCCACGCCTCCCAGCCCATCGGCTTATTCTGCAATTGTCCTATTACTCTGGCAGGAAAGATTATTTGCGTTGACGTAGAAGTCATAGATGCCCCCTTAGATTAAAAAATTCTATTAGGTCGTAGCTACACTTATGCCATGTCTATTGTCCCTTCTGTAGTCCACTGCAATATTTCATTCCCTCATAACGGAAAGATAGTCACCATTGACCAGTTGACATATTACGAACCGAAGTCTCAAACCTCCCCTGAGTCCACCATCTCTTCAGTGGCCAACAAGCAAACCATCGATCCTTTGACCAGTGTCTCACCCAGAGTCTAAAAATATTCTTCATTGCTTGGTACATTCCCTGGTCTTCCTCCTTCTATCTTTGATCCCATCTCACCGAATGTTTGCATGATGCAATCTAAAAATATTCCTCTTTTCTTGGTACATTCCCTAGTCTTCCTCCTCCTGTCTATGATCCCAGCTCATCGAATGTTTTTATGGTGCAATCGACTTGGTCTGCTCTCAAGCGGCCCGCCTCGACTAGTAAACAACCTCCTCTCCCTCCACAACCTACTCCTAGCCCTTCGATTCAACCTTCTGGACCTCCTCCTCCTGGCCCTTCATCTACAACTGGTACTCATGAGCCTCTTTATCCTCCTGGAACGGTTCCTCCAGGCCTTAACCATCTTGGAGTCGTCCCGCCTGGCCATTACCCCTCCGGTTAGATACCGTTCTTAACTCCCCCTCCTGGACTATACATGATACTTGTTATGCCTACTCTCTCTCTTCCCAACCCGACCTTGGGGATTCCTGTCTGGTACCTTGACCCCCCAGCCGCTACCCCATCTGGTCAACCCAAACCTTATCTTGCTTTGACCCCAGTTCAACTAGTCCCTATGACTTCTCCCGCTGTTACAGTGCCTCAGCCACCTCAACAGGAACCATTTCCTGTTGCGATTGATTCGGGTAAGAAGAGCAAAGCTCACAAGAGGGCCTCAAAGGACAAGGCTGCCCCAAATGACCCTGCACCTCCTCTGCCCCCAAAGCCCTGCGCTTTGTGTGATGTCATCGGTCATGCCACCCACACCTGTCCTGAGTTATCTCGTATAAAGCCCATGGTTAAAGTTGCATTCCCTGAGTCTACTGTCCCGTTTCTTCCTTGATTGCAGCCAAGAAACCTAAAGATATTCACACCAATAAACCTTGTGCTTTGTGTGATGTCCATGGCCATTAATCTCACCATTTTCCCTGCCTTATGCATTACTGCACCTCTCTAGAGGTAGTTCGGGAGTACGAGGTTGAACATAACCAATCTGCCTCTCCCGTACTTTTGCAGTATGCTGCGGGCCAGCTTGAGGATTTACCCACTCCCATTGACATTCCCCTTCCTGATGTTGAGATGACAGAGCCTGCGGCCACCATTCTCTACCTGTCATCATCCATGAGACCCTCGGTGGAAGCTCCCTCTGAACCTTCTCTTGTTGTTTCGCTCGATCTCCCTTCAGCAATCACCCTGGGCTCAACATAAGTAGATCCCTTATCTGCTTGTTCTTCCGTCATCCCCTATGATGATGCACATGTGAACCTCTCTTCTCATGATGATGAGTCAGGTATCTTCGCCACTTCATGTGGTCTCCCTTCCTCCCGTCACCCCATCTTCTATTGTGATGATGACATCATGGAAGCCTTATCCACCCCCAAATTCATCTTTCCCACCCACAAGTGGGATGGCACCATCCGTGTCTATGGTGAATTTCACGGCCTGAGCATAAGCTACACCTCTGGTAGCTCCCACATACCACCTACCCATCGACATGTGAGTAGTATACATCGTACCCAAATCACTCCCTCTCGAAGTGGTTTTTCGATCTCTACTTTGCGCACAGGTTGCCAGCATTGTTCATCATCCTCTCATTTGTTGTCTTGTGGCACTTTTAAAATGGACCTCCCATCCACACCTTACATCGGTTATGCCGATGGTGCAAGTCGCTACTCCCAGAATTTAGCCTCAGCAGGTTGGGCCATCTTTACCCCCTTACATTCGCTAGTTCTCTTGAACAATGTATGCATTGGTACTACTACCAATGATTAGGCTGAATATGATGCAGTGAGAGGTTTATTAGCCGATTCCCTTTCCCATCGCATCATCCACCTTCATTTTCTTTTAGATTCCTTGCTTCTTGTCATGCAATTGAATGGTGTTTATCGTGTGCATAATCCTATCCTTTTTAGAAGATATTTAGGAGTGAAGCTTTTGATGCGTGAATTTGAAATCATTACATTCAATCATGTACCTAGAGCACAAAATCAGTATGTAGATAGCATTGCAAACAATATTCTAGATTGGAATTTGGCACACGCATTTAACACAAAAAAATAATATAACGTAAACCATCAAAATGATGCATATTCATAATATGTGTCGCATAAAATGTTTTAGAGTCCATCACCTCTGATACATAGGACATGCCCATAGCATGTTACAAAAATTCAAAACTGGGGGCACCACATGCCCCTACACCTAATCACTATCTGGAGGATCTAAAGCCAATCGCTCTACTCCTGCAACTCGTAGATAGCGCATCCCATGTCCAGCCATCGCCATGCGTCGCATGACCCCTCACCACTCTAAGGGTAGACTAATACATGGCTCTATGTACTAGTCGTCCAAGTATTTCTAGTCGCGCTCTGAAACACTGGTCAAAAGCCTCTCACATCTGCGACATATGTCCTCCAGGAGGGATGCTGCAGCCTCATTTTGCGACGCTCTTGACCCACTAGGTCCTGCAGCTCCTGATACTGCAGATCACCCCATATACCTAGCTAGTTTTACTGGTGCTGTATTTTCATACCAAAAGTGAAAGAATCAGTACCATATACATCATTCTGAAACTTTACAATGCACATAAAATATTAGCATTTTGTCACTTACCATCGGGCCCCCATACTCGACTAGGCGGTAGTGGCAGATCTGGGTGCCCATGATAAATTATCCCACTATAGGGATAGTCATCTATATACAGCGGCATATAATCCCAATGAGCAAGGAACTTGGGACAGAACACTCGTCCAATGTCCCCACCTCCTCCTCTATACAGTAGTCACCCCCACTGGCGCATCCTAGGCTCCCTCGGGCCCCCATCTTGGAGCTATATGTGAGTTCAAAGTGTTGGGATATTCTCAAAGAAGAGCGAGCACAAAACTGTACCATATGCATAGTCATGGTTCACTTGTCGCTTGCTTAGCGACAACTATCGTTTCAATGATGACAGCATCATCTGGGCCCACTCATAGTAGGCTCCACTCAACACACTCTCCACAAGCATCATCTGCCCTTTGGTGATGCGGTGGAGTGCCTGGTTGCCCAGGATCTGCAACACCACTGCGGCCACAGCACGGGTCTCTAACCTCTCTAGATCCCCGATAGGTATCTGAGTCCCCTTGACTTGGAGACCTGGTCGACAATGGTGCTCTACAAACTCCATGATGTTCCACCCTCGCGGTAACACTAGCTAAGTATTCCCTACCATCCTAAGTGGTGGGAAACTAGCCATGAAATATATATCCTAGACCGTCAGCTCAATCCGGTGCCCCTGCACTATAAAAACCTCATGGTCCAGATCCCAATAACTAATAATTCAAGCCAATAACGGCTCTCCAACTTTCATCAGAGGGTTCTCCACAAACTTCAGAATCCCAAACCTGGCTAATGCACTATGGATACCCTAATCCTCCCGGATCTCTGACCATAAAGTGCCCAGGTCTTTCTCTGTCCAGTTGATCCGTGATTCTGCCATATCTGCACAAAACCACCATATTTTCTAGTGTACAGATAGGAAAGACTATATCTCAACATGAAAACCCAGCTCTCAACCAAAAAAAGAAATAGCACAGGAAGAACCCTCTCTGACAGGTCACACTTTGCAGGCCCAATCCTGGGATAGGTCGTAGTTTTCTACCCAAAACCTGCTACCTAGGTCACATTTTTTTCCCCAAAAAGTGTGACCCAGTCGTGAAGAAGAGTAGGGGACTGTTACTGAGCTTTGGGGACCTGAACTGAACTTTCAATCCACTGAAATGAAAGAGTAATGTTAAGCCTCTTACCTGCAACTGACGGATCTCGATTCCAACGGTCGGTTTGTCTACTACGATTGCCACAATATTTAGGTCCTTCTCTCCTCTCTACATTCACCACAGCTCCACATGCAAATGAGTGAATTTTGAGGGAAAACACAAAAGAGAAACCTCTAATTTTTCTTTCGCCTGCTACGACGAAACCGTAGCTCAGTTTGACAAACCATTTGCACCTTTGGAAATCTCTCACCGAGCCCTCAAATGGGTATCTGTTAGTTTTTTGTAATTTTATACTTCACCAGGACACATTTTATCTAAGAAGTGTCACTTCACCACTCAAAATTGAATTTATTCACTTGCAACACTTATACTTGGGGCACCACTTTGCCTCCATACTTGTCCATGCTTGTGTTGATTTTTGTCATGAGTAACCATCATATACTCATGTTTTTATGGTCCCCATTGGACCTTTACTATGTGGCAACATCATCGAGTTGCCCTTTTTTAGAGCACCCGAGTTGAGTCATCATCGCATTCATGGAGTCTATCCCGAGTCCCTTTGTATCCCACTATAGTCCTCCATTCTTCACTGCTTGGTCCTTCTCTCGTGTCACACATTATGGCCTCCAGTCCCACTATCCCCTATCCCTCATGATATTGTGTCAGTCGCTGCCAGGTCATCCATGCCCTTTATGCTCTAACAAGAGAAGTTGTCCATCCACTACTCAATACCCCCCATTTTATCATCACCCCTAGTGTCCGTCTGTCATTCGCTTTACTATTTTCTCTCGTGCCTTAGTTGAGGGCACCTTATTGCCTCATCTATGGCAGACCTCCTTCTGTCAACATCAGCTCATTTATTCTAGAAGACAGGTCTAGAGGGCGGCATACCTTGGTTCCAGCTTCCACTCTTGTTCGGCACCTCGAATCAAGAAAAAGGACTCCTTATAGCCCTTTGAATTGATTTTTTCTCAGCTCCAGCTCCTTTTAGCATGTCGAGATTCGTATACTTGATGGTCCAGTGATGCAGCAGTTTGGATTGGTGATTCCCGGGTATGTGTGAGATGTCTCAACCCTCATGAGGGGGTGGCCCTACAGGTAGCCCCCCACATGTCTGGATGATATTTTAATTTCAGACTTCGATGTAGCTCCATAGATTTGATGATGTTGGCTTTAGTTGCTTGCAGCACCTCTTTGATTGCATGTATCAGTCAGATTTTCAGAGCCCTTTCCTGTTTATAGGGGCATCTGCGTTGTATTTTTATCTCATGTACTCATAGATTATTGTACAAGTCCTGGGTATTATCCCAGGCACAATATGTATGTGGGATTCATTATCTTGTTTTGTATCTTGCTCATGTTTATGCTAGCATGTACTCTATGGTTTAGTCCCTTGTTTACTAGATGCATTATTCTTTGTACTTTGTCTCGATAGGTATAGGTATGCCTCTCGTGCCGCCTATAGCATAGGTACTCACTCATAAAAGAGACTTGTCGCACCTGTAAGTCTTGCCTCCTCAAGGTCTAGTCCTCTTAGCACTTTAGTCTACCTTATATTTCTCTCTCTGACTTCTCCTTTGGCGTCTAGTGATTGAGTTCTTACAATGTACTTCAGTCATACGATTAGCTCCTAACGCTCGCACACTGGGGGAAATATGTTACACCATTTTTTGGTCATCTAACCTATTATTATTAGATGGACCCAAGTACAACATGTAAGACCAATTTTTCCCTAAGTAAAATTGTTTTCACTATGGCTGGACGCGTCAACCCAGGTATTTTTTCCATATCAGTGACCTCCAATGTGGGTGCGACAATGTTTGGTAGATTTGCTTGTCATCTCAGTGCGGAGAATTTGGCAGGTGGTAGTTGGCATGGGGGGAGTTTCACTCAGGTGACATCTACATTGATCTTGTTTGGTGGTTAATTATTTGTGTTGGTGAGGAGGGGAGAGGTTTATCGTTTCTCTGGTGGCAGGGGTATTTCTACGGAAGTAGGAGGTGACATTGTAAATTTGTACTATGGTGGGTGGTGTCATTTGGTTCCCTTACTGTTGGGGTTTTTTTTCTCTTGTGGGGGCTTTGGTTGCTGGTTTTAGCTCACAAGGGGCTTCTTCTATGGAGAATTATGAAGCCTTTGGTGCGGCATGGATGTTCCCCTTCCCTTGTTATGTATGGCCCTACGGGGGTGGCAGATATGACAATGGTCACAGTGTCCCCTAGATGGGGTGGAAAGACAATGGGTCATGCAAAGCTGGCCAATGTAGGTGTGCGTGGTGGCCGAGGTGAGTTTAAGTGTGGGGATAGCAGGGGAGATGGGTTGATCACATGCTCAAAACTATGCTAAAAAATCAAAGTTGTTGGATGATTGTGGAACCTAAACAACTGCATAGATATCGTCGTTCTGAACCTAACACAAATCATTTCGTGGAAAACTGGCACCATATCCTCCTAGAAATGCGTTTTTTCCACTTTGGCAAGTAAGCAAATTTTCCAAAAATAATTTGCTGAAAGAAGCCCAGTCAACAGTCCATACTGCTGACATGGCATGATGACTGGGTTTGTAAATTGTACCTTCTGTGAATGGTAAAGCGACATGTGGTAGCGTAGGTGGAAGACATTTGGAAGTTTTTGGTTCGTTGTTTGAGGGACCAATGAAACGGTGCCATGGGGCCCAGTTGTGGGCTACCATGTGGCACCCGACTAATGGCTTAAAAATTTGTTTTATAGTCGAATGTGACTCCACGATAGTCGAAACCACAACCTCTGCCAAGAAACTACAAACCATTACCATTGTGCCATGCAATTACCGCTTAACATATGATGCTTCTGCCTTGGTTTTATTGATATGCCACCAGGAGGTTGGGGGAGGGGGCTTGGGACTAGCCCAAACCCTGGTCACTGCCACTAGTGGGAAGCTAGCCCCGCGCTTGCCCCCATACTTACAGTTGTTAAATGTTTAATGCAACATATGAAGAGGGTTGACAGTTAGCATAACCTTTTTCAAAAGAGAGTCCATATAGGTGAAATAGTTTTCAGAATAGTGGAATAACCTGTTCAAGTGTATTAATGACCCAACATTTCAGACTTCTTAAGTGAGTCCATCATCAGGGGTAAGTCCAATACTTTTGAAAGATTTGTGATCATTTAGGGCAAAAAGAATAATGGTATAAATAGAGTAATTTGAAGAAAAATATTTTATTTATTTATTTAAATTAAGGTCGGTTTGGTTAGCATAACCGTCGATAGAAAAACTTATATAAAACATGATTTTTGGGTTTAAGGCCATAGAGGTATTTTTAACAGAGCGACAATTTCCTCTAATTCCCGCTCTGTTGGTGCTAAAATGAGCAAAATTGTAGGACGGTGCCAGTTCTGGAGTAGATTGTGGAGCAGTTAGTGTAGAAACTTGGGAAGGTCATAACTTCTCCATTTTTTGGCCAAATTCGATGCAGAAAGAGGCTAGACGAGCATTTTTGGGCATTCTAAAATCATTGGAGTAGTTTATAGAGACATTGGAGGAATTTTAGATAGGTTCTTTTGTCGAATTAATTCTATGGGTGTCATGGTCAACCAGAGTGTTGAATCAGTTTATGGAGGAGTTTGTAGATGGAGATGACCTTGCAAGGGTTTTTCCATCCTCTACGTGCTTTCTGCAACAACTACTACATCAATGATGTATCCTATGTTCCTCTTTTCTCTATGTGTTTTTTAGGAGAGACTTGTTTAATTATTTCAAGTGGATTGTGGTACTGTTTATGATCTTTGAGGTTGGAGTATGGGGTCTTGGTGCAAGAGCCTCTGTTTGATGAAAGTTTACATGTTTGACTATAGGTTAACATGTGTATAGAGATAACTCTTGTAGAAGTTTGTTTCTTTGAAGGATATACTAACCACTTCATTTCTCAACAATTTATGTACTCTTATTTTCCTAAACATTGAGCATAATGAGAATAAGGTCATGCCATTAGAGCTAATCCAAGGAGTTGTAGCTCAGGAGGGGTGAAATCCTTCAACAATGGATGGTGTATTACCGATTGATGCATACCTTCATTAAATTTTTTTAATTCATGTTTAAAGTTTTCATGAAATTAAAATTAAAAAATAAACACACATAAAAACTCATGCTTTTACTTGTTATTTTGGATTACAAATCTCAAACACATTTTTTGTATTTTGATGAGGATCTTAGCATAGAAAAAATAGTATTCCCCATTCAGATCAAGTTGGTATCAGAGCATAGGTTTGCTTTGTGGAAGGAGGATTTGACTGTTGTTTTCAAGTGAATGTGAAGCTACAAGTTTTGAAGCTCAAGTGAGGAGAAGGTTTTGGAAAGGAGAGAAATATTGTTTCAATCTCTACCACTAGTTCTACCTCAAGTTGTAGTTGAAGTTTCAAGCAAAACATCTCCCAAGGAGAAGAGCCTACAAAGACATCAGAGGATGTGAAGGATTTTAGAAAGTATTTCTTAGACATTGAAGATATGGTCAAAGTCCTCTATGAAGAGAGAAACACCAAACTGAAAGGCGAAAGCTTTAGACCTCCAAGAGGAGAATGTTCTCCAAGAGAGGAAGGTGATAAGAATGGTGATAAACCACCATCTTCTCCACAATATTCATGATTTCCTACAATTATTATGCAAGATGATAGTGTAGAAAGTCCCTTAGAGAAGGAAGATGGACAAGTTTGTACCCTTTGTCCACATGATGTGGAGGATGAGGTTCTGTCAACACCAAAGTGTAAGGCGCTGAAAGAAGATAACTCAAGAGACAAAGAGGACACATTCAGAATCAAAAGAGAGTTTAAAAACATCATTGTAACTCAATCAAAATATGAGGAAAATTTTCAGCATTTATATTATTCTTCTTTACATGAAAGTGTTGATTTAAATTCATTTGAAAATTTTGAAAAACATAGTAAAGGCATTGGATCCAATCTCTTAACCAAGATGGGTTGTAAAGGAAAAGGCCTTGGAGTGAACCATTAAGACATTAAAAATATGATTGAGGCAAAGGAAAGGGATAGATATGAAGGCTTATGCTATGTCAAAAAGGAAGAATGGTCTTCCATCGATAGCTCTTGGGTATCTTGTTCTTTTTGTCATAAGAGAGGATATGAGGAGGAAAAATGCTGGGATTTGCATCCAAAATTGTTGCCATATTGATTTCTAGAGAAAAAGGAGGGCATGAAGTGAAAAAAATCTCCAAAGAGAGATGAGCAAGGTGAAGAAGATACTAAGAAAATTTCTTCTCTCCATTCAAGTTCCTCATGCAAGAAGCCTAAGCCAAAGCACAACCGAAAGAGGTATAAGTGTCCTGATTATTCAAAGGATTTTTATGATGACAAACCACATGATGATTTGAATAACATCTTGTGGAATTTTTTCCCATGCACTTTATGGAATGCATATAATCATTGTGGAAATAAGTGCAATAAAAGGAAAGAAATAATCAAGAAGATGTATACATCTATTGGAATGGAGACCGAGAAGAGAAAATCTCATCCAAGGTTAAAAACATGTGAGCCAAGAGAAGCTTAAAAGAAATTTTTCACTCACTGCAATATCAGTGTGCATTTGATTGAGAATTCTTGGAAATTGTTTCCACAACTTCATCTGGGAAAGGGCAAGGAAATCATGAAAGCACCTAAAGAGGAAGCGACAAAAGAAAAAGCAGTGCAAGTTGTGACCATCCATGAAGTGACTCAAGAAGGAGAAAAAGCTCAAATGGAGGGTTCATTTACCTGGTTGGGTAAGAAATAGATGGACTATTTATCCAACTAGAGTTTGCAAATATTTGTTTTGCACTAGTTGCATATCCCCATAGTTGGGCAATTTGTAAAAGTGATGTTCATAAATAAATCACTTATATGCAACAATGTTTTATTTGGCATTGTTATGCTAGTTTGGATTGTTAACAGTCAATTTGAATGGAAAATTTGGGAGTCAAGTTATTCCATTTTGTAAAATTCATTTCCATTTGTAGTTTAAGAAATCATTTTAAAACTATTGTATGAGTAGTTGAAGCACATTCAGGATGTTACAAATGTGCTAAGGACTCATTTAGAAAAGTATTCACTATGTGAAACTTGTGTGGTTTATTTGCCAAAGTCTTTTTGGATGTTATCCTTGGTAAAGATTTTACATCAAGAATATTTTATTGTGACATTGGCATACATCGGATGTCAAAAATGAAAAGTGAAAAAATACCAAAGCAAAGCCAAAATTTGTTGAACAAGGGAATCAATCAACCATCTCTTCCACCATGCAGTGCACCTATGGTTTTGGTGTCCAAAAAGAATGGAAAGAATTTTATTGTGAGGCACAAAAGGAGTGGCTTTCATCAAAGAATATTTGTTGAAGGAGGTACGTCGAAGATGACATTTCACATCAAAAATGGTTCTTTTGAATGGTTCAGGCATACGAAGAAGGATGAATTGGAGCCATTTCTAGATGTGATAGTCCACTTGTATCACATTTTCATTTTTAGAAAATATCATTATGAACATGTCATGTATGAGAGAAAAATACTTGATGTCTTAAAGCATGAACATTCTTTTATGAAGATGTCAAAGAATGAGTTGGATAAAACTTATTTGATGTATTGGGGATAGAATGTTGGAGTAGGTAAGTTAAAGGTAAACCTCTCCAAGTTAGACACTATTGTGGATTTTTCAACCCCCAATATGTTCATCTTCATAAGAGGGATGTTGCTTTTGATGGAAACATAGAAAAACCCAAAAATTTCAGTGAACAAGATGTGAAATATTTGCAGTAGTCCACATCAGTATTGAACAGTGATGGGAACAAGATGCCGGTGTTGAATGGTGAAAAAATCAAAGAAAAATTTCCAAGGTAAGATGCCAAATAAGGCATAGGTTCCAAAAGTATTTCTTTTGGGTTCCAAAATGGTATATGGGAATGGAAAAAACACTTGGTAAAAAGTCAACACAAGTACAAGGCAATAAAAGCTAAAAATCACCATATCGACAATGTTGGAGGTAAGAAAATTTTCAAGTTATTCAAGTTTCTGTTGATTGACGACCAATATGGGAACAAGTTTGTTTCTTCAAGGACAGTTTGTTGTTCGGAAAATTATGGGAAATTGTAGCATGTTGGTGTCTACAAAAGCAAGACAAGGTCTCTAGAATAAAGGAAAAAGATCATTTTTCATGAAAAGCTCAAATTGCTTAATTTAGGAAAATTCCAGTGGATTGAGACTGGAAGGGTGAGGGGACTGTAGCCTCATCCACATGTTCAATAATGAAAGATATTTTGGGGTCCAAAATCTTCCTGTGGGGAGGGGTGATCAGGTGCTCAAAATTATGATAAAAAATCAAGGTTGTCGGATCGGTGTGGAACCTGAACGACTTTGTAGATATCATCGTTTTGAATCCATCACAACTTGTTTCATGGAAAACTAACACCGTATGCTCGCAGAGATGCATTTTGTCCACTTTGGCAAACGTGCAATTTTTTTTTTGATTTTAGATTTCTAGGATTTTTATATTGTTGTAATAAATATTCCAAAAAAATTTTGCAGAAAGAAGCCCAATTAGCAATCCGTATTGCTGACATGGCATAGTGACTGGGCTAGTCAATGATCTGGTCAGTTGTACCTCTGACGAATGGTAAACTCACACGTGGCAACATAGGTGGAAGAAATTTGGTATTTTTTGGTTCATTGTTTGAGGGACCAATGAAATGGCATGATGGTGCCCAGTCGTGAGTTGCCACGTGGCACCCAACTAATGGATTAGAAAATTATTTTATGGACGAATGTGACTCCACGGGAGTCAAAACCACAACCTCCAAGAGCAACTGCCAACCATTACCGTTGCACCACACAGTTACCACTTAACATATGATGCTTCCGCCTTGGTTTTAATGATATGCTACCGAGAGGTTGGGGGAGGGGGCCGAGGACTAGCCCCAACCCTGTTCAGCGTCGCAAGCGAGACCATGGGTGGTAAGCTAGCCCCACCCCTCCTTCCCCCATAACTGTAGTTGTTAAACATTTAATGCATCATGTGAACAGGGTCGATAGTTAGCGTAACTGCCCACGAAAATTATTATATAAAAAATGTTTTTTGCGTTTAAGGCCATAGAGGTCTTTTAACGGAGTGACAATTTCGCCTAGAAATCGGGAAAATTGTCACCCAATTGGCATGTAACGGGGAAAAATTGTAGGATGCTGCCGGTTCTAGAGAAAATTGTGGAGCAGTTAGTGGAGAAACTTGGGGAGGTGATAACTTCTCTATTTTTTGGAAAAATTCGATGGAGAAAGAGGCTAGAGATGCATTTTTTGGGCATTTTGGACTCATTGGAGTAGTTTTTAGAGGCAATGGGATAGTTTTTTTTGTAGGATTAAGTCTATGGGTGTCATGGTGAACCATAGTGTTGAATCAATTTATGGAGGATTTTGAAGATGGAGATGACCTTGCAGGGGTTTTTCCAGTCTCCATGTCCTTTCTGCAACAAATTCTACATCAATGATGTAGCCTATGTTCCTCTTTTCTCTATGTGTTTTTGGGGAGAGAATTGTTTATGTACTTCAAGTGTATTGTGGTACTGTTTATGCTCTTTGAGGTTTAAGTATGGGGTCTTGGTGCAATATGCCTTTATTTGCTGAAATTTTACATGTTTGACTGGAGGTTAACATGTGTATGGAGTGATAACTCTTGCAGAAGTTTGTTTCTTTGAAGGAGAAACTAACCACTCCATTTCTCAACACATTATGTACTCTTATTTTCCTAAACATTGAGCATAATGAGAAGGGGGTCATGCCATTAGAGCTGATCCAATGAGATGTAGTCCATGAGGGGTGAACTCCTTCAAAAATAGTTGGTGTATTACTCATTGATGAATACTTTCATTCAATGTTTTTAATTCATGTTTATTTTTTTCATGAAATTAAAATTTAAAAAAAAAAACATATAAAAACTCATGCTTTTTCTTGCTATTTTGGAGTACAAACCTCAAGCATATTTTTTGTATTCTGATAAGGATATTAGCATAGGAAAAAAATATTCCCCATTCGTATCATGGGTTATAGGGTCGAAGGTAGAGTTAGTGGGGCAGAGGTACCCGTGGTGGCAAGGGGAAGCATGGGATAGGTACTCCTGAGGCATATGATGGGCAGGGTGTCGAACACTTTTATCTAGAGAACTACTGTGATCTCATTAGAATTCTAATGGAAAGGGTGAATACAAATGAGCATATTCAGCACAAGGAGCATGCAATGAAAATGGATACTATGGAGCAACTGCACTATTTTCAATACCAAGTCCAGGAGAGACTGGTAGTGGTTTGGCGAGGCCAAAACCAACTCACCGAGAAAGTCGAAAAGTTGGCGACATGGATCGCGCACTTTGAAGGACATGTTCAATGTATCTTCCATCCTCCACTGCCTCCAGAAACAACCCTTGACAACCCTGCATCTTTCACGTCAGACAACTAGTATGTTATCTAGTGTTTTTTTTTTTAATGTTTTAGCTGTGTTTTGGTGCCTTTGACCCAACCGTTTAAATACTCTTTTGTATTTTTGTCATCTGGTACAAATTTTAGTCAACAAACCTAATCAAGATAAGACCACCTATTTTGAAAACTACTCTTTATACTCCTTTGTTCCTATATAAATAAATCATTGACTTAAAATAAAATAATAAAATTCAAAATATTAAAAACATTATTGAAAACAAAACTTAAAACATAAAATATCACCTTAAAAATACAATTTTGATAATTTTTTTTTAAATATAAACTTCCATATTCACACTAACCAGTGCCTTGGAAAATATGAAGCTTGCATATTCACATCGACATGAGATTCTCATAATTTAAAATTTTAATTAAATTCTTGTAATTTAAACTTTTAATTTTTAATTTGAAGTTATACAAATTTTCTTCGAGTAATAATGAAATATAATAAAATAAAATATGCATTTAAAGATGATTTTGTCATGTATATATAAAATTATTATACTTCAAAGTTATAATTCTAACAAATTTCTATTATCATATTATAATTTAAGTGATAATTTTAATAATATTTATCATATTATATATAAAATGAATAAAATATATATTAAAAATAAAATCTAAATTGATAAAAAATATATAAAAATTAAAATTAAAATAATAAATTACATTTTAAAAATATAATTTTAATAATAATTATTATTATTATTATTATATTTATATCTTTGATTGTGTATTAGTTTTTTATCAAAAACTTATGTCATTTATTCATAGTTTATTATTAAAAATTTATAAAAAGCTTTATAAATCACATTAATGTTTTAGGATTGACTTCACTTTTGTTTTTTTTAATTTGACTTTTACTTGTTATTTTTTTTAATTTGACTTTTACTTGTTATTCTTTTATTCTTGTAAATTATTTACTCATTTACTATTACTGTATTTTTATTATTATATTGTTTAATAACCACGTCATCATTTATCTTCCGAATAGTAATTTGTTTTTTTATCTTTCTATAATTCTTCTATTATGTAGAGATTTATTTTATTAATTTATATTCATCCTCCTTTTTTTTTTACATATAATATTATGTGAATTTTGGTAACTCCACTTTTTATATTTAATAATATTTATTAAATAAAATAGCTATATTATAATTTCTTATTATGTTAAACATGTTTATATATTTATATTTTATAATTTTTTGAATGTTGTTTGAAACATTATGATATAAATTGTGTGGAAGCTTTCCATGTTAGAAGTTTGGGGTGGACACTCTACCCATCCTCACGGATTGGAATAAATGTTAAGCATGAAGGTTGATCAAACTTTCAAATAGATGAATGGTCAACAAATTTTAAAGAAAATAACATAAATTAATGGTAAAAATAATAAGATATTAAAGAGATTCATATAAATAAATTTTATTAGGAATTTGGCTTCTGTGATCCATAAATTGTGAGAGGAATCAGCCAGTGTAGTTCATCATCAGGACAAGATGAAGAATCTGATCAGATAACCCAATTAAATAGATAAGAAAATTTTCAACTAGCCATTTGTAAGATAACGGCTAGTTTGACTAAACCTAGGAAATGAAAACAAAAATATAAATTAATGATTTCTTATTTATTTAATATTAAATTCTTAATGTTTAAAATTGAAATATTATTTATTTTTTTATTTTATTTTATTTTATTTTATTTTTATTATTATTATTATTTATTTATTTATTATTATTATTATTATTATTTTGATTTTATATTTAAGATTAAAATATTTATTTAGGTTGATATTTTATATTTTAATATTAAATATAAAATTAAAAAAATAAAAATAAAAATAAAATAAAATAATAATAAAATAAAATAAAATAAAAATAAATAAATAATATTTCAATTTTAAACATTAAGAATTTAATATTAAATAAATAAGAAATCATTAATTTATATTTTTGTTTTCATTTCGTAGGTTTAGTCAAACTAGCCGTTATCTTACAAATGGCTAGTTGAAGATTTTCTTATCTATTTAATTGGGTTATCAGATTCTTCATCTTGTCCTAATGATGAACCACACTGGCTGGTTCGAAACGCGTCCACCAAAATTATTCTGATGTGATTTTTACTGAAAGATTCTCTCACAATAAATAAATTTATTTTTATGTATCAAATTTTTCGGTGAAAATATTGATGATCTTAATTATATATATATATATATATATATATATATATATAGAATGTCTTAAATTTATGAAAAAAAATAATTTATTTTATATAGTCAAAATTTAGAATTATTTTAATTTAAGAAGGAATTTAATATATATATATATATATATTAAAATTCTACTTAGATCAAATCATTCTAAATCTGGACTAAATGCTTTTATTTTGTTATATATAAAAGCTATAATTATCTAATAGACTAACTGCTTTTATTTTGATATATATATATATATATATATATATATATATAAGCTATAATTATCGTAATATTAGATTAAAAAATGATATTATTTATAAGATAAATAGAATAAATTATTAAGGAATAGAGAAATTAAAAATTTCACTTTATAAATGAATCATTTAAAATTTTTAACGATTTTAAATAAAGAGATAGGGAATGGAATTAACTACGAGAAAGGAGGGAGGGAAAAGGTAAAGGGGGTAAATAAGTAGGTTTTTCTAATTATTAATTTTTGTTATTTTATTTTATTTTTTAATTTTAATTTTAATTTAATTTAATTTAATTTAATTTTAATTTTAATTTTAATTTATTTATCTATTTATTTTTTTAATATTTATTCATTTCAAATTTCATATTTTAATATTTTTACTCTGTTTTATTATTTAAAATATTTATGAGTTGTTATACTTAATATATATTTTCTTTTTAGTTCTTGAAGATGGGTGGAGTGTCTACCCAAGATATATATCTAGTTTCTAGTCCTTGAATATGGGTGTAGTGTCTAACCAAAATGGCAGGTAGGAACAACTTCCACACAGTTCATATAAGAAAGTTTCAAACAATATAAACTATCAATTGCACCACATGTTGCAAAGGAAACACCATAAGGCTAGAGCTTAGGGATGAATAGCATAGAAGGTAGAAGCAAAAATGTTATTCAATTTTATTTATTTACCAACACATATTTGAGAAAAACTTAACAGAAAACCTTTAAAAGGTCTCCATTTCTCTTCCATGATTATTCCACTTCGTATCATCTCTCTCTCCCAAGTACTCTTCATCTCATGAATGCATTGAAATAGTTTCCATTAAAACAATTGTTTTGGCCTCCATTGTTCTTCCATGATTATTCCACTTAGTATCATCTCTCTCTCCCAAGTACTCTTCATCTCGTGAATGCATTGAAACAGAGTCCATGAAGACAATTGTTTTGGCTTCTTGGAGCTAAGTTGGCATTGACGATAGGAAGAAATTTTGAGGATTTGAAAGAAATATTTTATACTCTGGATCTGTTTCATTGGGAATGAACTTCCTCACAGTACAGGGTCTGTTTGGTACACATACCATCCATATGGGTATTGTCTAAAATTCAAAGAAGCATGTTGCCTCGATGCCACCCAGATTGTTGTGGTTAAGATCCCTGCTAGATCTTCCTTTGTCTCCACCTTTAGCCACCATGATGCATGTAATAATGTATAGAAAGAGTGTTCCTAGATTTTTGTGGAGAAAGCCAATTATGAGTAAAGAGTGCATGTGGTTTTGTTCATGCTAGAAGAAATTAGGAAGGGGATAATTTCTAGCAATGTGGAGTTGAAGATAAAGCACCATTATAGAAGGTGCATGTAGAAAATTTTTGATCTTCTAATACGTTTTTTGTTGAGTTTGAAAATATGAAAGATCGAGTATGTAATTTTTTTTTATTATGATAAGAAATTGAGTATCTCCTTGAAAGTGATGAGATGAACATTGCATGTATTTTGTGCACATATTGCAGGGTTATGAACAATGAGAAAGTTGCAATGTATAAAAGCACGAAACTTGTGGTTGCACAACAACCAAATATGTTTAAGAAATGATAGTGGTGACTAAAGAGCAAGATGTCATGGGAAAGTACCCCAACATGAGGCAACATTGGGTGATTATTTATGAGGCTTTTGATTCATGGGGTATTGATGGAGAATGGAATATTAAAGTAAAGTCATGTTTCTATAGGAAATGCCTCCATATCAAAGAATCTTTTATCAAAGAATCTTTTTTTGTCATATACAGATGCACTTAATTCCATTGATTATTTGTCAGGTGTAAAAATTAACATTTGTATTAATGAACCCATATACAATATGAAATCTCATAATTATTTATGCTAATCATCATTAGTTCTTATCACTTTATTGTAATCAAATTAATTTCATCTATTCACATTTAATAGATTATACTAGGTATTATGAGGTCCATTTCTATCATTAGTGGGTTGAATTGTGTCCATTAATGGTTTTCCTCATTAAATGGTGCTAAACTAGTTTCTTTTATGCCTAAAATTACCTCTCATATTCATATACTATAGAATCATACCATTGATAGGTTTGGATTAAAGGCATTGGGCCTAGGTGGAAATTACTCATTTTTTCTACCTCTCCCAAGTTGTGGTGTGGTATATCATTACTATTTGAAAACATTGAAGACTATATTAGCACTCTCAATGGTGCTAGAGATTGTGACATCAATATCTTCTAGCCACTATTATCTCTTTTATGACATGGTATTACATGGAACCACAACATAGTTTGCCAATGGTCATGGGTAGGCCCCATACTTTTAGGACTTTGATCCAAGAAATGTTTAATTACATTTGCCACCATAGGCCTTGCAAGGAACATCCTCGAATAAAATTAATATATAAATCATCCCCCAAAAAAATTATAATGAATAATTTACTTAAAATTCATTATATCTAGTTTTTCAAAATTTTATAACATAATTATTTTTCAACATCTTTACTTTACTTATTTCACTAATTATATTTCTAATAATTATATTTCTTTCATTTCATTTTAATTATATTTAAATATAACAACAGAATTAGGACATCTTAGTCCCTGCCACTCTAGCTACAAATTATGTTTTTGGAAAAATTGCAAATTAATATATGAAGTAGAAAAATTAATTGCTTAAAAAGGTACAAAAACTTGCATAAATAATGGTGGGTAGTAACTCTAGGTAACTATAATATATGATACAAATTTGAATATGAATGTCAATGATATGATAATGGAGAGTATAGTATAAATTTAAATATAAATTTCAATGAAATTGTTTTAAAAATTTACTTTTATATGTTATAATTTTTAAAATATCAACAACCAAATTTTATGTTTATAAATTTTTAATATTCATAATTTAGTTGGTAGATTAAGTTAAATTGATAAAATATATATTTATATCTATATAATAAAATAGTATAAATATAATGGTGTAGGTTTTTTTTTTTTTTTTCTTTGTAAAATTTAAAATTTTATTTATTTATTTATATATATAAATTTCATTTTTTTTTTTAATTTAATTTATCGTTTAAGATTTGCAAATCATAGTACAGGGTCTGTTGGGTACACATACCATCCATATGGGTATTGTCTAAAATTGAAAGAAACATATTGCCTTGATGCCACCCAGATTGTTGTAGTTAAGATGTGACACCCCCAGTAAAAGACAATTAGTTATAATTGGTTAAAAGACTGTTTAGTTTAATTATTCTCTTTAAATTTTATTTTCTTCTATTATTATTTTGGACAGGGAAACTTAATGGAAAATTTACTAATGTCATAAAGTGTGATCTAATTACTAAGTTAAATAATAAAACAGAAAATAAGGAATGAAAGGGGAAAACCTTTCTTTATTGAGACTGTGGGTGAAGTTTTCCAGGAATAGGCAATGGTTGGAAAAACAGTTGGAAAACAGTTACCTATCCTCTGGAATAAAAGGAATTCCAGAAGAGGGTTAGGGGTTCTGTGCATTTGCTGGCTAAGGGTGAAGTACTTCTTGAGCTGGTGAGAAACCAGTGGAACTTACTTCTGCAACCCTAAGGGCAAGGGTTCTTGCTGCCTGTAGACTGGATTTAACTATCCTGAGGTCTCAGCAGAAAAGAATATCCACTGAATTCCGTGGCACTGTCCTGGAGCTCGGGGGAAAGAGGCGGACGTTATTGCCCCTCTCAACGGTTGGGAGGACAGCAGTCAGAATAAGGAGTTTCGCCTCTATTCAGATAAGTAAATAGAACCTGTCAGTAAATTATAAGTGGCAGCTAGATTGGTTTTAACACTGCATTTGAATACGAGTTACTGGTCAAGTATAATATATTGCAGGGAAGAACTACTTATATAGATAACAAGTTTATATGGGACAGGGATGACCATGAACGGTCATGGAATAGTTGAAGAACCTTAGTTATCTTGTGTTTTCTGGAAAAGATTACTGTATGAGTCTGAATTAGCGGAATATTGATTTTGTTAATTATTTCCATAACATGCAAGAAAGTTAACGGAGTCCTGAGACTACCCTATTGTTGTGAATAGAGACAATAAGAGAAGAAAACATTCGGTAGAATGCCTAAAACAGAAAAATAGAAATAGTGTTTTCCAATAGTCGTCAAATCTTGAGTGAAAGACGCCAAAACCCTACAGTAGCCACAGATTAATTTAGCCAGTTCAACTTAAGGAAAAAAAAAACGCGTAAAGACAGGATTCATTTCCTTGGAGAGGCGGCCACAACCTCAAATGACAGACTGAGTTCCGCTCATCCTTATTAACAAAGTAAACTGAAATATTATTTATCTCTCTAATTTTTAGTGTGGAAACAGAGGAAAGACTTATTAGACTTTAACCCTCTATAATCTTCAAGCTAGCAAAGAATCTTGAAAAGCATTTTAATCCTTAACAGGAAAATGAGAAAATATACATATATACATGTGTATTGTACATGCTAAAAGAACCAGTAAATTGAGAAGAATCATTAAGTAATCAAATCAGAAGTTTCAGGAGACAAAAACAAACCGAGAAATACTTTAAGGAGTAATAATCGCAGTATCCTTTGAGAGATATTAGAAACAATTCAAGAATTACAGTTCATGGGTGCGAAACCCCGAGCTTAAACAGAGGAAAAATGTATCATTTACAGTCGTGGAAAGATCTTAAATCCCTGGAAACCGTTCTGCCTAATAGGCGGAAGAAAACCCAGGTCTAGGGTTTGGTACTCAAATGAATAACACTGCGCACAGTCCATCCAGACTCTACATAACTCAAGCTAAGTAAACCTAGCATGGAGAGCTACACAAATTATTCTTGCTCTGACCCGCAGGCGGAGTTAAAACTAGAGACTACATTCGTATGGAACCCGGGGTACCTGCAGGTAATGCCGGAGAGATGTTAATGCCGTTGAACGCTGGAGATCTTCTCAGAAGATTTAAGGCTTAGGGTTTCGAACACACCTGTACAAATAATCACAAGGAAAGAACAACCCTATCAAGAAAATTTAAAACTCATACGAAAATTCATTTAGCCGAACTCTACAGGCGGACCATAATCGGAATAGAAATTACGTTTATGGATTTACCTGTGGAGAGTAGACTGGGAAAGCCTGTGCGAGGAAGCAGTCTTCTGTGCCAAAGGAAAAGAGCGGAGAGTCAAATGGAAACCCTCGGATAGGATCACAGTTTGTAATTACTAAAAGAAAAACAAGCAGAAAATTGCATTAAGCCTGGAAGGGGACGAGTTACCGGCATTGTATCAGGATTAAACCTGTTGGTGGCGGAAGCCCTGTTCACCGAGGCTGCTACCTGTTCGGGTTAGGGATGCCAAAGCCATAGAACAGAGACGCGCGAACTGTTAGAACCTGTAGCATTTCAGATTTATTTCTTGCGTTTCCTTGTAATAATAGTTACCAATAGCATTTACCCTGTAAGTGGAGAAATGGGTTACCTTGTGCCGGAGAGTTTTTGTTCTCGCAGGTCCAACAAACCCTGGTGCAGAGAAAAAGAACTTCGGAGTCATACCTCGCAGGCCAGATGAAACCCCGGAGCCAAACGAACAAGAGAAATGGCGCAAATGCCATCTACAGGCTCGAGGTAACCGCGGGAACTATCGTGTTAACCGAGAAAAGCTGGGAAGTAAATGCATACACCTGTCAACATTAATTTGCATGACCCTTGGCAATACAACGCTAACCGAGCCATCCGACTTGGCAGTCGGAGGGGATGCCAAATGGCCGATGCCATGCGCCCTTAGTCTGGCAGTATAAGTGAAGAGATGTCAAATCATTGCAATTATCCACGGAATATATTTATGTTATAACTTCGTATCATGACTCCAATCAAACCAAACATGTGACAGGCAATGGTTATATAAAACTAAACCCAAGTGTCATAAATATGTTATATCTATGGTTAAACAAGTGATTGATGTAATTTCTTATGTTAATGTTTTTTTTTTTACCATGGCGTAAATACAAATTGAGAAATCTGCATAAGTGTGTGTAGCGTAGACTAACAAAAGTAAATTTTTTTTTATATGTGTAAAAATTGGTTTATGAGTGTGACATAAGATCCCTGCTAGATCTTCCTTTGTCTCCACCTTTAGCCACCATGATGCATGTAATAATGTATAGAACGAGTGTTCCTAGATTTTTGTGGAGAAAGCCAATTATGAGTAAAGAGGGCATGTGGTTTTGTTCATGGTAGAAGAAATTAGGAAGGGGATAATTTCTAGAAATGTGGAGTTGAAGATAAAGCACCATTGCAGAAGGTGCATGTATAAAATTTTGATTCTTCTAATACGTTTTGTGTTGAGTTTGAAAATATGAAAGATCCACTTCATGTATTTTGTGCACATATTACACAGTTACGAACAATGAGAAAGTTGCAATGTATAAAAGCACGAAAACTTGTGGTTGCACAACAACCAAATATGTTTAAGAAATGATAGTGGTACCTATAGAGAAAGATGTCATGGGAGAGTACCCCAACTTGTAGAAAATTTTGATTCCTCTAATACGTTTTGTGTTGAGTTTGAAAACATGAAAGATCCATTGCATGTATTTTGTGCACATATTACAGGGTTACTAACAATGAGAAAGTTGCAATGTATAAAAGCGCGAAACTTGTGGTTGCACAACAACCAAATATGTTTAAGAAATGATAGTGGTACCTAAAGAGCAAGATGTCATGGGAGAGTACCCCAAATTGAGGTAGCATTGGGTGATTATTTATGAGGCTTTTGATTCATGGGGTATTGATGGAGAATGGAATATGAAAGTAAATTCATATGAAAGTAAAGCCATGTTTCTACAGGAAATTCCTCCATATCAAAGAATCTTTTTTTGTCACTTAATTCCATGGATTATTTGTCCAGTGTAAAAATTAACATTTGTATTAATGAACCCATATACAATATGAAATCTCATAATTATTTATGCTATTCATCATTAAATTCCTCCATATCAAAGAATATTTTATCAAAGAATCTTTTTTTGTCACTTAATTCCATGGATTATTTGTCCAGTGTAAAAATTAACATTTGTATTAATGAACCCATATACAATATGAAATCTCATAATTATTTATGCTATTCATCATTAGTGCTTATCAGTTGATTGTAATCAAATTAATCTCATCTATTCACATTTAATAGATTATACTAGGTATTATGAGGTCCATTTCCATCATTAGTGGGTTGCATTGTGTCCATTAATGGTTTTCCTCATTCAATGGTGCTAAAATAGTTTCTTTTATGCCTAACATACACGAAAAGAATCTTTTTTTGTCACTTAATTCCATGGATTATTTGTCTAGTGTAAAAATTAACATTTGTATTAATGAACCCATATACAATATGAAATCTCATAATTATTTATGTTATTCATAATTAGGGCTTATCAGTTTATTGTAATCAAATTAATCTCATCTATTCACATTTAATAGATTATACTAGGTATTATGAGGTCCATTTCTATCATTAGTGGGTTGCATTGTGTCCATTAATGGTTTTCCTCATTAAATGGTGCTAAACTAGTTTCTTTTATGCGTAAAATTACCTCTCATATTCATATACTATAGAATCATACCATTGATATGTTTGGATTAAAGGCATTGGGCCTAGGTGGAAATTACTCATTTTTTCTACCTCTCCCAAGTTGTGGTGTGGTATATCATTACTATTTGAAAACATTGAAGACTATATTAGCACTCTCAATGGTGCTAGATATTGTGACATCAATATCTTCTAGCCACTATGATCTCTTTTATGACATGGTATTACATGGAACCACAACATAGTTTGCCAATGGTCATGGTTTTTTCTCTCTTTTACTGAGAATGGGTAGGTAGTGGTCATGTTTTTTTCTTTCTTTTACTGAGAATGGGTAGGCCGTGTACTTTTAGGACTTTGATCCAATAAATGTTTAATTACATTTGCCACCATAGGCCTTGTAAGGAACATCCTAGAATAAAATTAATAGATAAATCATCCCCCCAAAAAATTATAATGAATAATTTACTTAAAATTCATTATATCTAGTTTTCCAAAATTTCATAACTTAATTATTTTTCAACATCTTTTCTTTACTTATTTCACTAATTATATTTCTAATAATTATATTTCTTTCATTTCATTTCAATTATATTTAAATATTACAACAGAATTAGGACATCTTAGTCCCAGCCACTCTAGCTACAAATTATGTTTTTGGAAAAATTGCAAATTAATATATGAAATAGAAAAATTAATTGCTTAAAAAGGTACAAAAACTTGCATAAATAATGGTGGGTAGTAACTCTCGCTAACTATAATATATGATATAAATTTGAATATGAATGTCAATGATATGATAATGGAGTGTATAGTATAAATTTAGATATAAATTTCAACGAAATTGTTTTAAAAATTTACTTTTATGTGTTTTACTTTTTTAAATTTCAACAACCAAATTTTATTTTTATAAATATTTAATATTCTTAATTTAGTTGGTAGATTAAGTTAAATTGATAAAATATATATTTATATCTATATAATAAAATAGTATAAATATAATGGTGTAAGTTTTTTTTTTTCTTTGTAAATTTAAATTTTTATTTATTTATTTATTTATATATAAAAATATAATTTTTTTTTTAATTTATCATTTAAAATTTGCAGATCACATTTACTAATTTTATGTTCTTATTTTTATTGTGTTGAACACTTCAAATGATAATATGAAAATATTGGAAACATGAAAATATTAAAAAGTAAAACATGACATTTCTACTACAATCAACAATATCATATCATAATTTTAAAGTAAAAATTTTTACATTTCAATCAATCTATTTATACTTCATAACTCAAAAGTACATGCTTGTAACTTAAAAGCACAAATCAACCTACTTTACCATAAAGCAAGCGGGAAGCATTCTAACCCATTGACATAAATCTTATAGATCTTGGATTTTATCCTTTTACTTTGATTACTTTGATAACATAATTTTCCGATGAGTTTGCATAGAAAAAATCGGGGTAACTTACAGATTAGATCAATTTGGTGTTCACTATTCAATGCCTTAAAATGTGAATTCAATTAGCCTTGATCTTCGTCATCAGCGTCGTTTAATGATGTCCTACGTGGAATTACACATATTTTTCAATCCCAGCATAGAGTCCAGAAAGAGGTTGATGAGGTTGATCTTTAAGATAGGTTTTTTAAGAGCTAAAAAATTTCATATCAAGGGTTAAAATGATTTATCGTTAAAATGATTTAGTATGAGAGAAAATGAAATCTGAATTGGAGATAGTTTATTATTTTAAAATGGAAAAGCTGTCACTAAATGGTGGTAGACTTTGAATAAGTTGGAATAATTTCAAATAAAAAACATGTCATTAAATGGTGTAGACCTTGAATCAATTTGACAACTTTACACACCCCATACATCTTAATCAATTTCACAGCATTACATGCCTGAAACATGTAAGAATGAGAATTTCTGAAGATCATTTGAAACCAAACGGTAATTAATCTCGCACAATTCTCCAAACATTCAACCCTCTTTTCTAGATTTGAGATAAATCAAAAAATACAACGCTACTTCAATCATGTAAAAATCAGAAAGAGAAGCACAGAGATTCTGAAGTGAAAGAATTAAAAAATTATAAAGCATACGTTACATTCTGAAGTAAAAGAGAATTATAAAAATTATAACGCATATGTTATATTGGCTTGGAAAACCTAAATTTTAAATATATTATTTAAATAAAAAAATTACTTGAATTATTTTAAAGTGTGTCCAAAAGATGAATGACATCATGGTTCCTCCGTCAGTCTAATTCGTGCAATTGCAATCCTGAGTGATATTAGACTGACTATTTGTTTTCATGTATTTTATCAATTTGTTCACAAGTTTATGGCACTGCCAAATCAATCAATATACATATAGCAATTTCAAAACACGATGAAACAAACAACAATCAGAGTTCTGCGCAAAATTTTGGAACACATCGTGATAAAATAACAGGTTTTAAACTCTTGAAAAATTAAAAGAATATGTAATATAGAAGTGATAGAATATGTGACCAGGCGCTTAAAGCTACTTTTACCCCCCTTCCCACTTCGTGTCTATGGGCCATTTGGAACAAGGACAATTACAAACAAATACTCGCAACCGGATTCCACAGGTCGTTTTATCCACCATGAGTAGCTCCCGGGAACATCGAATAATTCCCTTCTCCATATATTCCCGAGTAGGGAAAGACGGACTCCATAGGTGTAACAACATCAACATCGCCTTGACAGTAGTCGGTCTTGAAGAGATTGGTGACTGCTCAGCAAATACATTGGCAATGTTGATGATCATCCCATCGCTACGCCGCACTATAATTCATGATAATATTATACAACTAAATAATATTTAGAAGTCACGAAAACACCTGAACAAAGTGTTGTAAAAGAATCAAAGGTTGTTTTTGTAAATGCAATGATAAATATTAGTAAAGGGTAAATAAAACATACACCTCGATTGGGAGGCACATCATTGAAATGGATTCAATGATGTCGATGCACAAAATGGTTCCACACAAAATGGATAGACAATACAGAGGACATGCAAAATCCGTTACTGCTTCTGCGTTGTTTTGACGGATGCACAAAATGGTTCCACACAAAATGGATAGACAATGCAGAGGATCCTATGCATGCAAAATCCATTACTGCTTCTGCGCCTTTCTGACGGATCTGTGTCTGCATCTTTCTGGCGGAGCCCAATCTTACAGTCAGACCAAAGTACATCGAAAATATCTGCAAAGAGCAAGAATCTGTCCAACGACCAAATCTTCAACCGGAAGCTAATCTGCCTCTGAGTCTTTATGACGGATCCGAGCTTGCTTATTTCTAACTATTAGAGAGCGAGATCATTCCAATTATAAGATGTATTGTATTTCATAGAAAGGTGGAAGATATTAGTAATGTTTTAGTGAGTTAGTTAGTTAGTTAGGTTGAAAGAGGCATTGGATCTAATGGTCTTTGACATTTCAATCGTCTAACATTTCATTCAATGGCTCAAACAGTGACACAGTGACAGCTAGGAAAGTTGTTTTCAAATAATAACGCCTTACGACGTAATAACTTTTGGAATCTTCACTCTCAAATCTCTTCAATGTTGTTTTTATGATTTTTTTAAGAAATTTGTAATTAGTTAGTTTATTCATTTATTGAATCCCAAAATATTACGAAATTAAGGTTTTATTTTAGATTATTATTAATTATACCAATTTTAAGGTCACATTTGACTACTAAGTCTAACAAGCCATACATACTCTACCCGCAATAGGAAAAAAAAATTTCACTCATAATCTAATTTTAAGGTCACATAGTCTAGCAAGGGATACATACTCTACCTCTCTAATTTTGAATTTGTGACCTCTTAAGAGCCAACACATGCTCTTAACCATTAGGCCTACTCAAGAGGTAGAATAAATACAAGAGTTAAAATATATAAATTAAAAAAATATGTGGCAATATTCTTAACCATCCATATCCCATTCCACTTTACAATGGATTACAATATGATAGACCAATACCATAGCTTACCACTCCCACCTTCCAAAAAAACCATAACTCATCTTCATATGACACATGTTCATATCGCATATTTTTTTGTTAATCATTTTAATTAAAAGAGTAGAAAATACATAACTACTTTCTAAACAAATCTGAACCTTTCATCTTTGACTTCTACTAAAAATATTCTATAATATTATATGGAGATTAAATTTTGGAAGTCATATTCCAAAATAAACACACATTTAAAATATTTTTTTTAAATAATTTATTTTTCATAATCATAAAATTTAAGATTAAATACTGTTAAAAAAATAAAATATTTATTACTTCAAAAATTCTATTAATTACAATTAAAAATAGAAAATTGAATTTGAAAAACAAAATAATCTAATATTATAATTTATTTATCTATTAGATAGTTATAATTTAAGAAAAAACCAAAAAACATAAAATTTAATAAAAATAAAATAATGTAATATTATAATTTATTTATTACATAGTTGTAATTTAAGAAAAAATAAAAGAAATTAGATATTAATTTTTCAATATTAAAAGGACATAAATTTAATATAAACGAGTTTAGATTCATTTTAATCTCCAATTTATTTAGAGATGTAAATATTTTGCAGAATTTTATATCAAAAAAAAATTATTTGAAATTTGATTTCTCCAAAATTTTATAAATCCAAAATTAAAATAAATAAAAAATTGATATTATTATTTTATTTGAATTTGAATTTTGAGTTTTATGATCCATGATTTTTACTGAGTTTTTTGAGTCATCATCAAGATATTTTGTCCATGATTTTCGAACCAGCTAGTGTGATTCACCCTTAGAACTAGATAAGAGATAAAAACAAATATTACATTAAAAAAAACAAGTTATTTTAATTTAAAAATTATTTCAAATTCTTTTAAAAAACATTTTAATTTAAATTATTTTTATTGTTAATAAAACTTAATTAATAATTACATTTAATTATATAGTTACTTATATATATTATTTTTATTTTTTTATAATAAATAAAATCATACAGATCAATATTAAATATTAATTTTTCTATTAAAATTATAATATTGAAACTTAAAAATATATATAACTTTCTTCATTTAAAAATAAAATATATATTATGCATTATAAAATACCATCTGTGTAAAAGTAAAATCATATGTAACATATTCATAGTGGAGCAAAAATAATTATTTCTAATAATTTTTATTTAAAAGCTTGACCCTTTTTTTTTCCAAAAACACCGTTCTTATAACATGTAATCTCTCTAATTAAAAGTTGTAATTTCCTTAATAAAATATAGTTTTGCGTGACCCTAAACATGGTGTAACCTCCCTCGTGAAAACTCTGTTTTGAAGTTATCCCTCGACAAAAAGGCATATGGATTTTTTTCAATGTAAAAGAATATTCGAAGTTTCCAAGAAAAATATATCGTAAACATATGGAAAACTGTTAATCTATATTGTAACACCTAAACTATTAATTTATAATGTAACACCCAATTTATTTTAAATATTTTGTGTTTAAAATACTTTTATAAAATATATTTGATATTTTATGTTTAAAATAATTTTATAAAATATATTTGAATTTTTAAATGGAGAAAGCAAATTAACGAATATGTTAATTAATTTAAGCTTTATTTTATGAATAAAAGTGATATTTAGTAGTTGGCTAACTGATTGGTAAATAATTACAAGATTCAAGAATAAAAAGGAAGAGGCGGTTTTGACAGTTACCTTCTCAAAAAGGGATAAAAATAAAATCCTGGGAAGTCGAAGGGGTTCTGTGAGGGAAAGAAAGAAGAAGGGTTAACAACATAAATGTTGCAGAAAATAGTTGTCTAGAGCCGGCTTAGAACTAGTGGGGCTCTCTAACCCAAAAGGAGTTTAGGCTGACTCTGGTGTGAAGCATGGAGGGAGTTGAGGATGTGATTGCCTCTTTCATGGTAGGGTGGCACAAATAGTTTAACAACAACTGAGATAAGTATCTAAGTTCCCTCATTGATTAGTAGAAAAGAATTGATAGTTTTGTATTTAATTTTTGTACTTAACTCTTTTTAGATTTTAAAAAATTATGTGATAGGATAATGCAGTAACAGTGAAAATTACCATCCTAGGATAACGATGATACTTACTAGATTCAAAAAGATTTACTTTTATATACAATGAATATGCTATGAAGAATGAACCTAGTAATTTTCTCTACCAAAAGAGCACATTCATTGTGAATAGAATTTTTTAATAACCAAAAAATACATGTATCCGTATGTGAAAAGAAAACAAAAATTGTGTATCAACCTACTGAGCACATTTAGTGCATAGGTGGTGTGGGAAATAATTTTCATTCCTAATATTACTTAAGAATTTAATAGAAAATATAGATAGACGCTGAGGTTTAGAACTCCGTTCCATGGTAAACATAATAGAATCCACTTTCCTCTGGCCTCCTAAATAATTACATTAAGAAACTAAGCATAAATGAGTATGGAAGTTGTAAAATTTTCAAAATGGAACAATTCTACGAATGGAAACATTTATAAAACATAATTTAAATACAGGAACCATATAAACCCAGAAAACCGTAAGGTGGGTTTAATATCAAAAGACACTAATGCATATCTCATTCGGAGCAAGGATAGAATTGCATATCCTTACATATAATAAAATTCCTTACACCGTGAAAGATAATCAACATTACAAAAATATATATAGAGAGATGACTTACACAAAATATTCACAATCTCAAGTAAAAGATCAGGCTACGTACAATTGAGTGGTCTAGAGGTAAAAACCCTGAAAACTTAAATGGAAACTTAAATGGAGAAAATTATACAGTCATCCAACTAAAAATATCCAAAAACACCTTCTAAGATTAGGAAGGAGTAATTACTGTTCCATTCTATACACATTGAAAATTGACTTCATGCAATGACTAAGAAAATAAACTTAGAGCTCAACCTTCAAATACGGAGCAAGCCTTAAACATTGAGGGTTAAGAACCCGACCAAGGTTCAATACCTGTTATATCAAGGGGATTCGAACCTCAAAAATAAATCCCAAAAGAAAACACAGAGTAAGAAAAACCTATGCCATTGTAAATTCAGGGTTACGACTTACTTAGAATTCGGTGGTGGCAACCATTGGAGGATTTTGTTAGGAGTCTTTCAGTAGTACTCACGTTGCTCAGACTTCGTGTTCAAACCCTAGCGAAGAACCATAAATATGTTGGTAAGAATAAGAGTATCACATTGCTAGAAGTACCTAAACGAAAAAAGAAAATTGCATTCAAGGTTAACACATGGATGGAAGCACCTCGCTGTTGCCAAAAGAAACCTTCAGCCTCTGTATTCCATCCTGAGCAAGAAAGTTAATTTATCAAGAAAATATATCGTAAACATATGGAAAACTGTTAATCTATATTGTAACACCTAAACTATTAATTTATAATGTAACACCCAATTTATTTTAAATATTTTGTGTTTAAAATACTTTTATAAAATATATTTGATATTTTATGTTTAAAATAATTTTATAAAATATATTTGAATTTTTAAATGGAGAAAGAAAATTAACGAATATGTTAATTAATTTAAGCTTTATTTTATGAATAAAAGTGATATTTAGTAGTTGGCTAACTGATTGGTAAATAATTACAAGATTCAAGAATAAAAAGGAAGAGGCGGTTTTGACAGTTACCTTCTCAAAAAGGGATAAAAATAAAATCCTGGGAAGTCGAAGGGGTTCTGTGAGGGAAAGAAAGAAGAAGGGTTAACAACATAAATGTTGCAGAAAATAGTTGTCTAGAGCCGGCTTAGAACTAGTGGGGCTCTCTAACCCAAAAGGAGTTTATACGACTCGGTATGCGAAGCATGGAGGGAGTTGAGGATGTGATTGCCTCTTTCATGGTAGGGTGGCACAAATAGTTTAACAACAACTGAGATAAGTATCTAAGTTCCCTCATTGATTAGTAGAAAAGAATTGATAGTTTTGTATTTAATTTTTGTACTTAACTCTTTTTAGATATTAAAAAATTATGTGATAGGATAATGCAGTAACAGTGAAAATTACCATCCTAGGATAACGATGATACTTACTAGATTCAAAAAGATTTACTTTTATATACAATGAATATGCTATGAAGAATGAACCTAGTAATTTTCTCTACCAAAAGAGCACATTCATTGTGAATAGAATTTTTTAATAACCAAAAAATACATGTATCCGTATGTGAAAAGAAAACAAAAATTGTGTATCAACCTACTGAGCACATTTAGTGCATAGGTGGTGTGGGAAATAATTTTCATTCCTGATATTACTTAAGAATTTAATAGAAAATATAGATAGACGCTGAGGTTTAGAACTCGGTTCCATGGTAAACATAATAGAATCCACTTTCCTCTGGCCTCCTAAATAATTACATTAAGAAACTAAGCATAAATGAGTATGGAAGTTGTAAAATTTTCAAAATGGAAAAATTCTACGAATGGAAACATTTATAAAACATAATTTAAATACAGGAACCATATAAACCCAGAAAACCGTAAGGTGGGTTTAATATCAAAAGACACTAATGCATATCTCATTCGGAGCAAGGATAGAATTGCATATCCTTACATATAATAAAATTCCTTACACCGTGAAAGATAATCAACATTACAAAAATATATATAGAGAGATGACTTACACAAAATATTCACAATCTCAAGTAAAAGATCAGGCTACGTACAATTGAGTGGTCTAGAGGTAAAAACCCTGAAAACTTAAATGGAGAAAATTATACAGTCATCCAACTAAAAATATCCAAAAACACCTTCTAAGATTAGGAAGGAGTAATTACTGTTCCATTCTATACACATTGAAAATTGACATCATGCAATGACTAAGAAAATAAACTCAGAGCTAAACCTTCAAATACGGAGCAAGTCTTAAACATTGAGGGTGAAGAACCCGACCGAGGTTCAATACCTGTTATATCAAGGGGATTCGAACTTCAAAAATAAATCCCAAAAGAAAACACAGAGTAAGAAAAACCTATGCCATTGTAAATTCAGGGTTACGACTTACTTAGAATTCGGTGGTGGCAACCATTGGAGGATTTTGTTGGGAGTCTTCGAGTAGTACTCATGCTGCTCAGACTTCGTGTTCAAACCCTAGCGAAGAACCATAAATATGTTGGTAAGAATAAGAGTATCACATTGCTAGAAGTAACTAAACGAAAAAAGAAAATCGCATTCAAGGTTAACACATGGATGGAAGCACCTCGCTGTTGCCGAAGGAAACCTTCAGCCTCTGTATTCCATCCTGAGCAAGAAAGTTAAACCAGAAGTAAAGGGTTGAACGAACTTGTGAACTAGAAAATCCAACCAAGCATAGATATATATAACCCTGTACATGAAAGGAAACAATATAGGAGAACAAAAATGAAGGTTTACCTGTGTTAATGGAGGGATTCATTAATCCTGGCATAGTGTTTCATCAACACAAAAAAGAACAAATGCAAACCCTTTCGCATGAAGGTTTCACATAGAGATCACGAAACCTTACCGAGAAGTAATTTGAGAACATAATCTTGACATCAAGAAAAACCAAAGCAGAGCAGTGAACTAGAGCTGAGTCCTCAACAACTGAGAGAGGTAGGAGGAGCTCTCATTTCTGGCGGGAAAATGCATCAGAGGTTGCAGAGAAAACCTGTCGAAGAGCAAGGGAAATGAGTCACAAATGTGCCATTCAGGGTGGGGTTAATTACCCTAACTCCCTCCTGTTTGATGACCACTGTCAGATCTAGATCTTGAAGGATCGACAAACACCACAGTTATCCAAAAGAACTGGCAATCGACAGTTCTCTGCAACCAACATGAGTCGAGAAGTGTTCCAACACGAAGGCAACCGGAGGAGATTGGAATCAGAGGGTTTGTGTGATTATAATCAAAACATTAGAAATCAAACGAAATCTCGAAACACAGATTCTATAAACGTGAAAGATCGAAACAAGAAATCCAAACCTTATGATTTAAAGTATGTAAGTTATAAATCAAATTCCCAATTATTCAACCATTATCAATAAGTAAATGTGGGTAGTTTTAATATAATACATGAAATGGTAATGGTAATATCGTTAAGACATGGTTAGTAATTTTTTTTATGTTAATGTATAAATGTAAGTGATATATAATAATTATTTTTAGAGTTGAAGTGAAAAGTTATTAATTCATATGGAAAACCATTAATTTAATAATAATTATTTTGAGGGGTTGAAGTGAAAAGTTATTAATTCATGTGAAAAACCATTAATTTAATAATTATTATTTTCAGGTGTTGAAGTGAAAGTTTATTAATTCCATAATTAACCATTTCATAAGTTTTATATACCACGCTATTTTCAAGAGAACTGGTATAGTTTTTATGTTTAAAGATTAGACTCTCAAAGCCACAAGGAAGTTCCATACGGAACCTTATGGGGGCTATTGATGGAAGTTTCATATGGAACCTTCGCATAGGAGTTTCGTATTTGCAAACGTCCGAGTCCAATTCGATGTCTGTTTTTTTTCCCTGTTTTGGAATTTTAACGATCTATTAAGATTTTTGGGGTGACGAATTTTTGGGAATTTCTTAGAATTTTAAGTTGTTTATCTTTTATAATTATAAACTTGAATAACGTACTTTGCAAACTCTTACTCTTTTTTTTAAAAGAAGCTTTACTTAAAATAATCGATTAATTATAAATTTGTATAAAAAGAAATATAAAAATTATATAAAATTTGAAAATATTCTCTTAAATAATATAATTATATAAATTAATTGAGGAATAAATGTTAATAAATATTAATCTATATTGAAATATATATAAAAATAATATAAAGTTTGAAAATATTTTTTTAAATAATATAATTATTTAAACTAATTGAGAGATAAATGTTAATACGTATTAATCTATATTGAAACATATTTTTTATTATACATTTCAAATTGCTAAAATTTAAAAATCATAAAAATTAATAAAATTATAAAATTATTTAAAATAATAATAACTATTATTACTAAACTAATATATATATATATATATATATATATATTAACAAAATTTTTAATTATACAAATTCATATCATAGAGATTCTTGATTTGTAAAAATACTTTATTATAATGTTATGGGCTAATATTATAGTTTATCAATATCACATGTCCAAAAAACCATAATTCATTTCATATAATACTTGTTTGTAAACAGTTTTTTTAATTAATAGATTCAATGTAAAGAGAAAAAAAGACATAACTATTTTGGAAATAAATCTAAAACTTTAATTTTTCTATACTACTAAAAAAATTCTAGAATATTATATATACATTAATATATTGCCATCCACTTACTAATTATTTATAATTAAATTAAAAATTTGAAACACTATTCTAAAATAAACATAAATACTATTAAAACAGTGTTAATAGAGGTTAACTCAAGTGATTGGAAAGAATGGTTGTTTTGTCCCTCATTAAGACTCAATTCCTTGCAAGCAGCATGTTGATAAGAAATATTGATTTGATGACTATGTCCTTGAATATTCTTGTAGCATGTTGATAAAAAAGATTGATGTAATGACTATGTCCTTTAATATTTTTGTATTTACTCTTACTTTCATGTTAAAAAAGAATAATTTCCTTTGGAAAAAAAAAAGTTGAATGCAATTCTCAACTATTCTTGCAATCATATCAACACTCAAATAAACTAATAAACAAAAAAATCCCAAACAAACCATAATTCATTGATTTTGAAGATTGATTTTAAATTTTGTTACAATATATTTAATTTTCAATTTGAATCTTCTTATAATTAATTTGTCAAATAAATTAAACTTTTGGAAACCTATTTCAAAACTCAATCAAACTAACTAACCAAAAATAAAAACCCAATTTGAATGTTTTTATAATTAATTTGTCAAATAAATTAAACTTTTGAAAACCTATTTTGAAACTCAAACAAACTAACCAACCAAAAAAACAAAACTCAAGCAAACTAACAAACCAAAAAAACATTCAACAAACCATAATGAATTGATTTTGAAATTTGTTACAATATATTTGTAACAATGAATTAAACTCTTTCAAACCTATTTCAAATCTATCAGCATAAGAATACTATTTAAACAAGGATGGATGCAATGCAGCTAATCCCAGCCTTGAGCTGAAGTTCAAGTAGTGAACTATGCGGCAATGCCGGAGTTCGAGTAGTGAATTATGCAACAATGTTTGATTTTGAGCACTGACTTCATGAGTGATGTAGAAGAAAAATTCTTGAGAGGGAGACTCATGGTTAACGCAATTGATCTAGATATTGTATATATAAATAGCGAACTGAAACATATGAAGTGATCAATTGATCCAGATATTATATATGTAAACAACAAACTGATACATACGAATCACAATGATACTTTCCATCTGCTTAGCTATAAAGGGATTCAATGCTTTCAAATATGATTTTAAAGTGGGCAATTTGGTGTCAGATCCGGTTCGACATTATTGTACAACCACTGTATAAATTTGTTACATTGGTAGTCGCAGGAAGTCACCTCCCAAGCGTTCTAACTTTATCCTTATCTAGTGCTACATTTCTGCATTTGAGCATTTTCACCATTATTTATGGCTACTGTGGATAGGAAATGGCATGGCTAGGGAATTACCCTGTCATTTCAAAGACTGGTATCTTTGCAACCACCTTGGTAGGGTTTACACCCATTTCCCTTTCTCTTTGTTTTTACAAGATGATGGAAATTTTCAAATTAGTGTTTATTACGAATCTCTTGTCTTGAATTATTTATGAATATGTTGGTTATGATTGTAGTCTATACTCTATCTAGTTCTTACAACCATGCCCAGTTCTTAATTTATTTTCTCTTATATGATACATAAGTACCCTTTTCTTTTTGTCATAATAACCCAACCTTTTGCATTGGTTTCCACACTGGTAATGTTGGAGGCATTATATTCATGAATCCCAGGTATATGATTTTCTTTAGGTTTAATCTTTAGGGTTGTTAAATGTTTACCATGCGTGTACTTGAACAGAATCCAAAAACATGTGGCATGACCACTACATCCGTAGGGTACAAGTGTCAAGAAGTCCAAATGACAACGAAAAATAAAATACAAATGTTATACAACCTCCAGAACCAAGCGCAAGTGGCCGATGGATCAGGCAACGTGTCTAAAAATGCTGCATTCGTCGATGGGACTGTGGCCAAGGACATACACATAGATGCCCTCACAAATCTCTCGATCAGGATTTTTCTTCCAGAGTCATCTTTGTCACCTGAACCGGTATCTAAACAGTCCCCGACTGGTCTGAAAGATGCAGGGGTGGGATCTGACAGGAGAGCATAGGATTAGCTACTCATTTCTGCTCGTAAGCTATGTACTACTCCAGTGATTTCAGAGTGCCTTGGTCTATTCCACCAATTCGTAAGCTATGTACTGCTCCAGTGATTTTAGAGTGCCTTGGTTGATACCACCAATTCCAAAACTGCCTGTACTGCTTGGGCTCATAGAAAAACCCAAATTTAAGCCCTTGGTTAATACACGTGATGATGGTCCACTCTTTGGAGTAGGTTGTATATACATTCTCTCGCCTGATTTGTCGCCCTCAGCAACCTGGAATGAAGCCACTGGATAAGGATATGGTGCCAGAATTGAACCGCAGTATTGGATTTTCTACACAAGTGTCGTGAAAATGTTCAACATATGAGCATGAGATGCACGGACTGCAGCATTGTCCAGAAAATAAGCTCATGAGATGCATGGACTACAGCATTGTCCAGAAAATAAACTTGAAGACTAAACGAAATAAGCTTGAAGACTAAACGATGATTTACAGACCTAACAAGTAAGTAGTAACATTTAAGCTCTGTTACAGTGCTGGAAAATGAATTCAGATAGTAATACAGATATAAGCTTGAAGACTAAACGATGATTTACAGACCTAACAAGTAAGTAGTAAAATTTAAGCTCTGCTACAGTGCTGGAAAATGAATTCAGATAGTAATACAAATATGTTAGGATTTCAATGGTAGTCTCACATAATTGCCAACACAATGGGTGGACTAAATGGGCAATCGAAACAGGTTTGTGTTTGATTTTTGCAAAATTGTCCTTACTTTTTCGCTGTAAGTTGGAGGCATATTGATAAAATCTTATAGCTCGCAATTTCTGCACAGAACTAATTGTCATTCAGGCTAATTTCTTTTCATGCTTGTTTGGGAACAGTTAAAATTTCTTATTTGTAAGTACAAGTTTTGATTTGGGAAACTGTTACAGACCATCAGTTACATGGCAGAACGGGTAGTTGGCACTGGTTCATTCAGAATTGTGTTCAAGGTAAATTCAAGGTTTGACATGTACCGATTTTGGGAGTGGTTTGTAATGACATGTACCCATTTTAAGACTGTTCTTCTTTGAATTTGATGCTTTCCACCAAAGAAGTTTGGCATAGAAGGGTTTTCTGTCTATTGCATTGCCCTTTTAATTTGCACATGTTCTTTGATGATGTAGTTATGGTCGAGACATTGTTGATGATACTTTGAGATTGGCTTTCCTTGCTGCAGGCAAAGTGCCTAGAAATTGTTGAACATGTTACCATAAAGAAAGTGCTTCAGGACAAAAGATACAAGAATAGAGAGCTGCAAGTTCTGTGCATGCTTGACCATGCTAATATAGTTCAATTTAAGCATTGTTTCTTTTAAATGACAGATAACGATGAGCTTTACCTTAATCTTGTAATGGAGTATGTCCCTGAGACTGTTTACCGAATTTCTAAGCACTATAATAGGGTGAACCAACAGATGCCATTATTATATGTTAAACTGTATGCATACTAGGTACGTTCAGTTTGATGATGCTGTATATGAAGACTTGGCTTTATTTTGTTCTGTAAGTTTAATATTTGTTATTTTCTTCTTTTTTATTTTAAGTTTTATGTTTTTAAATATGGGGAATGTTGTAACTAGACATTTCTTTCCTATATTGACATACACATAGAGAGGATTTCGAAGCAAATAGAAGGACTAATTTACCTATACTTGTTACCATGATTTCAGGTTGCCCTTGCAAGAGCGTTCCATTGGATAATTGGGTACTTGCGGAGCTGCTAAGATCACTGCCGCTACTCTCTGCTGGTGGTTCTTCTGCTCTCAATTCAACAAAGGATCTATACAGATTCGGGCTGTTGCCAATGATAACGACGCTCCCTCTGGACTCTCCATTGATTTGAGAGGTTTGATTGGATTGACGCCGCTCCAAAGGAGGTAGTTCACCGGCTCCTACTGACTAATACAGGTAGGGGCACAGTTCCGGAAGGAAGAATACTAAAATTTATTGACGGACAGGTAGTTAACACGCAGTGTTGTTGTGGCCTGCAAAGTGGTAGCACACGGACTACAGGAACTGCATGTATGTGTACCTGGCAGTGGGAATTAGTTAATATAACATAGCATAAGGCATAAGAGCTGAAAAAATAGTATAACATTTAATATTGTAGATTAATGTTAGTATTAATCTACACGGTGAGCATATATGATCATAAAATTAAAAAAATAAACAACATATCATATGCTCTGCCTTGGTTTGCCTCGGGAAGAGGCTAAATAAGATGGAAGAATTGTTTATCCCTAAAAAATTTGCTAAAAATTTTAATAAATTGATGAAAAGCAATAAAAGCTTTGTTTAAAACTTAATAGGAACAAATAATTAGTCTATTGACTAATGCTAATATCAGCAAACTGATTACTATAGTCCCTGCCTTATCCGTAGGCGGCAGGGACTAAAAAGTTGATACATAAAAAATTTTCCAACCTACAATAATCCATTGATTTTGAAATCTATTACAATATATTTGAGTATAAGACATCTTTAAAACCTGTTGGCATATCCCTTTTTTGCAGAGGAAAAAAAACATTGTATATTATATATGCCAGTATATTTAAACATCAATTTCGTTCTCAGCTATGCTACAGCGAGAAAACATCAAGACATCATTGCCACATTGAAACCGGATCACCATTCCTAAGAAAGAAAGAGGATCACTGTAGAGTGGCAAGTCGAATTCCTGAGTGCAGAAACCACTCCTTACATATATAACTCAGCATAATCTGTGTAGTCTCCACCTCTGTAATCATACAAAAAACAAAACCAGATCATTATAAGAGGGCACTATTTTGATGAAATGGTAGCAAAACATGTAAACATTGTTGACCAAGAGATATGATGAGCATCAACGCATTCAGGCTCGCATGAAGATATTCTGGCTCACTTGATAATATGTATAGTGAATCCTCAGGATCACTTGATAAGGTAGATTAGGCACACAGGCTCACTTGATAGTAGGTCGAGAAAAGTCCAAAAAAGAAGTATGGAACTATAATATCAGCTGCAGGTACACTTGTAAAAAGAAATCTCCATATCATAGTATTGGAATAGAATTTTCCCATATAAGAGAACCATCTCTATAATGAAGAAAGTGGATAACTCCAAAATTTTCTTTGATGCCTCTCTTCGACAGTCCATCCGCTTGCGTGTTGTTCTCTCTGAAAATATGTATGATGGGCGGTTAGTTCAACCTCGTCCATAATTTTTTAGCCCGTTTCAACGAACCCTGTAGTCCTGGATTAGACAATTGATTGTTGCCCATGATACCATCCACCACCATTCTGGAGTCCCCATAGAAGGTTAAATGTGGTAATTTTAAGTTGATAGCAGTCATAAGAGCACCCCATATTGCCATAATCTCTGCTTTGTTATTTGACTCATTACCACCATTCCAAAATAAATGAATACTTTCTCTGAGTGAAATCTTGACCCAAGCCCCACAATCGATGACCCCATCCAAACAGGCCCCATCGAAAAAGAAAGTTGGGATGGAAATTTCATGAGGTCTGATCCGGTGAGAGCCATCAACCATGTTTTCATTGACCTTGGCCTTTACGTCAATCCATTTTAGTATTGCAGAATATGTCTGGGATATGTTAAAAGGAAAATTGTCAAATATCAATCTATTCCGAGCCAGCCAAACCTCCCAGATGAAGAAAAAAGGAAGATGTTTGAATTTACCCTTTAGCCTTCCCCATTCCTCTGCCGATGATATGAAGTCTCTCGGCACCCACGTCGGATTGATTAGAAAATGACCGAGAAATTTCCATAGCCGATAGACAATGGGACAATTGAAAAATAAGTGCATGATGGATTCCTCCTCCTCATATCATGTTGCACATATGTTAAGGCCACAATGCCCTCTTTTGATTAGGTTATCCCATGTTAAAATCTTGCCTTTCCACACTAGCCACCTAAACAAAATGATCTTGGTAGAAATACCATCACCTCACTAATAAGAGAATGTCGAGGACAGTTGACCCGCATAATTGTTGAAATTGATGCGCTGATAATTGTGAACATGAATGAATAAAGTTGCGAAGTATAGTGATTTTCTGGACAGTCAATCACGATGGACGCTGTCAGCAATTTCACGAGTTGTGCCATTGCAATCTGGAAGAGTGGATGGATCCAGGGATAGCAATACGATTATGAGGATGGTGCCCAGGCAGGCAAAGATATCCATGATATCCATGGGTGGGGGTAATAATAACAATATCACGATGAGACGTGCGCAGGAAAACAGATCTATGTGTGGATAGTTCCACAGAAGTAATGATAATAACAATATGAAGATTATGCACAGGCGGGCAAACAGATTCATGGGAAGGCGAACTGGAAAAGGAGCGCGTCTCTTCAAATAAAAGAATGTGCTGAACTATTGTGCTCGAAAAATAAACCGAAACTGTCCACGAAGTTTCGGCTAGTTGCTCCATACACCTTCCATTGACGAACGCCAACTTCAACACATATTTACCATTCACCCACTATGTACAAGTAATTCAGTATTATAGTAAATCCGAAGTCATTGTGGTGATTGTGTAGTGTCACAAAAGCATAAAATTTAAATCAATTTGTGTAGATATATTAATATAGTTTTTTGGTTAAAGTATTTTTGTTATCGAAAAATTATTTATTCAAGTTTTTGGACACTATTGACGTTACGTTATTTAGTTGAATAGTTAGAAATGATCTTTTCAGCCTAGTTGAATAGTTAGAAATGATTCCTTCCACTTAGGACAAATTTTTTTTTGGATTTAATAAAACCCTATAAGGTTTTCTTTTAAGAAAAAGTATAATTTCTAGAAACCATTGAAAAACAACACTAAGTTTCTTGTCATGGTAAAAAATATAATCATTAGAAAAAGATTTTTTTTATTTTATTTTTAAACTAGAGTATGATTTTCGGGTGGTAATAAAAAGTATGAAAGTATGATTTTGCGAATGATTGTTAAAATACTTATTTTATATTTATCATACATCTTTATATTTATTTAGGATGATAATAAGAGCTTTTATTTTTATCATTCATTTTTATATTTAGGGGTTGATAAGAACTTTTATTTTGAAATAGAATTTTTCAAATTTTAATTAGTTATAAAAGACTTTCAAGTATTTTAATAATAATTACAGTAAAATTTATTTTTAAAATAATTATGAATAAATAAATAATTATGAATTTTTATTTTTTGGTTAAAGTATGAGGGGTTTTTATAGTCAAATAATTCTTATATTTATTTATGTTAATTGGAGTTTTTATTTTGAAATATATTTTTTCAAATTTTAATTAGTTTAAAAGATTTTAAAATCTTTTAATAATAATCAAAATTAAATTTATATTAAAAATAATTATGAATTTTTATATTTTTTGGTTAAAGTATGAGGTGTTTCCACAATGTATTATATTAGATATCATTTTTTGGATTCAAGTGAAAGTCATTCATCTATGACTATTTCCATGAGAGGTAGATATCATTATTAGATATCATTTTTATTTTTGGGATTTAAGGACTTCCTGGAGTTCCGTGGAAGTCACTTATCCCAGAACTCGGGCTTAACTGTGGAGTTTTTCCCCACAATCAAGTCCACTTAACTTGCTACCCCATTTGCAAAACCTTAGCAAGTATGGTGCCTCTCATGAAAATTGTCATAAATAAATGACTTACTTAAAACAATTAGATTCCAAAAATATTATCTATTTTTTTAATTAAAAATTACCATATTCAATTTGACACAAAATAAATCAATCTAATATATATCAATAACATTTAAAAAATATATATATAATAAATCTCAAATGTCATATGAATATAAGTTGTATATAAACAATATTACAATCACCCACAACTTGATGAAAGGTCGTTGTTGCAAATTGCATTTAAAAAAAACAATATATTGGCATACATCACCATTTTAACCTAATAAGTCGAGAGTGTAAATAAACGAGTGTAATTTCCTAACTGGATGCAACAATTCTCACTCTCGGGCCCAACTATCTCTCTGTTCCAAAATTGCAGTAAAACCTTGTATGGGTAAAACGTTTTTTATTTATCCGATGCGTCAAAAATCTGGGGACTATATCACCTTTATTCCGTTTGACACATCTTCGTCTAAATTACTTACCTCTGAACGGTAGGGAAATTGTTGATGAAGTTCGTACCTTTGAACGATTGCATTTTTCAAACTTGGTCGAAACTACCGGATCCCTTTACTTTCTTATATATTATTCATTGACCTAAAATTGGGGTTATAATGTTTGGGTTTAATATATTAAAGTTTAATATTATAATATTGAAATGGTATAAAAATTTATTCGAAGTCATATTGTCATTACATTGTATATTATTCAAAGTCACAGTGTGACATTACAAAATCATTATTTAATATTAAGATTGACAATATTAAATTTATAACGTTTGATATATTATATTAAGTTTAATATTAAGATTTAATATTGGATTTATGATGTTTTATATATTTTATTAAAGTTTATAATATTATCTATATATTAATATTAAATATTAAAATATATTATTAAAACCCAATATTTAAATCTAATTATTACTTATATAATTATTGTAATTATATAATAATTAAAGTTAAATTTTTATTGTACACATAATAATTATTAATATATTAATATAAAATACTAAACCTTACTACTAAAATTTAATATTTAAATCTAATTATTATTTATATAGTTATTGTAATTATATAATAATTAATGTTAAATCTCTATTTTACACGTAATAATTATTGATGTGGTTGATAGATTTATATGGTTGATATAAGCTTATTATTGTATATCAACAACAATTACTAATGTGGTTATGCATGTGTTTGATACATTTTAATTATATTGACCACATTTATCCCTACTTCTATGACAAGCTGTAGGTGGAGTTGTGAAGTCATTTAAGAGTTGTCTTACCTCTAATTATCTAAGTCCCCAAATCAATTACATGTTAAAAAACTAGAGATAACCTTGGGTTTAAATATTATGAAGATTTTCATATCTATGTCAATAGACATGTTTATTTTTAGATAGAACTCTTTTGAATTTTAATTTAATTATCAATAATTATTAAATTGATGATAGGGATTTAATCTTCACACAATATTCTAGAATATTAATAGCAATATGCATAAAGTTGGAATTTATTTTATTTGCCCTCTTTTTTCTTTTCCTTTTAATTAAACTGATTAATTAGAAAAAAATTTCAAATCATAAGTTATGATATTGACCCTTGGTATTTTAACAGAACTTATTTATGAATTAATAATCTTCAGTATTAACTTGGGTGAATATGGTTAACAATGTTATTACATGTTTTATTAAATTAATATCTATTTAATCTATATATTAATTCTTTTCAATAATAATAATTATAATATAAGTATAATTTAATTATTTTTTTATTATGAATTAATACTTATTGAGCCAAGAGGCTCATTCTACAGCTTAATTGGGGATGTGTAGGTTTGTTCGTCCATCCATTTAAAATAAGGGATGTGTAAGTCTCTTCATCCATCCATTTAAAATAAAAATAAACTACGTTTTGAAAATAAATTATGTTCTAAATATAAAAATAACGTCTGCTATTATTTAAAAAAAATGAATATATTGTGAAGTAATTAGAAGTAAAAAAAATGTGAGTAAGATGTTTAAACCTTATACTTTTCCAAAATATTTTAACAAGAGATTTAAATAACTATTTGAAGATCTATGTTAACTAATATATGTCCATAACCACTTCATATGTATTTATTGATAAAATATGGCAGAATCAAATTATTGAAAAATGTACTGGTTAGCTGTACTCCGAGAGACTACACTAGGAGGGACTACGTGCACAAGTCACTCTACATTCTCATTATAAATAAACCAATATATGGTTACATGCAATAGGGAAGTTAGAACAAAAAATTAAGAAATAGGAACAAGCTCCTAATCTAAGGTTCAGGTGAACCAACTCTCTCTAATATAGTTTCTCCATTATCTTCAACACTCCCCCTTAATGGAGAAAGGGTTCAAAAATATTCCTAACATGTCCCTAAACATATCAAATTTAATTATAGTAAGAGGCTTAGTAAAAATATTGGTAGAATTGTCGCAAGTATTACAATATTCAATATGGATTTCTTTAGACTGAACTTTCTCCCTCACAAAGTGGAACTGTGTATCAATGTGCTTAGTGTTTTTATGAAACAGTAGATTGTTTGCAAGTGTGATGGAGCTCTAGTTATCACATTTGATAACGGTTGCATCTTTCTATTCTTCTCCTACATCTTGGAGAAGTCGTCTCAACCAAACTGCCTCACAAGTCGCTGCACACATCACTTGGTACTCTGCTTCTGCTGAAGATAAGGAAACTTTGTTCTACTTCTTACTACTCCATGCAATTATCCTAGACCCAATGCTAAACACATAGTCTGTTATGGATCTCCTGTTGTCTACGTTTCTAGTCTAGTCGGAGTCTGAAAAAACTTTCATTTCACATAGCAAGAATCAGTATACAAAATTCCATCATCTAAGTTTCCTTGTAGGTAACTTAAGACGCATTTAGCTACAATCCAATGGCTCTCAAGTGTCTTGGACATAAATTGGCTGAATTCACTCATTGCATAAGCCAAATCTGGTCTAGTAGAGGTCAAGTAGATTAGACTCCCGACCAATTGCTTGTAAAATGTTGCATCTACCTCCTTTGAACTATCATCACTTTGAAGTTTGGTATTCTATTGTAGTGGCATTGTTGCGGCTTTACATTGATCTGTCTTAATAAAATTTAGAAGACTCCTGACATACTTACTCTGCGCTAGAAATGTCTCTCCTAAATCTCTCCAAATATCTAGGCCCAAACAGTAGTGAAGCTCACCGAGGTCTTTCATCTCAAACATTTGTGACACCTACACCTTTATTTCTTCAATGAGTTTATCTGCATCTCCTATAATGATGAAATCATCTACATATAAAGAAATCAAAACAATTTTCCCCTTTTCATCAAACACAATATAGAGATTGGGATCATTTTTTCTTCTATTATAGTTTTGCTGCATGAAAATTGAATCAATTTTATCGTACCATGAACTTGGAGTCTGTTTTAGTCCATATAAAGCTTTCTTTAATCTATAAGCCAAATTTCATTTTCCCTGTTTGAAAATCCCTCAGGTTGTTCTAAATAAACTTCCTCTTTCAACTCCCCATTCAAGAAAGCAGATTATCATCTACCTGGTGCATCTTCCAGTGATGTTTAGTAGATATGGAAATTAACATTCTGATCATATTAAGTTTAGCTACGGGGGCAAAGGTTTCCTCATATTCTATACCTTATTTTTGTGAATAACTTTTAATCTATAAGCCAAATTTCATTTTCCCTGTTTGAAAATCCCTCAGGTTGTTCTAAATAAACTTCCTCTTTCAACTCCCCATTCAAGAAAGCAGATTATCATCTACCTGGTGCATCTTCCAGTGATGTTTAGTAGATATGGAAATTAACATTCTGATCATATTAAGTTTAGCTACGGGGGCAAAGGTTTCCTCATATTCTATACCTTATTTTTGTGAATAACCCTTTGCAAAAAATCTAGCTATATACTTATCTATGCTCCCTTATCCATTAAATTTGGTTTTGTATAGCCATTTGCAACCTATGGTCTGTTTTCCCTCAAGTAGCTCAACTAACTCCCAAGCTTTTTTTTTTAAGAATTGATTCATGTTCTTATTCCATGGCTTCCCTCCATTCATTATATTGACTTTCTTCTTTATAACTAGAGGGTTCAAAAACACTTAACATGCTAGTTATAAAAGCATTCTCTCTATACCTAGATGGTAGTTGTGTTTGCCTACCTGGTCTCCTGAGCGTCGAAGTGGCAAACAAACCGTTCTCATTATCTCTTGATGGAATTGGTTTGATAGATATATTTGAACTTTCTGCATCTTCCTCTTTATGTTCTTGTTGTTGTTGTTATTGCTGCTCATGGCTTTCTCATGTTTGACCATTCCCTTCTTGCACTAGCAAAGGAATATCCCATTCATCATTCTTGTCTGCATTGTTTCCATCATGTACATCTTCATCGAACACTACATCTCTACTCGCAAAAGCTTTATGAGTAGAGGGATAAAATAAATTGTGAGCTTTAAATTATGTACAATACCCAAGAAAGGTAGATTTCATAGCCTTTGAATCCATTTTATCTCTATCCTCCTTTGGCACATGGGAAAAGGCTTTGGATCCAAAAATTCTTAAATGCTTAACTGTAGGTTTAAATCCGAGTAAAGCTTCAAAAGGAGTTTTAAATTCAAGACTCTTCGTAGGACTCCTGTTTTCCAAATACACTACAGTGTTTATCGTTTCAGCCCAAAATCCATTAGAAAAATTCTTACCTTTCAACATGCTACGAGCACACTCCACGAGGGTTATGTTTCTCCTTTCTGCAACCCCATTCCACTGAAGAGTGTGGGGTACTGTAAACTGCTACAATATTCCATGTTCTTAGCAATATTTATTGAAGTCAACCTTCCTATACTCTCCCCCTTGATCCGAGCCGAGAATCTTGATGTATTTTCTTGTCTATTTCTCAATCATGATTCTGAATTGCTTTAAATATTAAAAAACATGACTCTTTTTGTTGAGAAAATATACCCACATAAATCTAGTACAGTCATAGAAAAACAATAAGAAGTAATATGCACCTCCCAAACATCTTGATTGCATTGGCACACATAAATCAGTGTGGACTAACTCTAGTGTATCTCATTTTTTTATATTAAAATTAATGGGAAACTCATCTTTGTGCATCTTCCCAAGAGCACACGCTTCACAGTCAACATGACTATGCTTTAAATCAGGAAGACCAATGACCATACCTTTCTTCTGAAGTAACTGCAAATATTTTAAATTTATATGACCAAATCTCTGATGCCATAGTTCTTCCGCAGACATACCTAACGATGTCAAGGCTTTATGTGACGCAGTTCTCACATTCAACTTGTAAAGGTCGCCCACACAAATCCCTGTTGCAATGGTCTTCATAGAATCCAGCAAATCTTTAACAACACAATATGATTAATAAAATTATACCTTAAGGTTCTGATCTATTATCATTGAAACAAAAATCAGATTCTTATTAATGTCGGGTACATATATTACATTCTTAATGTGCCTAATATTACCATGAGGCAGAATTACAAGAACATTACCATGTCCTTGATTGGGTACCCTCTGTCATCGCCAAGATAGATTTTTTCTCTAGTGTTGGTTTACTTGAATTCCTCAATCCATTGTCAGTTTCCTTTCATGTGGTTGGATGCTTTTGAATCCACATACCATGTATCTGCTTCATCCTTTTCATTAGAGTGAGCTATAAAAAATCTGAGATCTTGGTTATGGTCATCATCTGCAAAATTCCCTGTATGTCTCTTGTATCTCTGCTGACCTTCATCATATTTCTTCTTTCGACAGTTCTTAACCATATGGCCAATTTTTCCACAATAAAAGCATTTTCATGGTGGATCATTCATATTTGGTGACATATTTTGAGATGGATTCAACCTTTTCTATGTTGTGTCATCCGCATTTCCTCCTCTTGCATGAGAATCCCTGTCAATTATTTGAATTTGGGGTTTTTTCTCTAGCATCCAAGCCTGTTATAAAAATCTAGTTGTCGTCAATCATACCATTCATAGTTATAGTTACCAAATCAATATTACTTACAGCCTCTCCGATGTCTCCAAGCTTGTCTTTAAGATCCTTGATATGTGAGATGAACGCTGCTAATGTTTCATTCTCCTCCATGTTGATGGAGAGAATATTGATTTTTCAGGAACAATAGGCGATTCATATTTATGATTTCGTACAGGTCTCTGAGAGTTTTCCATATTTTATTCGCATATTCACAGTTTCTGATGTGAGGGATGATGTATTCTTTGACTACAGTCTTCAACATCGTTCTCGCCTTGTTCTCCCTCATTCCCCACTACTGTTTTGTCACAGTTGTTGCGCCTTCTGCAATTTTAGGTTTCACCTCAGCAGTTGTGATCCCCCATGCACTATGCCCTTCCAACATAGTATGTAACTTGAATTTCCAATTAGAATAATTGGAACAATCGAGCTTGTTTCTCTCGTTCAAGTATACCTCCATCAGATTATTAATCTTGACAAATAAAATAAAATAACCTCCAAAAATTGACATAAAACCAGATCTATAAATGGATCTACCCCAGACCCACAAAAAATAGCAATATCAAGAAACAAATCTACCTGTTTTTTGAACACTTTGGAAGCCTGCTCTGCACACTACTCCACAGGTGCAGTCTATCACGGATCACACTTACAATGATCCTCCTACTGATTTTTCTTCTGATGCCACGACTCTCCATCTCCTATGACACGATCTCACTGGATCTACAGGCACAAGCTATGTGGATTCAATTGACGATCTGCATCACGAGCACTCTAGATCCACAACGTTCCATAAAACAAGCCCTTTGGCTCAACGATGCTACAAAAAATGAGACCTTTGGCTCCTCCTGATATGAGCTCTCTCGCTCCTTCAATCTGGGCGGATTGGCTCCTCCAATGACGAGCTCTCTGGCTCTCCCTTTAGTCGGCGCTCCACAATCATTAAGAGGCCGCGTTGTTCACACTGTACAAAAATCCCATAAGTGTAATCATTGATCAATGCGGTTTCTTTGATCACGCCCGCGCTGATTTTAAGTATCAACGCTTTTATCCAGAATAGATCAACGTTGATCAGCATGTTTGTGAGGGAGACGAATGCGCTGATCGACTTCACCTACCAGAAAAAAAATTCACATAGCCTCACTCATGGCTACCCTCATGTTATGAGAGTCTTCTCCTCTGCCGCTTGGATTACTCACATGAATCAAAGAATTCTGGCATTGATTTGACCCTTGAGATATGATACCTTTATAAAAAATGGCAGAATCAAATTATTGAAAATTGTATTGGTCAGCTGACTCTGAGAGACTACACTAGGAGGGATCACATGTCGCTCTACATTCTCATTAGAAATCAAACAATATATAGGTTACATGAAAATAGGGATGTTAGAACCAAAACCTAACAAATGGGAACAAACTCCTAATCTTAAGTTCAGGTGAACCGATTCTCTCTAATATAGTTTCCTCATTATCTTCAACATTTATCTATAAAAAAAAATTGTTTAAATAAAATATTTTAATGTTTTGTATAATAAAAATATTCAACCTAGGTTATTAATAAAATATTCAATATGAATTAATATTGACATATACTTTAAAACTATTAATAATAAAAAAACCATTTTAATTTCTCCTCATAAAATGTTTCATATACATGTAATGTAAAATATTTTATTTTTTTAATCATATATTTATTTTATATAGCATTTAAAAATACAATTTAAATAATGAAAAATTATTCATTATATTCAGTATTTAAAAAAAAATTGCAGATGAAGAAATTTGATTTTTTAACTCATATTAAATTCATACTTAAAATAAAACTATACCAATTATATTAATAAACCATTTAGCAATATAATTATGATAAATATACAAATAACACAAAAAAAAATTCCTAAATTAGGTGTTTATGATTTGCAGTAGAAAATAGATAACTAAAAATTAATTTTCATGCCGCGAGTTGATGAAGACGCCTCCACCAGAGTCTTAGGCTTCATTGCCTCGCTTTGTTAAAAAATTCATAAATTTTCATTGGATAATGCATAGTTACCAAGTTCAGTCGTACTTGCCCAAAAAAATACGTAAATTCGGTAATTCGGTTCAATACAACGAATAGTTTGTTAGATTCCAATTCGATAAGGTTCCACCGGGTTTCAAACTGTTGAAGTGTTCTGTTGCTCTTACATGCTGAAGTGTTCTATTTCCTTCGTTGTTATCGGCTGAAGTGTGTTTTCGCCTCCGCTTTTACAGTCGCCAGTGTGTTTCAAACTGAACACACAAAAAAAGAAGAAGAGAAAAATATAATAATAAGCTTAAAACCAACTACAAAGGCAATTATAATTCAGGGAGCGTTTTTCGAGTGGCTTTTCAAACTGCTAATCCATAAATTTTAATTTTTGTAGTAACCATTAAAATGACATCAGATATTTTTTTCACAATCACGATTAAAATGACATCAAATAGTTTTTAAGCATTTGGTAGTGAACAAGAATATCATAATGTTTCATAAACACGATTAAAATGACATCAAATATTTTTTAGCATTTTCCAGTGAATAGGCATATCAGAATGTTTCATAAATTACAGAGAAGAAAATTAAGTTTAATCTGTGTTGATTTTTGTGCTATGAATTACACTTATTTAGCAGATAGTTGTGATCATGTTAATTGCAGGGACAAGGACTATCGATAAAGAATGCAAGACACAATGCACCTGTGGAGAATACAAGTTCGGACTTGCCCAGCCTGTATTGTGAACAATAAGTTGAATGCTAGAATCAAGGTCAATTATTTTAGTGGTTATTTTTTAATATGAAGATTTATTAGTAAATTTGGTAATTTTTATATGGAAATAATTAAAAAATCATAAATATAAAAAAAATTAGTAATTTCTATATAATTTTTTTTTTTTTTTTTTATAGAATGACAAATTGTAAAATTATAAAATACTAAATTAGTTGTAAATCAATAACTTCTATACAAAAAAATTAAAAAGAACATAATTTCTATATTGGAAAACATTATAAAATAAAAAAGTTCAATTTCAAATGGATAATACAATTAAAAAAAAAATAGAAAAAAGATAACTCTAATATTAGAAAAATATATAAAATGGCAAATCTTAGTTGTAAATTCGTAAATCTTATACAAAATAATAGAAAAAATGTAACTTCTATGTTACAAATAATTATAAAATGTCCAATTTTAGTTTCAAATGGATAAAAAAAAATAGAGAAAAGGATAAATCCAATATTATAAAAAATTATAAAATTAACTCTAGATTTGTGTTTTGTGATTCATATTATTAGATTTTGCTTTTACATATTTTTCTAATCTGCAATTATAATAAAATTTGATGTATTTTGATCGTCATTATTTCTAAATCATTTTAGAGAGAAAGGGTCTATAAAGAAATTAATGTTGGAATTTAGGAAAAGATTTAATGAATTTTCATTAAAATATTGAAAATAATGATAGTTCATTAAAAAAAATAAAAAAATAAAAATGAAGAATTTAAGTATTTGTAATATGTATAATATCGAATTTTTCACGTATACGGTTGAATTTTTTCAGTATCGAATAGAATTCAAATTCGAATTTGATAACTATGGTATAATGATGTTCTCTTAAATGAAGTATTCACATATGGTTGCATAGTTAATTTTTAATTTAATTTTGATTGGTTTTTCTATAAATTAAATTTATATTTAATGGTATTTTTTTAATATTGTTGTAATTATTTTGCTTATTATTTGGGCTATATTTAAGTTTTAATTGTGAATTCTATAAATTTTAAAATTTTGGATTTAAAATTTAAAAAAAATTATTTATCAATTTAAAAGTACTTTTAAAGTTAGGAATTTGGCTTATGTGATCCATAGAATGTGTGTAATAATTTTCGGTGAAAATCACATAATGTACATTTATTTCGACAAGATGAGCAATCTGATCACGAACCATGCAATTATCTCAACACTCAAATAAACTAACAAACAAAAACAATCCCAACAAACCATAAATTATTGATTTAGAAAATTAATTTTAAATTTTATTCCAATATATTTAATTTTACATGTACCTATTGTAAAAGGTCGGCGACGCAAATTGCATTAAAATAAACAATATATTGGCCTACATCACCATTTTAACCTGATAAGTCAAGAGTGCAAATAAACGAGTGTAATTTCCTACCTGGATGCAACAGTTATCGGTCTCGGGCCCAACTATCGCTCCGTTCCAAAGCTGCAGTAAAACTTTTGTATCGGTAAAACGTTTTTTAATTTATGCGATGGCTCAAAATTCGGGGGCACCATATCAGTTTTATTCCGTTGGAAACATCTTCGTCTAAATTACTTACCTGAAACGGAAGGGAAATGATTATTAATATTGTTAAAGTTTATAATATTGGTTTACGTATTAATACTAAATACTAAAATTTACTATTAAAATTTAATTATTATTGTCAACTCTTTAATAATTATAAAGTTGTTTATCTTTAATAATTATAAACTTGAATAAGGTAATTGTCAACTCTTATTTAAAGTAAGAACCTTTATTTAAAATAATCGATTAATTATAAATTTGTATAAAAAGAAATATAAAAATTATATAAATTTGAAAATATTTTCTTCAATAATATAATTATATAAATTATATTAATCTATAAGATATATTGAAACACATTTTTTTTTATACATTCCAAATTATTAAAATTTAAAAATTAACAAAAATTAAAAAGTTATTTAAAATAACAATAAATATTATTATATATATATATATATATTTCAATTTTTTTTTAACAAAATTTGTATTTATACAAATTCATATTATAGAGATTCTTAATTTGTAAAAAAACATTATTACAATGTCATGATCAATATTATAGTTTATCAATCTCCAAAAAACCAAAATTCATTTCATATAATACTTGTTTGTAGGCAGTTTTTTTAATTAATAGATTCAATATAAAGAGAAAAAAACAACTGTTTTGAAAATAAATTTAAATTTTTATTTGTCTATACTACTAAAAATATTCTAGAATATTATATGTACAATAATATATTGCCATCCGCTTAGTAATTATTTATAATTAAATTAAAAATTTGAAACACTATTCTAAAATAAACATAACTACTAACATAAATACTATTAAAACATTGTTAATAGAGGTTAACTCAAGTGATTGGGAAGAATGGTTGTTATGTCCCTCATTAAGACTCAATTTCTTGCAAGTAGCATGTTGATAAGAAAGATTGATTTGATGACTATATCCTTAAATATTCTTGTAGCATGTTGATAAAAAAGATTGATGTAGTGACTATGTCCTTTAATATTCTTGTATTTACTCTTACTTTCATGTTAAAAAAAATAATTTCCTTTGAAAAAAAACAGTTGAATGCAATTCTCAACTATTCTTGCAATCATCTCAACACTCAAATAAACTAACAAACAAAAAAAAATCCAAACAAATCATCCTTCATTGATTTTAAATTTTATTACAATATATTTAATTTTCAATTTCAATTTTGTTATAATTAATTTGTCAAATAAATTAAACTTTTGGAAACCTATTTCAAAACTCAAGCAAACTAACAAACCAAAAAAATATCAACAAACCATAATGAATTGATTTTCAAATTTGTTACAATATATTTAACACTAAATTGCACTCTTGTAAACCTATTTCAGATCTATCAGCATAAGAATACCATTTGAAAAAGTTGATACAGAAATAATTTTTCCGACCTACAATAATCCATTGATTTTGAAATCGATTACAATATATTTGCATATAAGACATCTATAAAACCTGCTCGCATATTCTAGCATGAACATGAGCAATAAAATTGCTAAGTATTGTGATTTTCTGGACAGCCAATCAGGATGGACGCTGTCAGGAATTTCACGAACTCGGGTGTGTGCATTTCAGCGATGCCAAGGGTGCTCCAGCATCATTCACACGCAATTGGAAAAAATTTCAACACATCCTGGACGACCTTATGCAAGAGTTCGAGTTCTCTGTATTCATATCCAGTGCGTAAGATTATTAGAAAGAGGAGGCTACCTAATTTAACATGTACCTACTAATCCAACAGACTGAAAAGTATCATGCTCACCCATTAAATGCCTTCCGCTCCACACAACTAATATTTGCAACATGAGCAAGCGCATCTCTCCATTCCTTAATTCTTTTGCTGTCGTATTTCTGTGTTTCTTCGTGTGCGCGCAGAGCTTTATCGTATGCTCCTGTTTTATATTTGCCCGTACACACTAGTTCACATGGGTCAACGTCGTAAAATACAGGAATAATGATTGCCCCAGAATTTACCATGAGTACGAGTTCATCAAGGCAAAAAGCGGATTCCGCATAATTTGGAGAGAGAAGGGCTATATGAACAGAGGCCGCACGAGTGGCTGATACTATTTGTTCAGAAATGTTGCGTCCAACTACCATTTCGGTCTGATCAAGAAAGACTCTCAATCCCCGGGATTGAAGACTCTAGTAAAGAGGGAGGTCCAAAGCGTGTTTAAGGTCTGGGACTCTATAACCTATGAACACATCATAAGAAGTAGAAGGCAATGTATCATGACGGACAGTTGTGTGTTTCGACTGTAGAGTGTTAATGAATGCACGGATTGCCAGAAATATTGTTAATATTATGATGATGCAGCGCAGATCCATGGAAGGAAATATATGACGAGTTGTGCCATTGCAATCTGGATGAGTGGCTGGATCCACCGAAAATAATACAAATATGAAGATGCTGCGCAGGCAGGCAAACATATCCATGGGTGGGGGTAATAATATCAATATCAGGATGAGGCCCGCGCAGGCAAACAGATCCATGTGTGGATAGTTCCACAGAAGTAATGATAACAATATGAAGATTATGCACGGGCGGGCAAACAGATTCATGGCTTGGCGACGTGGAAAAGGTAGCTCGCCTCTTCAAATAAAAATTGCGGTGAAGTATTGTGCTCGCAAAATGGAGCCAAAGATGTCCACCGACATTAAAGGACAGTGAGAAACGAAGTTTCCACCAGTGCTCCACACACCTTCCATCGACGAACGCCTACTTCAACACATATTTACCATTCACCTGTTAGGTAGAAGTAGTTCAGTACCGGAGTAATCCGAAGTCATTGTGGTGAATGTGTAGTGTCACAAAAGCATAAATTTAAATCTATTTACGTGTAGATATATGAATGTAATTTTTTTCTGGGTTAAATTATTTTTGTTATTGAAAAATTATTTGTTCAAGTTTTTGGAGACGGACACTCTTGAGGTTATGTTATTTAGCCTATTTAGTTGAATGGTTAGAAATGATCTTTTCAACCTAGTTGAATAGTTAAAAATGATCCCTTTCATCTAGGACAAATATTTTTATGTAATAAAACCCTATTGAAAAACAATAATAAGGTTTTTTTTAAGACAATATAATTTATAGAACCTTATTTTGTTGTAAGCAGGCAGTTGTATTATATCAAAATAGTGTACAAAAATTTACAAAATGGCTGCCAATACGCGAAGGTAGAGAAGCTGGACAACCCGGAAGCGTCTGTGAGAACAGACATAAACACATTGCCCTGGACATTAGCATACAAATACAGCAGAGAATGACCACTATGCCCATCATTACAATCAGAACCAAGGGCCAAAAGGTCAAAAGTGGCAATCCACGCAGGGATGCCCATAGACAGGAACCTAAAGCCGAACCAGAGATAACAGTTAAACATAAACAGAAGGCTACAGCCCGCAAGAGAACAACTAGAAGGCGAAGACAAAAGCATTAGATTTGAGTCCACTCCATAGACCCTCTCGGCTCTGCCGAACCAGGCACTACAGCATCAAAATGAGTTGCCATTGAACCATCAACATGCGGACCTCCAGAATTGGGACTCCCTTCAGCAACACCTTGAAGCATAGTGCGCGGATGGTGCCGACGGATGATAGTAGCACGAGAACTGTCCGTAGGGAGCTCAATGGACACATTTAACACATGACGGAGGTAAAGCTCGAACAGTTTGATGAAGCCCTCAAGCTGTTTTGAGAACATCTTCATTTCCTCAGTTAGTGAGTTGAGAGAAACTTCTAGCTTGTCCAAGCGGGCAGTGTTTTTCGCCGAGGCCATCGAGTTAGCCTGGAAGGCATCCTTAACCGCTGCACCCTAGCTGCTAATGGCTTTCGCTAAAAGAGTTTTCATGAACCAAGCCATCTCCTGCGTGCGCATGAATTGGGTGGCCCTCATGGTGGGGGTGCCAGGGTCAGGGATCCAATCCATCTCCTCCACAATGTCTTTGCTATTCAAACTAGATCTGGCTTCACTAGTTTCCTACTCGAGATCCTGGATTATCATCTTGCCTTTGCCAGGGATCGAGTCACGAAAAGCATCCTTAGCCTTCTACATATGTTTAGCAGATTTGCAGCTTCGGAGAACATGCTCGGACATGACTGAAACAACATAGCGAGAATAAGAGAAAATGCAACTAGTTGCAACACTGGAGCATTTAAGACAAATAGTAGCCACATAATGCAAAACCCTGTGAGGAACATAAATAAAATGCATTGTGTAATGAGGTGGATAGGTCTCGATTGCGAAATAATGACCCAGGGATGCGATCTCATCTGGCCAGCCTCCCTCCCAAATCCACCATAACAGAGCATCAATCGGCCAATAGTGATATTTTATGTCGCCACGGATGATCCGCACAAATATTAAGAGACTTGTCTACGTGTCCATACCATCTTTTACCTTAGTCTGACTTGTTGTACTACCTTGAATAAAAAATCTTTTCCAAGGCTCGACTTGGTACCACCTACTGACTCGCCACCTCCGAGAAATAAAGAGCCCTGCAGCGCGAGTTGTAGAAACCATTAGAGAGAAGGAATGTCAGTACTTTGGAGATTATTCCCCTCCGTTGGCATACCGGAAAGGTCAATCCTTGAAATGTGCAAACAATCATTCCTGAGGTCAGGACAAGTAACCTCATGCCAGCATGTGTCAATGGTGTGAGTCAAATGGTCGATAGCATGGTTGGCGAAGACGTCTGCTAAGGCGTTGGCTTGCCTTCGAATTGCATGTAAAAAAACACCTGTGAAAGCATTAAGATGCTAGGCAATAATACCAGTGACCATAGCCAGACACCAATGTTTGGATACCTTTTCCGCTTTCGTGCCATTCTGAATTTTCTTTGCAGCTGAGATAGCCAGTAGAGAGTCCCCTTCCACCATCGCAGTGCCATTTCCCATCCTTCATAGGATACGCAAACCATGCTCCAGCGCAGCAAATTCAGCTTCGTTATTAGTTGCTTCTCTCAGGGATATACTGAATATGTGCAGAATATCACCCTTGTCATTACGGATAGCTCCCCCGTAACCTGCCGGACCCGGATTGCCCCTGTAGGCGCCGTCGAAATTGAGCTTAAGGATGCCAGGTCGGGGACACATCCAAAGCTACTGAGACAAAAGTGGAAGAGGTCTCAGAGAAGGGGAATTGAGGTTTACAGCCGATCCCAAACCAAAATAGAGTAAGATGCGCTTGTCTTCTTCCGAAATCTTCTCCATTTGTGTGCAATTATAATGGATAAGCACGGTCTCGTTCATATTTTGCATGATAGAAAGTTTTATTTCCGCTTCAGTCTTGGCTTCTTTTTGGAAAATTCTTCTGTTATGCTCCTTCCAAGTCGACCATACAATAAACCCTGGACATAATTTCCAAAGGTTGTTGACCAAATCACAGTTGGAGAAGAGATTCCTCCAATTGATTATAGTGTTTTGGATTGAAGCTCTGTCCCAATCAGTTTGTTTGAAAATTTCCTGCATCCCCAGCCATAAAGAATCCGTCCAGCAATAGGAATTGAGGAGATGGTTCATATTCTCCTCCGCATTAAGGCAAAGAAGGCAACGGGAGGGGCCTTGGAAACCTTTGTTGCATAGGTTTTCCTAAGTGAGGGTCTTCCTGTGCAGCAAAGTCCATAAGAAGGTTTTAACTTTAGGCCATAGAATGGTGTTCCAGACGTTTTGATGCCCTTGCATCTTTTCTTCAAGATGCCTTTGTTCTATTAGAGTTTGGCCTCCTTTAGGTTATAGTTGCCTCCCTTCATATTGCCCCAGTGCAGTTGGTCCTCATCCAAGGAGAGTCAGATCTTGCGAGATTCCAAAGTCGAAAATAAGGAGATTGAAAGATCGAACATCTCATTCGAGTCCGAGGGAATGCTGAGGTTCCAAATTCTCCAATGAGGGTTTACCTCATTCTCCACCCAGTAATGACAAACCCTGAGTAAACCCTGTGCCTGGTACTTTCTTTGTAGAGAGAGGAGTACAAGGAATTCCAGCTTGGGTAATTTTTGCCAAGCGTCCTTCCAGAAGAGGGATGTGTTGCCATTCCTAATTTCCCAGAAACTATGATCAGCAATGACTTGCCTCTTTGCACTTGTCAGGTTCCAAATGGGGGAGCCGCACATACATTTGTTAACCTTATGAGATTCTGCTGATTCTCCTCCTTAGCATATTTGGCTTTCCACAGCTTAGCCCATGGAAAAGTAGGGAATTTTATCCATCTCCACCATAACTTAGCACCATTGGCTTTATTTACCGTTTCAGGGTCACACAAACCAAGGCCTCCCAGGATCTTGGGCTTACAAATCTTCTCCCAGGCCACAAGAGCCCATTTTTGTTTAACAACTCTACCAGATCAAAGGAAAGTTCTGTGAATATTTCTTATTTTTTGCAGAACGCCTTTGGGAGCCGGTAAAATGGACAACATGAATTTTGGAATGGCTTGCAAAACCGCTTTTGTCATTGTTAAGCAACCAACAAAGTTTAGGACTCTACTGGTCCAACTGTTACAGCGGGCCTCAAGCTTAGAAAGCAGCGTTTCCCAGTGAATCTTTTGCCAAGGTTTAACAGTCAGAGGGATACCTAGGTATTTGGAGGGAATGAATTTCCTTTTAAACCCTATAATGTTAGAGAGATGTCTTTGGATGGCCAGAGGGGTGTTGAAAAAGAAGATGGAAGACTTATCAAGGTTAAGGTCCATACCCGAGGCTAAACAGAACAGATCCAAAATAGCTTTAAACCCCTAGGCCTCCTTGACCGCGGGGGAACCATGGAGCATGATATCTTCAACAAATTGTTGGTGGGTAGTGGGAGGGTGATTGGCTAAGGGTTGGAGACCCCTAATGGAATTTTTGGCTTGGGCCGATTTCATAGCCCTACTTAAGCTTTCCATGATAATGAGAAACAAAAAGGGTGAAATAGGATCCCCTTAGTGGATACCACGGGAAGAATTGAAGGGAGAGGATGGGGCCCCATTGACAAGAATGGAGAAGTTAGGAGTTCTGACTAAGGCTAAAATCCATTGGATCCGACAGTGATCAAAACCAAAAGCTGTCAGAATATCCTCAATAAAATTCCAACTTACCTTGTCATAGGCATTGGAGAGATCGAGCTGCATGATCATGCCCACTTTTTTCCAAGTTTGAAGCGTATGAACCATTTCCTGAGCCAGTAGCATATTGTCCAGGATTTTCCTTTCCTCGACATAGCCAGATTGTTCCTTAGAGATGATTCCAGGAAGAATGGGTTTCAATCTATTAGCCATTACTTTTGAAATGATCTTGTACAACAAATTGCAGAGCGCGATAGGCCTACATTTTGCCGATGTCCTAGCTTCTTCTTCCTTGGGGATCAGAGCAATAAAAGTAGCGTTAAGGGATCTTAGGATGGCCTTATATTGCCGAGAATCCTCCACCATTTCCCAGACATCATACTGAACAGTGTCCCAACAAGCCTTGAAAAACTCAATGGTGAAACCGTCCGGGCCAGGATCCTTTCCATTGGGCATATTTTTCACTGCCTCTTCCACTTCAGCCAAGGTGACCGAGTGAGTCAGGGATATGTTTTGATCCACAGTGATGAGCTTTGGGATGGAGTCCAGGACCTCTCGTCAGGCCATCGATCTGTCAATCATAGGTTCCGTAGAAATTTGGCTAAAGTGCTCGAGAAGGAGAGAAGAGACGTCCTTATGCGAGACCAAGGTGTTACCTAGCTCATCCCTTAGGCTGGTGATCTTGTTCGCACATCTGTAATCCACTGCAGAGCGATGGAAAAATTGAGTGTTCTTTTCCCCTTCCTTTAGCCACTGATTGTGTGATTTCTACTTCCATAGTATTTCCTCCTGCTAGAAACGTTGATTCCATTTTTGCAGGAGGGCTTGTTCCTGGTTTATGGTATCTTGATGAATAATACCATTAAGCCAATCAGAATGGATTAGAGTTAATTGATCTTCGAGGTCCTTCTTATCTTGGAAGATGTTGCCAAAAACTTCTAAGTTCCAGGTTTTTAGTCGAGCTTTGATGTGCCTGAGTTTAGCCTGCATTATGAACATTTTAGTGCCCCGAGTGCCAATCGGCTCCTGCCACCACAATTTGATATTCTTTAAGGAATCAGGATGAGTTAACCAAAATCTTTTGAATCTGAAAGGTCTATTTTTGGGGGTTCCAAGGACAGCAACGTCCAGAGTAATAGGCCAGTGATTGGAAACCCCACACGGGATGATTTTCGATTCCACAGTCACCCCCTCCAAAAGGATGGAGTCAGTGATGAGGAAACAATCAAGCCTGGAGGCTATTTGTCTGTCACCCCCTCGCTTGTTTTTCTAGGTGAACAGCCCAGACTTGGGTTGGATGTCCACTAAGCGAGATTCATGAATGAAAAGATTGAAAGCTTCAGCATCCCTGTGTAGAGCCCTAATGCCTCCTTTCTTCTCAGTCAGAGTAGTAATCATGTTAAAATCCCCACCATAAATTTCCTTGGCATAAGGATATCTTTGATGTAGCCTAGATAGGGCATCTAATAGCTTCAATTTGTCTTCCAATTTTTGGGGACTGTAGACATTAGTGCATAAAAATGTGCTAGCTTCCCCTATGATCTGAACTTCCAAGGAGATGTGTGATCTGCTGGCTTCAGCACTGAGAAGATGAACAATTTGGGGATTCTAGAAGGAGGCCAGACCTCCCATAGCCCCGAAACCATCAACTTCCATGTATTGCATTCTTTTGCCTATGCTTTTGCAGACACCCTCGATCTTTGTGCTAGAGCATTTGGTTTCCTATAAGTATATCATATCTGGGTTTTCCTTCTTAATCTTCTTTTTCAGCAATCTTTGTTTTCGTTGGCTATTGAGCCCTCTTGTATTCCATGAGAGAATCTTCATAATTAACATATTTTAGGAGGTGAACGTAAAAGACTCAAGGGTTTTCATCTTACCCGAATTGAGGAGAAGCTGACCAAGCTCATAAATGGCCTCCTTATTTGTTCTGTGTCCTCTTTTTTTCCTATTCTTTCCATTGTTGCCTGAGAGGTGCAAACTTTGAGCATTGACTCCCAGGCTCTTGATGGCTTCATGACTCCTTTTTAATCCATGAAGTTCCACATCCTGCCTAGAGAGGAATAGGTAATTTATCTTGTCTATTTCTTCTTCCAAGATATGTTCCATTCCTTGTTGCTTCCATTTTCCCACTATGGTGTTCAAATCCATATCTTCCTTCTCGATTATATCACTCAGCTCCATATCCTCTGTCCCCATTTCACTGGAGACCATTTCTGCGTCTCCTTCCAGGTCCATGGCGAGAATGGTGCTTGGTACATTTGCCTGATGATCTTTAGTTTGCTGATTTGTGACAGTTTGAGCCGGTTTGGTTAGAATGTGTTGCTGTTGGTTATCCGCCGGTAGGGCTTCCGAAGTGGCTCTCTCCTCTGTCAGTACCTCAAAGGCATTACTCGTGGCCCTGAACGAGGTTCCTCCTTTCTGTAGTGTCTTCCTGTTGGTTCTCTATTTGCCAGTGGGACGAGTGAAGCCGTCCAGATTCTTCATCGGGGCTTCTTTGGGTTTCTCAGCTGTCTTGTTTAGAGGGCATTCCATAAACAGATGTCCATGGGCATGACAATTCCGATAGTGGAAGGGTATTTGTTCATAGTCAATAGCTTGAAAAAAAATCTCATCCCTAAATTCTAACCATAAACCCTCATGTAGCGCCCCAGAAAAATCCATTTCAACACATATACGGGCACAAGAAGTATACCTTTTTTGGAGAGTAGCTTCGGAAGCTTGGATGAAGGCTCCCAGAGTGTTGCCAATCTGTGGCAAGGTTGTCGGCCGCCAGTAATCTATAGGAAGAGAGAAGAGTCGTATCCACACTGGGACATGTGTGAAGGTTTCTAACTCTGGAGTAAAGTTTGGCTTCCATGGTCTCATATAGAGACCAACTGAGGCATAAAAATAAGGGATGCCGTCAAAGATGCAGTCTCTGTCTTCCAGGCTAGTAAACACCACTGTGAAAAACCCTTTGGCACCCAGATGTAGCTTAATATCTCCTTTTGGCTTCCATTGCTGGCGGATCCAAAGGCATAACACTTTCTCCGTAGGCCAGAACCCCATGAACTTGCAAATGACAGCATGGACACTCATGTGGTCACGATAGTCCTGTAGTTCTGGGTTAGAGATGATGACTTTGAGACTGTCCTTAGCTTTGGGCTTGCAGTGACCTTTATTATCCATTTTTTGGCCATTATGTGCAGAACCTTCCAACGTGGCTTCCTGGTTGGTTTGTTTCGCGTTACCCTCAGAATCCTTGTCTTTTCACCCTATTTCATGGGTTTCTTGCTCAGGAGTGGTGTCCCTTTTGTCTTTTCCCTCTGTGATCTTGATTATGTTTGTCCGTTTCTGCTGTGGGGTCTCTTTGGAATTCCTAGCAGCCTTCTTCTTGCCTTTTGGCTCTCCTTTCTCCAGACTGGCAGACCCAAATATATGCACTCCTCCCAGAGGTCCCTTCCCTTTTTCCATCGTAATCTATTTGAAAGATGGGGCTCCCTGGACCCCTTCTCGACACATTTGCTGGGCCAGAGCCAACCCACGTTCACGAAGCTCTGTACACAGGACCCTGCCCTCCTCCAGACTGCAGGAGAAGACCTAGCTTGTTGCAGAAACCCAGTTTTTCTTCGTCACAAAGCCGAATCTTACAACCCAATTCAAACCTCCATGATAATACTACACTTAAGGAAGGGTCAATTGACCCAATTCATTCATAACAATTCAATTTATAGAACCTTCTTGAAAAACAACAATAAGTTTTTTTGGTGCATAAAGTATAATTTCTTTTCATGCAAAAAAATATTATATATATATATAACACTAGAATATGATTTTTGGGTGGTAATAAAAAGTATGATTTTGTGAATGGTTGTTAAAATACTTATTTCATATTTATCATACATTTTTATATGTATTTATGTTTATAGGAGATTTTATTTTGAAATAGAATTTTTCAAATTTTAATTAGTTATAAAAGTTTTTAAAGTATTTTAATAATAATCATCGTAAAATTTATTTTAAAAATAATTATGAATTTTTATATTTTTGTTAAAGTATGAGGGGTTTCTAGAGTGTATTATATTAGTCATCATTTTTAACTGTGGATTTTTTCTCCACAATCAAGCCTACTTAGCTTACTACACCATTTGTAGAACCTTAACTTAACTATATAGTTTTTCCCCAAATCAATACCAGTTAACTTGCTACCTTTAACTTTAAAAATATTTTTTTTGAAAAAATACCATTTTCAATTTGACCCAAAATAAATCAATCTAATATATAAAGCTTCCCCTGTAGCTGGGGCTTCCGGTTTGGACTTGGTCGCTTCTCACATCGGCTCTTGCTTGCGCAGAGCTCACAGCTGTGCCAATAATCCCAGCACAAAGAACTCCACAGATAATGCCTCTGTTGGTGCCACAGTTGCATCTTATACTCTATGGGGTCTGCATCAAGGGAAAGCGAAGATCTCAATGTCGGATCGGTGGTGTGGCTTTCATGCTGGCGATTTGGGGCTTCACAAATTTGATAAACTTAGTGCGGATCTTGCCCCAGGCAAACCCTGCAGCGGCAAGGCAGATTGGATCTCCCAGAAATTAATCTGTCTCTAGTCTGTCTTGGCTCTGCCCAGGGGGGGTTCTCTACAGGATGGAGAGGCTGCGAAGGTGCTAATGATAGCCTTCAAGGAATCTGGTAGCCATGCAGATACAGAGTTAAGAAATTCCCTTTCCTTTTCTCTAGGAGAAGAGGCGCCTAAGCCTGATCTGCAGAACCCTCTACCAACTCAGAAGAAAGGAGAGGCAGAGACGAGGAGGGATCGGCATAAGCAAGGATTGATCTCAACAAAATCATTTTTTGAACCCCATTCTATAGGTAAGAACTCGTTTCCTCTGCACTCTCCTCCTTTTCAAATTTTTATCAGACCTCCGGTGGGTAAGTCACGTTTAGCCTGGGTAAACGATGACACCACTATCCTGCAACTCAAACAGAAAATCTGGGGCATGACGGGGTACCCAGTACCGATCCAACATCTGGTCAATGGGCATAGTTCTTTCCAGGATTGCAGTCTCTTAAAGGATTATGCCATAAAAGCAGAGAGTACCATTACCCTAAATCTGCGCTTGCGAGGGGGTGCTGTGAACCGGAGCACGCCCAGGCAAACAAATGGAGGCCCCTCCTACAAAAATATCCTACAGGGGAAAAAAGGGGTCAGCTCAGCACCAGAACAAGCCGGACATACTCCGAGGCCTTACATAGTTGAACAACAGGAACAAACCCCTGCTCTAAAAATCAACAGTCCAGCAACAGAGGAGCATATAAAGACATATGAAGCCCAGGCATTAATATGCCACTTCAACTGCTTCTAGCCCAAACCCATGGACCTTTTTCACTGGATCTTTACCCAATGGTCCCTGGAATGTGAAATACATCTCTGCTCTAAGGGATTTTTCATTGTTAAATTTCAAAACTCTGAGGAAAGGGATATTATAATCAGAGAGGGGCCTTGGTTCTAGGGGTCCACGGGGTTGTTTATCACTCCATGGTTTCCAGATTTTGACCCCAATACTATGACAGTTTCCAGAATACCAGTATGGGTGAGACTTTACAACCTGCCACTTCATTTCTGGAATGAACAGGTTCTCGAGAGCATTGGGAATAGTATTGGGCGGTATATAAAACCAGACATGGAAAGATTAGAACAACGAATCTTCACCTTTGCCCGGATCTGCGTGGAGGTAGATTTAAGCAAAGGATTGCCGGAGAACATTATGTTGATTTATAAGCAACAAAATTGGTTGCAATCACTAGATTACGAGAATACAACGTTCAGATGCAGGAATTGCAGGATGACAGGACATTTACAAAATACATGCCCAGAAAATAAGAAAGCAAACAACAAAAAGAAACCGAACATGAAGCAGAGGAAAGGTTGGCAATTTCCCCCTCCTGACTTAGAGGAGGATGAGTCTGAAGAAGAAGAGGAACTAGCTCCACCAGGAAATAAGCAGACTACACAGGAACCAGAGGCACAAACAAAGGACACGACTGCACTAGTGGATCCACATCTTCAGATGAAACAATCAGACATGAATGCAGTGGACACAGGCAGTGGAGGGATCAAAAGACATCATACATCAGAAACTTCATATTCGGACAAGGATACAGGAACCAAAAGTGCAGAAAATCAGATTTTCCTTGCCACTTGCGAGCCATCTCAGGGCGAATGGTGCAAGGTTGAGAAGAAGAAAGGGAGAAAAACCTGATTTGTGGGACACTTTTCCCACGATCTAGCAGCTTCCAGTTTTTTTGCCTCTCTCTCTCTTCTCTTTTCTTATTCTTTTTTCTTTCTTTTTTCTGAATGCAAGGTAGCCTTGCTACAACGCATTGTGTGCGAGAGCACATGAGCCCAATGGGCAATTTCTGAAAATGCTTCAATGCATATGCTATGTGTAACTTTTCATTTTTATTAATAAAAAGTTACCGATTTTTTCTGCGGAAAAAAAAAATAAAAATAAAATATATATCAATTACTTTTTTTAAAATATATAATTAATCTCAAATCTCATATAAATTTAAAAGTGGTACATAAAGAATATTATAATCACCCACAACTTGATGTAAAAGGTCGGCGACGCAAATTGCAAAAAACAATATATTGGCCTACATCCCCATTTTAACCTGGTAAGTCAAGAGTGCAAATAAACGAGTGTAATTTCCTACCTGGATGCAACAATTATCGGTCTCGGGCCCAACTATCGCTCCGTTCCAAAGCTGCAGTAAAACTTTTGTCTCGGTAAAACGTTTTTTAATTTATGCGATGACTTAAAATCTAAAAATTATATCACTTTTATCTCCAGCTCGACACGATCTCGTTCAAATTATTCTACCTGAAATTGTAAATGTGAAAACAATATTAATACATAATAATATTTATTATTATTAAACACCAAATTACAATTAAAATTTAATTATTATTTATTTAGTTAATAATGAATGATTTATATAATAATCAGACAAGGACTATTTAGCTAAGAATTCATTTATAAATCTGAAAGTTTGAGAACCAGTAAGTCGATTTTCCGAAGTCTTTTTTGGATGTTATCCTTGGTAAAGATTTTACAGCATAAAGCATAAATTTAAATCTATTTATGTGTAGAGATATGAATGTAATTTTTTTTGGGTTAATTTATTTTTGTTATTGAAAAATTATTTGTTCAAGTTTATGGACACAGACACTCTGAGGTTATGTTATTTAGGCTATTCAGTTGAATAGTCAGAAATGATCTTTTCAACCTAGTTGAATAGTTAAAAATGATCCCTTTCATTTATGGGCAAATATTTTTTTTTATAAAGGACAAATATTTTTTTATATAATAAAACCCTATTGAAAAACAATAATAAGGTCTTTTTTAAAAACAATAATAAGGTTTTTTTTAAAACAACAATAAGGTTTTTTTTAAAGACAATATAATTTCTAGAACCCTATTGAAAAACAACCATAAGTTTTTTTTGGTGCACAAAGTATAATTTTTTGTCATGGTAAAAATTATAATCATTATATATATATGATTTTTGGGTGGTAATAAAAAGTATGATTTTGTGAATGGTTGTTAAAATACTTATTTCATATTTATTATATATTTTTATATGTATTTATGTTTATAGGAGCTTTTATTTTGAAATAAATTTTTTTAATAATTAGCTATAAAAGACTTTAAAGTATTTTAATAATAATATTGTAAAATTTATTTTAAAAATAATTATGAATTTTGTATTTTTTGTTAAAGTATGAGGGGTTTTTGTAGTGTATTATATTAATTATCACTTCCAGGGTTTGCATTGGTTAACCAAGATGTGACTCAAGTCCCTTTAACTCTAGAGTTTTTCTCCACAATCAAACCTACTTGACTTGCTACACCATTTGGAAAACTTTAACTTAAATATGGAGTTTTCCCCCAATCAATACTACTTAACTTGCTACCTTTAACCTTAAAAATATTTTTTGTTAAAAAATGTCATCTTCAATTTAACCCGAAATAAATCAATCTAAAATATATATATATATTTTAAATATATAATAAATCTCAAATCTCATATATTACATTTTTTTAAAATATATAATAAATCTCAAATCTCATATAAATTTAAAAGTGGTACATCAACAATATTATAATCACCCACAACTTGATGTAAAAGGTCGGCGACGCAAATTGCATAAAAAAAAAAAAACAATATATTGGCCTACATCACCATTTTAACCTGATAAGTCGAGAGTGCAAATAAACGAGTGTAATTTCCTACCTGGATGCAACAATTATCGGTCTCGGGAACTATCGCTCCGTTCCAAAGCTACATTAAAACTTTTGTATCGGTAAAACGTTTTTTAATTTATGCGATGACTTAAAATTCGGGGGCACCATATCACTTTTATTCCGTTTGACACATCTTCGTCTAAATTACTTACCTGAAACGGAAGGGAAATTGTTGATGAAATTCGTAACTTTGAACTATTCCATTTTTCGAACTTCGTTGAAAGTACCGGATCCTTTTACTTTCTTATATATTACTCATTGACCTAATATTTGGGTTATGATATTGGGGTTTAATATTATAATATTGGAATGGTATAGAAATCTAGTCAAAGTCATATGGTCATTTCATTGTAATTTACTCAAATTCACATTATGAAATTATAAAATTAGTGTTTAATATTAAAATTTACAATAATAAATTTACTATTAAATTTATAAACTTAATATCGGATTTATAATATTAAATTTATAATGTTTGATATATTTTAATATTAAGATCTAATGTTGATGTTTTATATATTTTATTGAGTTCAATATTAAAATTTATAATATTGGTTTATGTATTAATATTAAATACTAAAATTTATTATTAAAATTTAATTATTATTTATTTAGTTATTGTAATTATATAATAATTAGACAAGGACTCATTTAGACAAGTATTCACTATGTGAAACTTGTGTGGTTTATTTTTCAAAGTCTTTTTGGATGTTATTTTTGGTAAAGATTTTACAATAAGAATATTTTATTGTGACATTGGCATACATCGGATGTGAAAAATGAAAAGTGCAAAAATACCAAAGCAAAGCCAAAATTTGTTGAACAAGGGAATCAATCAACCATCTCTCTTCTGCCATGCAGTGCACCTATGGTTTTGGTGCCCAAAAAGAATGGAAAGCATTTTATTGTGAGGCACAAAAGGAGTGGCTTTCATCAAAGAATATTTGTTGAAGGAGGTATGTCGAAGACGACATTTCACATCAAAAAAGGTTTTTTTGAATGGCTTATTATATTTTATGGTATTTTCCGTACTCCTACTACTTTCATGCATACGAAGAAGGATGAATTGGAGCCATTTCTAGATGTGATAGTCCACTCGTATGAAATTTTCATTTTTAGAAAATATCATTCTGAATATGTCATTATGAGAGAAAAATGCTTGATGTCTTAAAGCATGAACATTCGTTTGTGAAGATGTCAAAGTATGAGTTGGGTAAAACTTCTTTGATGTACTGGGGATAAAATGTTGGAGTAGGTAATTTAAAGGTAAACCTCTCCAAGTTAGACACTATTGTGGATTTTTCAACTCCCAATATGGTCATCTTCGGAAAAGGGATGTTACTTTTGATGGAAACATGGACAAACCCAAAAAGTTCAATGAACAAGATGTGAAATATTTTCAGTAGTCCACATCAGTGTTGAACAGTGATGGGAACAAGATGCCGGTGTTGAATGGTGCAAAAATCAAAGAAAAAGTTCCAAGGTAAGATGCCAAATAAGGCATAGGCACCAAAAGTACTTATTTTGGGCTCCAAAATGGTATATGGGAATGGCGAAAACACTTGGTAAAAATTCGACGCAAGTACAAGGCAAGAAAAACTAAAAATTGCCATATCGACAATGTTCGAGGTAAGAAAATTTTCAAGTTATTCAAGTTTCTGTTGATTGATGACCAATATGGGAACACGTTTGTTTCTTCAAGGACAGCTTGTTGTTCGGAAAATTATGGGAAATTGCAGCATATTGGTGTCTACAACAACAAGACAAGATCTCTAAAATAAAGGAAAAAGATCATTTTTCATGAAAAGCTCAAATTGCTTAATTTAGGAAAATTCTAGTGGATTGAGACTGGCAGGGTGAGGGGACTATACCCTCATCCACATGTTCAATAATGAAAGAGATTTTGGGGTCCAAAATCTTCGAGTGGGGAGAGGTGATCAGGCGCTCAAAATTATGATAAAAAATCAAAGTTGTCGGGTTAGTGTGGAACCTGAACGACTGTGTAGATATCATTGTTTGAATCCACCACAACTCATTTCACGGAAAACTGACACCATATGCTCGCATAGACGCATTTTTTCCATTTTGGCAAACATGTAAATTTTTTTTTATTTTAGATTTCTAGGATTGTTATATTGTTGTAATAAATATTCCAAAAAATTTTTGTAGAAAGAAGCCCAGTTAGCAATCCGTACTGTTGATGCGGCATGCTGAATGGGTTGGTCAAACTGGTCAATTGTACCTCTAACGAATGGTAAAGTCACACGCGGTAGCGTAGGTGGAAGAAATTTCGTATTTTTTGGTTCATTTTTTGAGGGACCAATGAAATGACATGATGGGGCCCAATCGTGGGCTACCACATGGCACTCGAATAATGGATTAAAAATTTATTTTATGCTTGAATGTGGCTCCATGGGAGTCAAAACCACAACCTCCAAGAGTAACTTCCAAGCATTACCGTTGCGCTAGACAGTTACCACTTAACATATGATGCTTCCACCATGGTTTTATTAATATGTTGTTGGGAGGTTGGGGAAGGGGGCCGGGGACTAGCCCCAACCTTGGTCAGCGTTGCCGACGGGACCATGGGTGGTAGGCTAGCCCCACCGCCACCCCCCCTCCCCCATAACCACAATTGTTAAACATTTAATGCATCATGTGAACAGGGTCGACAGTTAGCATAACTGCCGAAGAGAATTATTATATAAAAAATGATTTTTGGGTTTAAGGCTGTTGAGGTATTTTTAACAGAGAAATAATTTTGCCTAGAAATCGGGAAAATTGTCACCCAATTGACGCGTAACGGGGCGAAATTGTAGGATGCTGCCGGTTCTGGAGAAAATTGTGGAGCAGTTAGTGGAGAAACTTGGGGAGGTGATAACTTCTCCATTTTTTGGGCAAATTCGATGGAGAAAGAGGCTAGAGATGCATTTTTAGGCATTCTCGACTCATTGGAGTAGTTTTCAGAAGCAATGGGATAGGTCTTTTTGCAGGATTAAGTCTATGGGTGTCATGGTGAACCATAGTGTTGAATCAATTTATGGAGGATTTTGAAGATGGAGATGACCTTGCAGGGGTTTTTCCACCCTCCATGTGCTTTCTACAACAAATTCTACATCAATTATGTAGCCTATGTTCCTCTTTTCTTTGTGTTTTTGAGGAGAGACTTGTTTATGTACTTCCAATGTATTGTGGTATTGTTTATGCTCTTTGAGGTTTGAGTATGGGGTCTTGGTGCAAGATGCCTTTGTTTGCTAAAATTTTACATGTTTGACTGGAGGTTAACATGTGTATGGAGTGATAACTCTTGCAGAAGTTTGTTTCTTTGAAGGAGAAACTAACCACTCCATTTCTCAGCACATTATGTACTCTTATTTTCCTAAACATTGAGCATAATGAGAAGGGGGTCATGCCATTAGAGTTAATCCAATGAGATGTAGTCCATGAGGGGTGAAATCCTTCAACAATAGCTAGTGTATTACTCATTGATGAATACTTCCATTCAATGTTTTTAATTAAAGTTTATTTTTTTCATGAAATTAAAATTAAAGAAAACACACATAAGAACTCATGCTTCTACTTGCTATTTTGGAGTACAAACCTCAAGCACATTTTTGTATTCTGATGAGGATCTTAACATAGAAAAAAAAACAATATTCCTCATTCGTATCATGGGTCACAGGGTCGAAGGAAGACTTAGTGGGGCGGAGGTACCCATGGTGGCAAGGGGAAGCATGGGATAGGTACTTCTGAGGCACATGATGGGCAGGGTGTCGAACACTTTTATCTAGAGAACTACTGCGATCTCATTAAAAGTCTAATGGAGAGGGTGAGTACAAATGAGCATATTCGGCACAAGGAGCATGCAATGAAAATGGATACTATGGAGCAACTGCACTATTTTCAATGCAAGTCCGAGAGAGACTGGAAGTGGTTTGGTGAGGCCAAAACCAACTCAGTAAGAAAGTAGAAAAGTTGGTGACATGGATCACGCACTTCGAAGGACAAGTTCAATGTAACTTACATCCTTCACTGCCTCCAGAAACAACCCCTAACAACCCTGCATCTATAACGTCAGACGACTAGTATATTATCTAGTGTTTTTTTTTTAATGTTTTAGCTATGTTTTGGTGCCTCTGACCCAACCATTTAGATACTCTTTTGTATTTTTGTCATCTGATATAAATTTTAGTCAAAAAACCTAATCATGCTAAGACCACCTAAATTAGAAACTAAACTTTATATTCCTTTTTTCCTATATAAATAAATCATTAACTTAAAATAAAATAATAAAATTCAAAATATTAGAAATTTATTGAAAACAAAACTTAAAACATAAAATATAACCTTAAAAATACAATTTTAATATTTTTTTTTTTTTAAATATAAACTTCTATATTCACACTAACCAGTGGCTTGGAAAATATGAAGCTTGCATATTCACACGGCATGAGATTCTCATAATTTAAACTTTTAATTAAATTCTTATAATTTAAACATTAATTTTTAATTTGAAATTATACAAATTTTATTTATCTAATAATGAAATATAATAAAATAAAATAAAAGATGCATTTAAAGATGATTTTTTCATATATATATATATATATTAAATTATTATACTTCAAAGTCATAATTCTAACAAATTTCTATTATCATATTATAATTTAAGTGATAATTCTAATAATCTTTATCATATTATAAATAAAATAATAAAATATATATTAAAAATAAAATTTAAAATGGTAAAAAATATATAAAACCAAAAATTAAATAATAAATTACATTTTAAAAATATAATAATAATAATAACAACAATATTATTATTATTATTATTATTGACTTTGTATTAGTTTGTCTTTGATAAAAAAAACTTATGTCATTTATTCATAGTTTATTATTAAAAATTTAAGAAAAACTTTTCGAGATAAATCACATTAATATTTTAAGATTGATTTTATTTTTGTTTTAATTTGACTTTTATTTGTTATTCCTTTATTTTTGTAAATATTTACTCATTTACTATTACTCTATTTTTATTGTTATATTGTTTAATAAAAACGTCATCATTTATCTTCCAAATAGTAATTTATTTTTTTATCTTTCTATATATCTTCTATTATGTAGATATTTATTTTATTAGTTTATATTCATCCTCTTACATTTTTTTTACATATAATATTATATGAATTTTGGTAACTCTCCCTTTTTATATTTAATAATATTTATTAAATAAAATAGTTATATTATAATTTCTTATTATGTTAAAAATGTTTATATATTTATATTTTATAAGTTTTTGAATGTTGTTTGAAACATTATGATATGAATTGTGTGGAAGCTTTCCATGTTAGAAGTTTTGGGTGGACATTCCACCTATCTTCAGGGATTGGAATAAATATTAAGTATAAGAATTCAAACTTTGAATAGTGAATGAAATAAAAAATATAATTAAAGAAAATAACATAAATTAATGGTAAAAATAATATGATATTAAAAATATTCATATAAATAAATTTGTTTTTAATTAACCTAAAAATATATATTCAAATTGATGACTTAAATTATATATATTCAAAATTTAGAATGTCTTAAATTTATGAAAAAAATTAATTTATTTTATATAGAGTAGAATGATTTTAATTTAAGAAAGAATTATATATATATATATATATATATATATATATATATATATATATTAAAATTCTACTTAGATTAAATGCTAGACTAAACGCTTTTATTTTGTTATATATAAGCTATAATTATTATAATATTATATCAAAGACAAATTATATTATTTATAGAATAAATTATTAAGGAATAGAGAAAGTTAAAAATTTCACCTTTATAAATGAATTATTTAAAATTTTTAATAATTTTAAATAAAAAGGTAGGGAATGAAATTAACTACGAGAAAGGAGGGGGAAAAGGGAGGGAAAAGGTAAAGGGGGTAAATAAGTGTAACATACACCATTATCTTCACATGGAATTGTAAGGAGTTAAAACAACTTTATACAAGTTACTCATCATTACATAGAATGTTTTACAGTTCACAGTGTGATTTTATAAATAAGAGTAGTAAACTCCTTAACCCTTAACAACCTCCATTACAGTATATTAACTTAATACTATATGATGTAACCATCCATTCATCTCATTACTCATATAGTCATCATATAATTGCCATTATGAACATCATAACAAAAAAGAAATGAACCCCATCATCTGGACACAATAATCAATCACACCATAGAAAACCAATATACCCTGGAAACCCCGTAAGGTGAAAACCAACAAACGTTTAATTTTATTATTAAACGCTCGTGAGGGTGTTCAGCCCATCACTCGATGGCTTATAAGGGAGTCCATCCCTTAACCATCGTTTATATAATTTTACAAGGAAATATGCAATAATCTAGCTTAAGCCATTATAATAAATATGATACCATTTACCCTCTGGTCTTCATATCTTCAGATCTTCACATCTTGGTGGTATGGATATACCTACAATGGACCATCGTACATTGGACCTTCCTACAATTCGCACTCGTCTGCACGAACATTAATCATTTACTTGCCACCATGTCAAGCATAATCTTCCTTTGTACATGTCACCATCATTCCCTGCTATGATGCCTTCAACATAAAATGATGTCAAGATTCATAAAGTATTAGTCAATCACTATAGTAGTTTCTCCATCTACTCATGTATAATCATGACAAGCAAGTAAAGTACCTTGTCATTCTCTCTTTAATAACACATACCTTATATGTGCTAGTTATAGATCATCACAATAACTAATGCTTACGTCGCATAAGCACACATTCCTGCAATACATTGGCTACATCTCCCAAACTTTCTTTAAAATAAACTGATACATCAGCTAAGATATTAATGCATGTGATTTACATGCATTTAATAAAAATAGCTAACCCTTAAGCTATTACCTTTAGTACATGGAATGAAAGTTAACATAACGATTGTCTCTTCCATGCATGCGAATGGATATTGATTCCAAAAGAAATAACACAAACTCACATGTTAGTATATCTTCCTAAATATTATGATAGCTCAACATTTATTTATACATCCAAAGAACATGCCTCTATAACATAATGGCTATTCTTTGTGCATGCAAGAGAGATAACTCTCCCTCTTTGTGCATGCAAGAGAGATAGTTCTTTCTTTACTATAGGAAACACACTTCCCTTTTCAGAATTCTAAGATTTAAACTAATAGCAATCTTTATCATAATAGAAATATTTTCAAGAAAAGACAACATGGATTCTTTTCCAAAAACCCACCAATAAGTTTCCCTTTTATCATTCTATCTCTCTATTAACATTATATTTCTAAATATTGACGTAAGAGTCTTTCCAAGAAGAGACAACAAAGATTCTTTTTAGGAAATAACCACAAAATCACGTGGTTAATCATCTTTTAATCAAAAATTCCTATCTATATGCATTAAATACAATGTATAGAGAATATGACACCAGACATGCATGAAACAAATTCACACAATAGACACATGCCTATTTTAGACATGCATGCATTTCAAACATCTCAAAATAAGGTACCATCGCCTTAATCTCAATATGTCCACCAAAACATATTTTCACCTTAAGAAGGAAAATCTCAACTTATTTCCCTTGAATTATTTTCTCATATATTTACCCATCTTGATATGAAAATAAATTGTAAATTAAGTGAACTATATATTTCAACTCAGAAGTGAACTATATATTTTTCAATTCACGAAGAAAGAGATTATAGACTCACAAAGATAAAGACTATCTAATAAAGAAAGCAAGCCAGATCTCCTATCTTGGCAGTCATATATATATACAATCTTCTCTTTATATTTTGACTCACAAAGATAAAGACTAACTAATAAAGAAAACAAGCCAAATCACCTATCTTGGTAGTTATATGTATATATAATCTTTTCTTTATCTTTCTTCTCACAAAAGATTATATAATAACAATTAGCAATTATTTTAATCACTTATTCTCTCAAATACCCACTTTCCATCAACAAGAAATCACACATTTGCTAACATGATGGTATTCAAAATGCAAAAAGAACGATGCATAAACTATGCAAAGAGAAAGACTATTTAATAAAGGAAGTAAACCAAAATCACCTATCTTAGCATGAACTCCACGAGCTTTGGTTAACAACCATGCCAACGTGTATTTAATAAATGACAATGTGAATGCCATATATATTTTATAATTTCATAATATATATACGCCCACACCATGTTAGATATAAACCAGTCGACTGTCATCAAAGAAACACAATAGCAAGGGTATCTTACTTACCATACACCCATTTGAGCCACGGCTTGAACATAGCAAAGGCTTCATAGGAAATGCTTGTAGCGTGGCATCAAACAATGGCTTCAAACTTCAGGCTCTGCGAGGAAATCTTGCAACTTTTCAATGGTGTGAATGAAATCTTGAATGCTTCTGCTGTTCGGAGTGGTCTCAAGAAAAATGACCTCCCAACATCCCAACAGACTCTGCACAGTCGACATAGAATCCAAATAGGCACGATATGACACATGCTTTTAACAAGCTGCAGTCACAGCTTCTCCTCCGATCTCACTGTTCTACGCTCCATGGCTCATTCTCTACCAAAAACACCAGTCTCCAATGCAACTTTATTTTCTTTTCACGTGCCCCCTCAAACTCCCGTAGATAAGGAATCCGTTCAGGAATTCGTTTTACCATAACTGATTCAAGAATTCGTTCAAATTTACCCGATTCTTGATTTTCTAAATTATTGAGTCATATGTTACATACTCCCCCCCTTAAGAGAACACCGTCCTCGGTGTGCTTCTCTTCCTGAAATTTTAAACTTTATACTCATGGTATAATAATATAAACAATCCAAAGGGGTTCCTTCCCCTTGGCAATGAAACACTTTCGTTTCCTTTTAATGTCATTATTTAAAACAATAATGTTTTTATTTATATTCATAAGCATGTATAGCGCAAAGAATATTTCATTTCCATTTCTACTGCTTATCCCTTATTCAATTCAAAAAATCTCTATACGAACTTACCAATTACTATTGGTAGAAATGATGGCTTTTACGCAAGCTCTTTGAGAATGATTGAACAACCCATCAACACTCCATGGAAGGAGCTTGTAATGTATGACTAACCATTCAATCACATTAATCACATAGTTTTCAAAATGAAAATACTTGAAACTATCAAACATTCTTGCAATATCACAGATGTTTTAATCAAGTACTTCCATAAGTACTCAGAGAGAACCAATCCTCTCATCAATGCATCATGTGCACACTATCTTAGCTCCTGCTAAGACATTCAAACAAATTAGTAATAATATAAATGAACTTATACATTCAGTAATTCATTTTAATATAACACAACTTTTACTTAACTTGTTCTACTATGAGAACCACAATGGTAACAAAATTCTCCTCCTAATCCATAGGATCAAGTCATTTTTCACATCCAGAAAATCAATCTTTCCACACTAAAATATATTTATATTTATCTGGAAATTTAGCCTTTCAAGCTATGGTCCTCCCAACCATCAAGTGAGGCAATTACGTCCTCCACTTGCCCCCTAGCTCCAGAATCTGGACAGTGTCAAGGGTCAACAGTGGATTCTTCTGCTGTGACATCGGGATGGCCAATCCAGTCACACTCAGAAAATCCTGGAAGAGAAATTCGAGACAGTCCAGTCCAATTCTCCAATTCCAGTCACACTTAGATGTTTTTTGGCTTTACAAGGGTTGCTGGAAGCTATTTTCAACTGGTCCCAACCAGCTCGAGAAAATACTCCCCCTTTACCAATTTCACAAAACGCCTACTCCTCCTCGGGGATCTAGCTTATCCTCAGAGGAGTAGGTAACTGTCTTTCCAACTGTCCCCACCCACTTCCTGTTCTTGGAAACAATTACCATCAGCTTAAAAATATTTTCTTTTCATTAATTAATTTCAACAATTTAAATAACTTGCTTTATCAACAGTGACGATTTAAGTCTTTCTTGCTAGATAAAAGAAAATTAAACAAATTGTCTTGAACTAGTTAATACTAGCTAGCTTTAATGAAGCTGTCACAGCTTCCCCCCTGGAAGTAACATATGTATATGTTGTACATTAAAACATGATACTTTAACGTTACTGTTGCAATCCACATTGCAATGTTTGTGATGTTTTATTTTCACAGATTTTCTGTTTCTCTTAAGCTACTCATGCTTACAATAAGAAACAATACTAATCGTAAATATGCATTTCTCAAGCACATAATATCTTATGCAAACATTTCCGATTCCCATAATGTTCTGTTCCAACAGACTAACATACAAAGTAATTATCATAATCACTTTTTCACAACTTTCAATTAGCTTTAGTCAAAATCGATTCGTGCATATAACTCTCATTAGTTATTCATTCATAACTAACCAATGCTATTAATAATTTTAATGCATTCATGACGTGAGTCACTCTAAAACTAGTTATTCCATGCCATTATGATCTTAATGCATTCATGATGACTCATGAAAAACTGGTCAGTCAACAAGTCTTTCAGTGAAGTTTCACAACTTGACCCATTAAGAGGTTTTATTCGATTTAATTTTAACACTATATCATCTTATAGTAGGACTTTCCTCATCCTTTGTATTCATGCATTAGTTTCACACACCATCACTATACACATTCATCGTTTTTAAGTAGTGCATGGTAACTTAGAAATTTTATTGCATGCAAAAAAATTTCTTCTTTTCAAGCTCAAATGAAAAGTAACTATTTTTCTTTCATGCTTTTATACTTTCTTTCCTAAATAAATAAAGCATAACACACATATTAACCTCATATGCATATTCTTATGCAGAAAAAGTATGTTATAATAGCATGTACTTTTTAAGAACTCTCTTAAATGGAAGCTCATGCAATGCCATGTATGTAACAATTCATTTTTAAAGGAATCAACATGCATATGCATAGACTTCATAAAATAAAATAACATAAAATACTTATCTTAATTTCATTTGAAGGACTTCTCTCCCTACTGCAATACTCATCCTCATCAGGAATTCACATTGCTCCTCTACAACAATGTTTTCTTTTAGCAACATCGATAAGATTTTATAGCATGATTAGATAAGCCTTAATCAATAAATAATCAAACTTTGAATGATCCTTTAACACCTATTCATGTGCATATATGAGATGTGAATACAATGTCACAACATGCTTTCTTCTAACATCTCTATATTAGTGTGAGTAAGTAATGATCGATTCATGTCAAATAACTCCCATATTACTATGACAATTTTCACACATGCACACATCCGTACAAGAAAAATCACTATATCTATTCAGAAACTCCTTTAATGGAAAATGACACAATGTGCATTTGCTTTACCTAAACTTTAACAAAGAACCACCTCTTCAGATTTTGCCTTTGGAACATGCAAATATAACAAAGCTAACACATTGGTTGTTGTTCCTATGCATACAATGCATAAAGATTCTAGTCTTAATTTCTCAACAGAGTACTTATCATAATCAAGTACGCAAACTCATGATTCCTCTTCGAGATATAGGCATGCAAAACATGGTTTTCGTTTCCATAAAACTAATGGAATAAAACATAAGAATACATACCTTATTCTTGAAATATTATACCCACATTAGCCATGTATATATTTTAAGGAAACCAAAACATTACTTTACTTTTTGTACATGTAATTCATCTTCTTTGCCAAAGAATATTTTCTAAAGTATGATAACAAAACATGTTATAATTTCCACATATAAACTTATGTTCTTTCCGATGAAATCTAATACGGCTATTGCATGCAAAGAACCTTGTTCATCTATGATTCTATATGCAAGTTGCTCATGCTTTTGCTTCCAATGATTTATCATAGATTGCCTCTTTTATGCATAATATCTACGCAACACTTAAGAAGGTTAAATTAACCTTTAATAATCCATCTAGCAATGCAATATATATTCAAGAGGTTATTCTCTTTAGCCTATATTTATTTTCAAGAACTTGGACTCCTTTTCACTTAACACACAAGTACGTAGTCCCTTTTAAAGAAAAACAAGCTTCCCATCTTTTCTTAAACAAGATATATATAAAGGCAAGCAAGTTTACTTATTTATGTTTTACTACTGCTCACACCTTTCAAGATATGTACTAGTAATCTTTGCAAGAACTCACATGGGTTCTTAACAGCAAAACGAGCATAGTTGTTTGGTCTTTTACCATGGTATATCTTCCTAAAATATTATCATATTAACAATTCTTTATTACTTTCCAAAAGAACTAGCACAATCTTGCATATTAAGTAAAACCACATTTTACTCTATATTTGTCTCTTTTAGTTGCAAGATTCAAATGCAAGATTTATTTTCAAAATATACATATTTCTCTCAAGAAGAATCAAATGTATATTAGTTAAGTTTTCAAGCACACACATGTTTTTCAAGAAACCAAATTCCTAACTCCTTTCAAGGAAACTTCAACACAACAATAGAAGTTTTATGCATAAGGAAAATACATATCCTTTTTAAAGAACTCTAACTCAATAGTTATTTACCTTGTAAGCAGTGTATTTTCCATAAACGTAATAACTAGTGTTTCAAGAAAAGAAAGATAATAATACTTATCTCTTGAAACTCTTTATTCAACCTCGATTAGAGATGCAATGCCTTCCTTCACATACACGCTTTTCATCTCGGATCTCTCAATTTCTTTCCGCTAAATCCCAAAGGCGCCAGTTTTTGAACCTTTAGCTCTGATACCACTTGTAACATACACCATTATCTTCACATGGAATTGTAAGGAGTTAAAACAACTTTATACAAGTTACTCATCATTACATAGAATGTTTTACAGTTCACAGTGTGATTTTATAAATAAGAGTAGTAAACTCCTTAACCCTTAACAACCTCCATTACAGTATCTTAACTTAATACTATATGATGTAACCATCCATTCATCTCATTACTCATATAGTCATCATATAATTTCCATTATGAACATCATAACAAGAAAGAAATGAACCCCATCATCTGGACACAATAATCAATCACACCATATAACACCAATATACCCTAGAAACCCCGTAGGGTGAAAACCAGCAAACGTTTAATTTTATTATTAAACGCTCGTGAGGGTGTTCAGCCCATCACTCGATGGCTTATAAGGGAGTCCATCCCTTAACCATCGTTTATATAATTTTACAAGGAAATATGCAATTATCTAGCTTAAGCCATTATAATAAATATGATACCATTTACCCTCTGGTCTTCATATCTTCAGATCTTCACATCTTGGTGGTATGGATATACCTACAATGGACCATTGTACATTGGACCTTCCTGCAATTCGCACTCGTCTGCACGAACATTAATCATTTACCTGCCACCATGTCAAGCGTAATCTTCCTTTGTACATGTCACCATCATTCCCTGCTATGATGCCTTCAACATAAAATGATGTCAAGATTCATAAAGTATTAGTCAATCACTATAGTAGTTTCTCCATCTACTCATGTATAATCATGACAAGCAAGTAAAGTACCTTGTCATTCTCTCTTTAATAACACATACCTTATATGTGCTAGTTATAAATCATCACAATAACTAATGCTTGCGTCGCATAAGCACACATTCCTGCAATACATTGGCTACATCTCCCAAACTTTCTTTAAAATAAACTGATACATCAGCTAAGATATTAATGCATGTGATTTACATACATTTAATAAAAATAGCTAACCCTTAAGCTATTACCTTTAGTACATGGAATGAAAGTTAACATAACGATTGTCTCTTCCATGCATGTGAATGGATATTGATTCCAAAAGAAATAACACAAACTCACATGTTAGTATATCTTCCTAAATATTATGATAGCTCAACATTTATTTATACATCCAAAGAACATGCCTCTATAACATAATGGCTATTATTTGTGCATACAAGAGAGATAACTCTCCCTTTTTGTGCATGCAAGAGAGATAGTTCTTTCTTTACTGTAGGAAACACACTTCCCTTTTTAGAATTCTAAGATTTAAACTAATAGCAATCTTTATCATAATAGAAATCTTTTCAAGAAAAGACAACATGGATTCTTTTCCAAAAACCCGCCAATAAGTTTCCCTTTATCATTCTATCTCTCTATTAACATTATATTTCTAAATATTGACGTAAGAGTCTTTCCAAGAAGAGACAACAAAGATTCTTTTTAGGAAATAACCACAAAATCACGTGGTTAATCATCTTTTAATCAAAAATTCCTATCTATATGCATTAAATACAATGTATAGAGAATATGACACCAGACATGCATGAAACAAATTCACACAATAGACACATGCCTATTTTAGACATGTATGCATTTCAAACGTCTCAAAATAAGGTACCATCGCCTTAATCTAAATATGTCCACCAAAACATATTTTCACCTTAAGAATGAAAATCTCAACTTATTTCCCTTGAATTATTTTCTCATATATTTACCCATCTTGATATGAAAATAAATTGTATTTATTAAGTGAACTATATATTTCAACTCAGAAGTGAACTATATATTTTTCAATTCACGAAGAAGAGATTATAGACTCACAGAGATAAATACTATCTAATAAAGAAAGCAAGCCAGATCTCCTATCTTGGCAGTCATATATATATACAATCTTTTCTTTATCTTTTGACTCACAAAGATAAAGACTAACTAATAAAGAAAATAAGCCAAATCACCTATCTTGGTAGTTATATGTATATATAATCTTTTCTTTATCTTTCTTCTCACAAAAGATTATATAATAACAATTAGCAATTATTTTAATCACTTATTCTCTCAAATACCCACTTTCCATCAACAAGAAATCACGCATTTGCTAACATGATGGTATTCAAAATACAAAAAGAACGATGCATAAACTATGCAAAGAGAAAGACTATTTAATAAAGGAAGTAAACCAAAATCACCTATCTTGGCATGAACTCCACGAGCTTTGGTTAACAACCATGCCAACATGTATTTAATAAATGACAATGTGAATGCCATATATATTTTATAATTTCATAATATATATACGCCCACACCATGTTAAATATAAACCAGTCGACTGTCATCAAAGAAACACAATAGCAAGGGTATCTTACTTACCATACACCCATTTGAGCCACGGCTTGAACATAGCAAAGGCTTCACAGGAAATGCTTGCAGCGTGGCATCAAACAATGGCTTCAAACTTCAGGCTCTGCGAGGAAATCTTGCAACTTTTCAATGGTGTCAATGAAATCTTGAATGCTTCTGCTGTTCGGAGTGGTCTCAAGAAAAATGACCTCCCAACATCCCAACAGACTCTGCACAGTCGACATAGAATCCAAATAGGCACGATATGACACATGCTTTTAACAAGCTGCAGTCACACAGCTTCTCCTCCGATCTCACTGTTCTACGCTCCATGGCTCATTCTCTACCAAAAACACCAGTCTCCAACGCAACTTTATTTTCTTTTCACGTGCCCCCTCAAACTCCCGTAGATAAGGAATCCGTTCAGGAATTCATTTTACCATAACTGATTCAAGAATTCGTTCAAATTTACCCGATTCTTGATTTTCTAAATTAACCTAAGTCTTATTTACAATGCATAAAATCGTAGGGTTGAGTCAAATGTTACAATAAGTAAGGTTTTTATTATTATTAATTTATGTTATTTTATTTAATTTTTAATTTTTAAAATTTTAATTTAATTTAATTTAATTTAATTTTTTTTTGTTTAACTTTTTTTACTATTTATTTATTTTAAATTTCATAATTTTAATATTTTTAATTTATTTTTATTATTTAAAATATTTATGAGTTGTTATATTTAATATATATTTTCTTTCTAGTTTTTGAAGATGGATGGAGTGTTTACCCAAAATATTCTTGAAGATGGGTGGAGTGTCTAACTGAAATGCCAGGTAGGAACAACTTTTTGGAATCTTCACTCTCAAAACTCTTCAATGTTGTTTTTATTATTTCTTTAAGAAATTTGTAATTAGTTAGTTTATTCATTTATTATTTGATCGATAATAATAATAACTTTGACTAGATGTTTTGTTTTAGTGATTTTAATTTATATTCTTTATTTTCAGGACCATTTGGTGTTTTTTTTTGGTGTTTTTAATGTTGCATCTCTACTATAATTATGTAATATGTTGATGTCACTATCCATCTTTTTTATAATGACGAACCTTAATATTTGATTTATACGTAAGATTATTGTTTCAATTTAGAGATTAATTAACCCGTGTGTTGTATAGATTCACAATTCACCCATGTCTGTTGAATCCCAGAATATTACTAAAATATGGTTTTATTTGAAATCATTATTAATTATATCAATTTTAAGGACTACTAATTCTAGCATACACACTCTACTCCTAATAGGAATAAAAAAAATCTACTCATAATCAATTTTTAAGGTCACATAGTCTAGCAAGGGATACATACTCTACCCTCTAATTTTGAACCTATGACCTCTTAAGAGAAAACACATGCTCTTAACCATTAGGCCCACTCAAGAGGTAGAATAAATACAAGAGTTAAAATATATAAATTAAAAAAAGATATGTGACAATATTCTTAACCATCCAAATCCCATTCCACTTTACAATGGATTACAATATGATAGGCCAATACCATAGCTTACCACTCCCACATGCCAAAAAAACCATAACTCATGTTCATATGACACATGTTCATCTCACATATTTTTTTGTTAATCATTTTAATTAAAAGAGCAGAAAATACATAACTACTTTTTAAACAAATCTGAACCTTTCATCTTTGACTTCTACAAAAAATATTCTATAATATTATATGGAGATTAAATTTTGGAAGTGCTATTCCAAAATAAACCCACATTTAAGATATTTTCTTAAAATAATTTATTTTTTGGAAGTGATATTCCAAAATAAACACACATTTAAGATATTTTCTTAAAATAATTTATTTTTCATAATCATAAAATTTAAGATTAAATACAGTTAAAAAAATAAAATATTTATTACTCCGAAATTCTATTAGTTACAATTAAAAATGGAAAATAGAATTTGAAAGATAAAATAATCTAATATTATAATTCATTTATTATATAGTTGTAATTTAAGAAAAAATAAAAGAAATTAGATATTAACTTTTCAATATTAAACGGACATAAATTTTAATATAAACAAGTTTAGATTCATTTTAATCTCAAATTTATTTAGAGATGTAAATATTTTGCATAATTTTATAGCAAAAAAAATTATTTGAAATTTGATCTCTCCAAAATATTATAAATCTTAAATTAAAATAAACAAAAAATTGATATTATTATTTTATTTGAATTCGAATTTTGAGTTCTTTGATCCATGATTTTTACAGAGTTTTTTTGGGTCATCATCAAGATATTTTGTCCATATTTTTCGAACCAATTAGTGTAATTCACCCTTTAAAATAAATAAAAGATAAAAAACAAATATTACATTAAAAAACAAATTATTTTAATATAAAATTATTTCAAATTCTTTAAAAAGATATTTTAATTTAAATTATTTTTTATTGTTAATAAAACTTAATTAATAATTACGTTTAATTATATTATTACTCTTTTATTTATATATATATATATAAATTTTTTTATAATAAATAAAAACATAAAGATCAATATTAAATATTAATTTTTATATTAAAATTATAATCTTGAAACTTAAAAATACATATAACTTTCTTGATTTAAAAATAAACTATATATTATGCATTATAAAAGACCATTTGTGTAACTTAATTTTTTTAAGGATGTATTTAATAAAATCAAATGTAACATATTCATAGTGTAGAAAAAATAATTATTTCTAATAATTTTTATTTAAAAGCTTGACCACTTATTTTTCGGAAAACACCGTTCTTATAATATGTAATCTCTCTAATTAAAAGTTGTAATTTCCTTAATAAAATATAGTTTTGCATGACCCTAAACATGGTGTAACCTCTCTCGTGAAAACTCAGTTTTGAAGTTATCCCTCGACAAAAAGGCATATGGATTTTTTTCAATGTAAAAGAATGTTCGAAGTTTTCAAGAAAAATATATCGTAAGCATATGGAAAACTATTAATTTATAATGTAACACTCAATTTATTTTTAATATTTTAGGTTTAAAATATTTTTATAAAATTGAATTTTTAAATGGAGAAAGCAAATTAAGGAATATGTTAATTAATTTAAGTTCTATTTTATAAATAAAAGTGGCATTTAGTAGTTGGCTAATTGATTGGTAAATAATTATAAAATTCAAAAATAAAAAAGAAGAGGCAGTTTTGAGAATTACTTTTCCAAAAAGGGATAAAAATAAAATCCTAGGAAGTTGAAGGGGTTTTGTGAGAAAAAGAAAAAAGAAGGGTTAGCAACATAAATGTTGCATAAATGAGTTGTCTAGAGCTGGCTTAGAATCAGTGGAGCTCTCTAACCCAAAAGGAGTTTAGGCTGGACAAAGGTCAACTTATGAATATCACTGTTGCCTTAGAATCTGGTGTAGAGCATGGAGGGAGTTGAGGGAGTTTAGGTTGGATGGAGGTCTCCAGGTCTAACTTATGAATATTACTGCTACCTTAGACTCTGGTGTGGAGCATGGAGGGAGTTGAGGATGTGATCGCCTCTCTCATCGTAGGGTGGCACAAATAATTTAACAACAACTGAAATAAGTATATAAGTTACCAGATTAATTTGTAGAAAAGAATTGATAGTTTTGTATTTAATTTTTGTGCTTAATTCTTTTTAGATATTAAAAGATTATTTGGTATGATAATGCAGTTATAGTGAAAATTATCATCCTAGAATAACAATGATACTTAGAAGATAAAAAAGATTTACTTTTATATACAATGAATATGCTATGAAGAATAAACCTAGTAATTTTTTCTACCAAAAAAGCACATTCATTGTGAATAGAATTTTTTAATAACTAGAAAAAGAAATTCTATGAAAAAAGAATCTTGAATACAGAAATTAAATGTGTGTAACCATAAGGAAATGAAAATAATCAATGTTCATGACATAATCAAGTGTAGAAAAAAACCAAAATACATGTATCCGTATGTGAAAAGAAAAAATAAAAAAACTTGTGTATCAACCTACTAAGCACAGTGAGTGCATAGGTGGTGTGGAAATAATTTTCATTCCTGATATTACTTAAGAACTCAATTTAAAATATAGATAGGCGCTAAGTTTAAGGACTAAGGCTCCATGGTAAACATAATAGAATCCACTTTCCTCTAGCCTCTTAAACAATTACATTAAAAAAATAAGCATAAACGAGTATGGAAACTATACAATTTTCAAAATACAACAATTCTGTGAATGGAAACATTTATAAAACATAATTTAAATACTGGAACTATATAAACCCATGGAACCATATAAACCCAGAGAACCTTAAGGTCGCTTCAATATCAAAAGACACTAATGCATATCTCATTCGGAGTAGTGATAGAATTGCATATCCTTGCATATAATAAAATTCCTTACACCGTGAAAGATAATTAACATTAACAAAAATTATATATAGAGATGACTTATACAAAATATTCACAATCTCAAGTAAGAGATCAGGCCTGCTTACAATTGAGTGGTCTGAAGGTAAAAACCCTCAAAACTTATATGGAAAAAATTATACACTCATCCAACTAAAAATATTCAGAAACACCTGCGTACAATTGAGTAGTCCGAAGGTAAAAACCCTCAAAACTTAAATGCAGAAAATTATGCAGTCATCCAACTAAAAATATCCAGAAACACCTTTGAAGATCCGGAAGGAGTAATAACTGTTCCATTCTATACACCTTGAAAATTGACATCATGGAATGACTAAGCAAATAAACTCAGAGCTTTATGGTAATATTACCATAAATATTACCATGTCTTAACAATATTACCATAAACTAACAAACAAAAAAAATAAACTATTAAGACTTATGATTAGTTTTAATATAATACATGAAACGGTAATGATAATATTGTTAAGACATGGTTAGTATTGTTAAGACTTATTACCATGGTTAGTATTACCATGTATTTGCAATCATCTCAACGCTCAAATAAACTAACAAACAAAAAAAATCCCAAACAAATCATAATTCATTGATATTAAATTTTATTACAATATGTTTAATTTTCAATTTCAATTTTGTTATAATTAATTTGTCAAATAAATTAGACTTTTGGAAACCTATTTCAAAACTCAAGCAAACTAACAAACCAAAAAAATATCAACAAACCATAATGAATTGATTTTCAAATTTGTTACAATATATTTAACACTAAATTACACTCTTGTAAACCTATTTCAAATCTATCAGCATAAGAATACCATTTGAAAAAGTTGATACATAAATAAATTTTCCGACCTACAATAATCCATTGATTTTGAAACCTATTACAATATATTTGCATATAAGACATCTATAAAACCTGTTGGCATATCCTAGCATGAACATGAGGAATAAAATTGCTAAGTATTGTGATTTTCTGGACAGCCAATCAGGATGGACGCTGTCAGGAATTTCACGAACTCGGGTGTGTGCATTTCAGCGATCCCAAGGGTGCTCCAGCATCATTCACACCCAATTGGAAAAAATTTCAACACACCCTGGACGACCTTATGCAAGAATTCGAGTTCCCTGTAATCATATCCAGTGCGTAAGATTATTAGAGAAAGGAGGCTACCTAATTTAACATGTACGTACTAATCCAACAGACTGAAAACTATCATGCTCACCCATTAAATGCCTTCCGCTCCACGCCGCTAATATTTGCAACATGAGCAAGCGCATCTCTCCATTCCTTAATTCTTTTGCTGTCGTACTTCTGCGTTTCTTCGTGTGCGCGCAGAGCTTTATCGTATGCGCCAGTTTTATATTTGCCCGTACACACTAGTTCACAAGGGTCAACGTCGTAAAATACAGGAATAATGATGCCCCCAGAATTTACCATGAGCACGAGTTCATCAAGGCAAAAAGCGGATTCCGCAAAATTTGGAGAGAGGAGGGCTATATGAACACAGGCCGCACGAGTAGCTGATACTATTTGTTCAAAAATGTTGCGTCCATCCACCATTTCGGTCTGATCAAGAAAGACTCTCAATCCCCGGGATTGAAGACTCTGGTAAAGAGGGAGGGCCAAAGTGTGTTTAAGGTCTGGGACTCTATAACCTATGAACACATCATAAGAAGAAGAAAGCAATGTATCATGACGGACAGTTGTGTGTTTCGACTGCAGAGAGTTAATGAATGCACGGATTGCCAGAAATATTGTTAATATTATGATGATGCAGCAAAGATCCATGGAAGCAAAAATACGACGAGTTGTGCCATTGCAATCTGGATGAGTGGATGGATCCACCGAAAATAATACAAATATGAAGATGCTGCGCAGGCAGGCAAACATATCCATGGGTGGGGGTAATAATATCAATATCACGATGAGGCGCGCGCAGGCAAACAGATCCATGTGTGGATAGTTCCACAGAAGTAATGATAACAATATGAAGATTATGCACGGGCGGGCAAACAGATTCATGGCTTGGCGAGGTGGAAAAGGTAGCTCGCCTCTTCAAATAAAGATTGCGGTGAAGTATTGTGCTCGCAAAATGGAGCCAAATATGTCCACCGACATTAAAGGACAGTGAGAAAACGAAGTTTCCACCAGTGCTCCACACACCTTCCATCGACGAACGCCTACTTCAACAAATATTTACGATTCACCCGTTATGTACAAGTAATTCAGTAATGGAGTAATCCGAAGTCATTGTGGTGAATGTGTATTGTCACAAAAGCATAAATTTAAATCTATTTACGTGTAGATATATGAACGTAATTTTTTTTGGGTGAAAGTATTTTTGTTATTGAAAAATTATTTGTTCAAGTTTTTGGACACGAACACTCTTGAAGTTATGTTATTTAGACTATTTAGTTGAATGGGTAGAAATGATCTTTTCAACCTCGTTGAAAAGTTAAAAATGGTTAAAAATGATCCCTTTCATCGAGGACAAATATTTTTTTTATGTAATAAAACCTATTGAAAAACAATAATAAGGTTTTTTTAAAGACATATAATTTCTAGAACCCTATTGAAAAACCACAATAAGTTTTTTTGGTCCACCAAGTATAATTTTTTGTCATGGTAAAAAATATAATCATTAAATATATAAATATATATATATATATATATATATATATTAGAATATGTTTTTTGAGTGGTAATAAAAAGTATGATTTTGTGAATGGTTGTTAAAATACTTATTTTATATTTATCATACATTTTTATATGTGTTTATGTTTATAGGAGCTTTTATTTTGAAATAGAATTTTTCAAATTTTAATTAGTTATAAAAGACTTTAAAGTATTTTAATAATATAATTATGAATTTTTATATTTTTTGTTAAAGTATGAGGGTTTTCACAAAGGTAATATATGTATGACCACTTAGGGCTACTGCAAAACCTTAACTTAACTATGAAAATTTTCCCCACAATCAATACCACTTAACTTGCTACCTTTAACCTTAAAAATACTTTTTGTTAAAATATACCATCTTCAATTTAACCCAAAATAAATCAATCTAATATATATCAATTAATTTTTTTTTAAATATATAATAAATCTCAAATCTCATATAAATCTAAAAGTGGCATATAAACAATATTATAATTCCCCACAACTTGATGTAAAACGTCGGCGTTGCAAATTGCATTAAAAACAAAAAAACAATATATTGGCCTACATCACCATTTTAACCTGAAAAGTCAAGAGTGCAAATAAACGAGTGTAATTTCCTACCTGGATGCAACAATTATCGGTCTCGGGCCCAATTATCGCTCCGTTCCAAAGCTTCAATAAAACTTTTGTATCGGTAAACGTTTTTTAATTTATGCGATGCCTCAAAATTCGGGAGCACCATATCACTTTTATTCCGTTTGACACATCTTCGTCTAAATTACTTACGTGAAACGGAAGGGAAATTGTTGATGAAGTTCGTACCTTTGAACTATTCCATTTTTCAAACTTCGTTGAAAGTACCGGATCCCTTTACTTTCTTATATGTTACCCCTTACTTTCTTATATAATACTAATTGACCTAATATTTGGGGTTATGATATTGGGGTTTAATATTATAATATTGGAATGGTATATAAATTTATTCAATGTCATATTTTCATTACATTGTCATTTAGTCAAATTCACATTGTGAAATTATGAAATTAGTGTTTAATATTAAGATTTACAATAATAAACTTACTATTAAATTTATAAATTTAATATCGGATTTATAATATTAAATTTATAATGTTTGATATATTTTAATATTAAGATCTAATGTTGAATTTATGATGTTTTATATATTATATTGAGTTCAATATTCAAGTTTATAATATTGGTTTACGTATTAATATCAAATACTAAAATTCATTATTAAAACTTAATTATTGTTTATTTAGTTCTTGTAATTATATAATAATTAATGTTAAATATTTATTGTACACCTAATAATTATTAATGTGGTTGATAGGATTATATGGTTTATATAAGCTTATCAGTGTATATCAACAACAATTACTAATGTGGTTATGCATCTTCTTGAGATATGTTAAGTATATGGACCACATTTATTAATGTGTTTGTGCTAGTTTCTTAAGTGTTTCCTTACCTTACATTCTCTCTTTCCTTACTTCTATTGCAAGATGTAGGCCTAGTTGTGAAGTCATTTAAGAGTTGTCTTACCTCTAATTATCTAAGTTACCAAATCAATTAGATGTAAAAAAACTAGAGATAATGACTTTAAATATGATGAAAAAGTTCATATATATGTCAATACACATGTTCATTTTGAAATAGACCTTTAGAATTTTAATTTAATTATTAATAATTATTAGGTTGATGATAGGAAGTTAATCTTCGCATAATATTCTACAATATTAATAGTAGTATGCATAAAGTTGGAATTCATTTTAGTTATGCTCTTTTTTCTTTTCCTTTTAATTGAATTGATTAATTAGAAAAAATGTCATTTCATAAGTTATGATATTGACCCATGGTATTTTAACAAAACTTATTTATGAATTAAGAATCTTAGTGATTATCTAGGGTGAATATTCTTAACAATGTTATTTCATGTTTAATTAAATTAATATATATTTAATATATATTAATTCTTTTGAATAATAATAAGTATAATAGAATTATGATTTAATTATTATTTTTTATTATGAATTGATATTTATTTAGCCAAAAGTCTCCTTCTACCCCTAATTGGGGATGTGTAAGTCTGGTCGTCCATCCATTTAAAATAAAAATAAGTTATGTTCTAAATATAAAAATTATGTTTGTGACAGTTGCATTTATTATTAACTAGTTGATTAACTAGTTAAATGCCTTTTATTATTTGTTAATGAAAAGAATGAGACAATTAATATTTTAAATTATGAATAATAAAAATTGGTTATGGAAAGTAAAAGTTCAAAGACTGTTGGTAAATGTTTCCAAGAATTGAAAGGTGACTCCTCTGAGGATAAAAGACTTATCCCAGTGAGAAGTAAGGGTTCTGTTCATAGTTTAAGGAAAGAGTGAGGATTCCCTAAGCTGGTAGAGACCAGTGGAAAAACACATAGTAATTCCTGAATTTTTTTGGCACTGAGTGGACTTGAAGTCCTGAGGTGGACTTGGAGTCCTGAGATCACAGTAGAAAAAAAACTAAACTACTGTCAACCTATACCTCTTCAGGTTGAGCATGGGGGCAAGAGGAGGACGTAATCGCGAAGGTTGGGTAGACACCACAGTCTGACATAATTTTAGAGATAAGTGAATGTATGTTATTATGGTTAAAAAGAGAGGAATTATTGATTTTAAGTTACTATATACAGTACTGATATTTAAATCTCAGTGTAGACTTTATTATATGAACCATTTTTGAGATAAGTGAATGTCTATTTATTATGGTTAAAAAGAGAAGAATTATTGATTTTAAGTTACTATATATAGTACTAATATTTAAATCTCAGTCTAGAATTTATTATATTAACCCTCGGTTGGAAAATTTCTTTTTAGGTTATTATAAACATATTCTTGGAATGATAAGTTATGAAAACTCTATTACTGTGTACACTACAACAAGAATCTGTAAACTATTACTGTAATTTCCTACAGATTAAACGTGTTTATAATTATCAGTTACTATAAAATGTAACGAAAACATTCAGCTGAAAACCAAATTAGTTGAGGATTTCTCTAACCGTACCTGGTAATTATGGTAGAAAATTATCAAAGTCAAGATACATGTAACAATACTATCACCAAGAAAGGTGGTAAGAATAGATAAAAAAAATATGGAAAAACTATTTATAACTGTGTAAATAAGAAGTCAAATCTGTAAATCTTATTGTGTTATAGAGTAAGTCGAAATTAACTGTCAGTACTTGGTACAGGGAATCCTAACCCAATACACATTGTTATTCCTAGTTTCTATACACCGACGAAGAAGCTCAGTGGTCTCGATACCCAAATAAAAAGAATTAAATTCCACACAGAAGATAAAAGAGAAATATTTATGTTCAGTTATCATTAAAGAAAGAAAAGAAACTCTTTACCAATATAGCTTTAGACTAGAAACAATTTGGACATTTATACATTAAACACTAAAAATGCATCTATGAATAACCGGAAAACTGTAGCGTAGACATGCAAGTAATGTATATAAACTTATTGAATAAAATGTAGAACAAGACCTATAGATTCGGTCAATATATGAAAAGCATAGGAGAAAATTCAATTAATTAAAAAAAGAAGGAACTGTCCTTAAAAACTTCCCGAATAAACGGTAAGAGTTATTTCTTCTTTACATCCACAGATAGTCAAAACCCAAAAGCTGAAAATTCGGTGTTAATATTCATAAGTGAAAATGTCTGTATTCTTCTAAGAGAATACCATTTAACAAACTAGAAGTTTTCACGAGGGTGAAAGATGGAATGACTAATCCAGAGGAGAGAAGAAGCATCATTCCCGATAAAATTGATGAAAACGCATGTGAAGTAAAATAACCCTTGCCTCCAGGTAGAATTCTCGAGAGCTTACTTAGAAGGCCGTGCAAGCTAACTCAGTTCTTGTAACATACACCATTAACTTCACAGGGAAATGTAAGGAGTTAAATTTTTTTTTATACAAGTTACTCATCATTACATAGAATGTTTAACAGTTCACAGTGCAATTTTATAAATAAGAATAGTAAACTCCTTAACCCTTAACAACCTGCATTACAGTATATTAACTTAATACTATATGATGTAACCATCCATTCATCTCATTACTCACATAGTCATCACATAATTGCCATTATGAACATCATAACAAGAAAGGAATCAACCTCATCATTTGAACACAATAATCAATCACATCATTGAACACCAATATACCCTGGAAACCCCGTAGGGTGAAAACCAACAAACGTTTAAATTTATTATTAAACGCTCGTGAGGGTGTTCCGCCCATCACTCAATGGCTTATAAGGGAGACCATCCCTTAACCATCGTTTATATAATCTTACAAGGAAATATACAATATCTAACTTTCAACCATTCAATAAATATGATACCATTTACCCTCTAGTCATCATATCTTCACATCTTGGTGGCATGGATGTACCTACAATGGACCATCGCACATTGGACCTTCCTGCAACTCACACTCATCTACATGAACATTAATCATTTACCTGCCACTAGGACAAGCATAATTTCCCTTTGTACATGACAAGCATAATATTCCTTTGTTCCTGTCACCATCATTTCCTGCTATGATGCTTTCAACATAAAATGATGTCAAGATCCATAAAATATTAACCAATCATTTCACATATCTGTACTATAGTAGTTTCTCCATCTACTCATGTATATTCATGACAAGCAAGTAAAGTACCTTGTCGTTCTCTCTTTAACAACCCATACCTCATATGTGCTGGGTATAAGTCATCACAAAAACTAATGCTTCCGTCGCATAAGCACACATTCCTGCAAAACAATGGCTACACCTCCCAAGCCTTTCTTTTAAAATTAACTGATACATCAGTTAAGATATTTATGCATGTGATTTACATACATTTAATAAAAATAGTTAACCCTTAAGCTATTACCTTTAGTGCATGGTATGCAAGTTAACATAAATTGTTTCTTCCATGCATGTGAATGCATACCGGTTCCAAAAGACTCTCCCTAAAGGAGTGCCTTCACAACGAAGCACATAAATCATACTCAATGTAGTTTAATACTACAAGCTATCTTTCTACATACCAAAAATGTATATTATTTTTCAATAAAAGCTAATACATATGTTGCATGCTTATGCATGATCTTCCTCCCAAAAGGAAATCATAATCATGACAATATAAAAGTAATCACTTAGTTTATTCATCTAAGGAATAAAACTGATTAGTTCCTTTAACCATCAGTTTATTAAATAACTTAACTTTACCAACATCATGGTAATTTATTCATGGATTTATTAAATAACTAATATTTGCAAACACCATGGTAATCTACCCATGGTTTTATGAAACAATTAATCTCCATCAACACCATGGAAAAACTGCCCATGGTTTCATGAAACTATCCATGGATTTATTAATTAATCTTTACCATTACCATGGTAAACTATCCATGGATTTATTAAATAATTACTATTTACAACATGGATTCTTTTTACAAAAACTTCTTAGTATACTACCACTCTTAACTATTATGTAAAAGATTGGCATAATAGCAAAGAATAACATAATAGAAATCTTCTGAAGAAAAGACAACAAGGATTCTTTTCCAAAAAACCCGCCAATAAGTTTCCCTTTCACCATTCTATCTCTCTAATAACATTATCTTTCTAAAATATTAAAGTAAGAGTCTTTTCAAGAAAAGACAACAAGGATTCTTTTTAGGAAATAAATAACCACAAAATCACGTGGTTAATCATCTTTTAATTAAAAATTCCTATCTAAATGTATTAAATACAATGCATAGAGAATATGAAAACATGCATATTTATCCAAACATGCATGAAATAAATTCACACAATAGACACATGCCTACTTTTAAATATGCATGCATTTCAAACATCTCCATATAAGGTTACCAAAGCCTTAATCTCAATATGTCCACCAAAACCTATTTTCACCTTAAGAAGGAAAATCTCAACTTATTTCCCTTGAATTATTTCCTCGTATATTTACCCATCTTGATATGAGAATAAATTGTAAAATAAATGAACTATATTTTTCAACTCACAAAGAAAGAGATTATATAATAAATAAATCTAGCCACAATTATTATCTTGGCAGTCATATATATATAATCTTTTCTTTATCTTTAAACTCACAAAGAGAAAGACTATCTAATAAAGAAATCAAGCCAAAATCACCTATCTTGGCAGTCATATACATATAATATTTTTTCATAAAACTATATGATATATAATATTTATTTACATCTTTCTTCTCACAACAAAAAATTATATAATAAAAATTAGCAAATTTACTTATCTTGATATTTATAAACCCTTCTTGAACTTCACAGGTCGACTCTTTATAATGGCAAATGTAAAAAGCTCCTCCTCTTTATCATAGCCTTTCCTAAAGGAAGGCGATAAAGCCTTACTCGCCCAACCCAAAATGTATTCCGTTTTTCTTTTTGGGCATGTCGAGGGTTCTTTAAAAGTTGACAGAAATCCAATGGCTCCTTTTCATTCCATGTTTCTTTCGCTCCTCAAGTTGGATGGTGATGCGTATGGTTTGATGTTTTTTGCAACCACATTACTCCACGCCATTATTACTTCATATTTTCTCTTGTGGTCTAAACATCCATGCTCTGATTCCATACATGCCCAACTTAGCCGTTGTTGTCAAAGATCAAGCCAAGCCGCCCATGCCCGCCGCAGCTCATCTTACCCAAAACCTTCTATTGTAACGCTTCCACAGTGGTTATAACGATCTAAAAACCCAACTAAATCTTTATTATAACTAATTCCAAAGATTTACACGCATGTTACATACTCCCCCCCTTAAGAGAACACCGTCCTCGGTGTGCTTCTCTCACTGAAATTTAAACTTATACTCATGATATAATAATATAAACAACCCAAAGGGGTTCCTTCCCCTTGGAAATGAAACACTTTCGTTTCCTTAAATGTCATTATTTAAAACAATAATTTTTTTTATCTATATTCATAAGCATGTATAGCGCAAAGAAAATTTCATTTCCATTTCTAACTACTTATCCCTTATTCAATTCACAAAAGTATGGAAGAATATCTATACGAACTTACCAACCAATTACTATTGGAAGAAATTATGGCTTTTGCGCAAGCTTTCTGAGAATGGTTGAACACCCAACAACACTTCCTGGAAAGAGCCTGTAATGTATGACTAACAATTCAATCACATTAGTCACATATTTTTCAAAATGAAAATATTTGCAACTATCAAACAGTATTGCAATATAAAGAGATGTTTTAATCAAAGTACTTCCATAAGTACTCAGAGAGAACCAACCCTCTCATAAATGCATCATGTGCACACTTTCTTAGCTCCGGCCAAAGACATCCATACAACACTTAAAAAGTACTCAGAGAGCATCTAGCTCTCTAATCGTACCAATGGTCAATCAATGCACCATGGTCATATCCTAGCATCTGCTAAGACATTCAAACAATTTAGTAGTAATATAAATGAACTTATACATTCAATAATTCATTTTAATATAACACAACTTTTACTTAACTTGTTCTACTACCACAATGGTAACATAATGCTCCTCCTAATCCATAGGATCAAGTCATTTTTCACATCTAGACAATCAATCTTTCCACACTAAAATTTCTTTATATTTATCTGGAATTTTAGTTTTTCAAGCTGTGGTCCTCCCAACCATCAAGTGAGGCAATTACGTCCTCCACTTTCCCCCTATCTCCGAAATCTGGACAGTGTCACGGGTCAACAGTGGATTCTTCTACTGTGACATCGGGATGGCCAATCCAATCACACTCAGAAAATCCTGGAAGAGAAATTCGGGACAGTCTGGTCCAATTCTCCAATTCCAGTCACATTCAAATGTTTTTGGCTTTAAAAGGGTTGTTGGAAGCTATTTTCAACTGGTCCCAACCAGCTCGAGAAAATACTCCCCCTTTACCAATTTCACATAACACCTACTCCTCCCTGGGGATCCAACTTATCCTCAGAGGAGTAGGTAACTGTCTTTCCAACTGTCCCCAACCACTTCTTATTCTTGGAAACATTTTTACCATCAGCTGAGAAAGATTTTCTTTCATTAATTAATTCTAACAAATTAAATAATTTTCTTTATCAACAGTGATGATTTAATTTTTCTTTCCAGATAAAAGAAAATTAAACAAATTGTCTTTAATTAGTTAATACTAGTTAACTTTAATGAAGTTGTCACAACTTCCCCCCTGGAAGTAACATACATGTGTTGTACATTAAAAAATGATACTTTAACGTTTACTGTTGCAATTCACATTACAATGTTTGCGATGCTTTATTTTCACAGATTTTCTGTTTCCATGAAGCTACCCATGCTTACTATAAGGAACAATGATAATCGTAAATATGCATTTCTCAAGCACATATTTTCTTATGCCATCATTTTAAGTTCCTGCATAAAATGTTGTTATGCATTCCAGTATATATAATTATTCATTAATGTGTATGTGTCAATAACGATTAGGGTATGAGTGCAAACATTTCCAATTCCCATAATGTTATGTTCTGACAGACTGATATACGAAGTAATTATCATAATCACTTGTTCACAACTTTCAAATAGCTTTATTCAAAATCGATTTGTGCATATAACCTTCATTAGTTATTCATTCATAACTAGTCAATAGTTTTAATGCATCCATGACGATTCATGCAAACACTAGTTAGTCAACTAGTCATTTTAGTTAAGTTTCATAACTTGATCCATTAAGAGACTTCATTCAATTTAATTTTAACACTTTATCAACTTATAGTAGGTCTCTCTTCATCTTTTGCATTCATGCACTAGTTTCACACACCATCACTATACACATTCATCTTTTTAAAGTAGTGCATGGTAACTTTTATTGCATGCAAAAACAATTGCTTCTTTTCAAGCTCAAATGAAAAGTAACTATTTTCCTTTCATGCCTTTATACTTTCTTTCCTAAAGAAATAAAGCATAATACACATATTAATCTCATATGCATATTCTTATACAGTTATAATAGCATGTACCTTTTTTTCTTTTAAGATTTATCTTAAATGGAAGCTAATCTCATGCAATGCCATGTATGTAACAATACATTTTTAAAAGAAAATCAACATGCATATGCATAGACTTCTTAAAATAAATAAAATAAAATACTTACCTTTATTTCATTTGAAGGACTTCTCTCCCTACTGCAATACTCATCCTCATCAGGAATTCACATTGCTCCTCTACAACAATGTTTTCTTTTAGCAGCATCGATAAGATTTTATAGCATGATTAGATAAGCCTTAATCAATAAATAATCACTCTTTGAATGATCCTTTAACACCTATTCATGTGCATATATGAGATGTGAATACAATGTCACAACATGCTTTCTTCTAACATCTCTACATTAGTGTGAGTAAGTAATTATCAATTCATGTCAAATAACTCCCACACTATTATGACATTTTTCACACACTCACACATTCGTACTCAAATAACTATATCTGTTCAGAAATTCCTTTAATGGAAAATGACACAATGTGCATTTGCTTTACTTAAACTTTAACAAAAGAACCACCACTTCAGATTTTGCCTTTATGCAAAATATTAAAGCTAACACATTGGCTATTGTTCCTATGCATACAATGCATAAAGATTCTAATCTTAATTTCCCAATAGAGTACTTAACATAATCGAGTAGGCAACTCATGATTCCTCTTCGAGGACACACAACATATTAGGCATGCAAAACATGGTTTTCTTTTCCATAAAACTAATGTAATAAAACATAAGAATACATACCTTATTCTCGAAATATTATACCCACATTAGCCATGTATATATTTCAAGGAAACCAAAACATTACTTTAGTTTTGTACATGTAATTCGTCTTCTTTGCCAAAGAATCTTTTCTAAAGTATGATAAGAAAACATGTTTATCATTTCCACATATACACTTATGTTCTTTCCGATGAAATCTATTACAACTATTGCATGCAAAGAACCTTGTTCCTCTATGATTCTACATGCAAGTTGCTCATGTTTTTCTTCCAAAAATTTACCATAGATAGCCTCTTTTATGCATAAAAACTATGCAACACTAACAAGGTTGACTTAACCTTTAATATACCTAAATCAAAAGGTTGACATATTCCATCTAGCAATGTAGTATATTCAAGAGGTTATTCTATTTAGCCTATATTTATTTTCTAGAAAAGAACTTGGATTCCTTATCATTTAACATGCCTGTATGAAATCCATTTTAAAAGAAAAATAAGCTTCCCATCTTTCCTTAAACAAGATATATATAAAGGCAAACAAGTTTAATTTATTTATGTTTTACTACTGTTCACACCTTTCAAGATGTGTACTGGTAATCTTTGCAAGAACTCACATGGGTTCTTCTCAGCAAAACTAGCCTGGTAGTTTGGTCTTTTTACCATGGTATATCTTTCTAAAAGATTATCATATTAGCAATGATTTATTACTTTCCAAAAGAACTAGCACAATCTTGCATATTAAGTAAAACCACATTTTACTCTATATTTGTCTCTTTTAGTTGCAATATTCACATGCAAGATTTATTTTTCAAAATAAAACCACATTTTAGTCTATATTTGTCTCTTTTAGTTGCAATATTCACATGCAAGATTTATTTTTCAAAATATACATATTTCTCTCAAGAAGAATCAAATGTATATTAGTTAAATTTTCAAGCACAGGCATGTTTTTTTTTTCAAGAAACCAAATTCCCAACTCCTTTCAAGGAAACTTCAACACAACAATAGAAGTTTTACGTACATGGAAAATACATATCCTTTTTAACGAAACTGTAACTCGATACTTTGTAAGAAGTGTATTTTTCATAAATGCAATAACTATTGCTTTAAACACAAGAAAGGTATTAATACTTATCTCTTGAAACTCATTGTTCAACCTAGATGCGATGCCTTCCTTCACATACGCGCATTTCATCTCGAAACTCTCAATTTATTTCGCTAAATCCCAAAGGCGTTAGTTTTTGAACCTTTAGCTCTGATACCACTTGTAACATACACCATTAACTTCACAGGGAAATGTAAGGAGTTAAATTTTTTTTTATACAAGTTACTCATCATTACATAGAATGTTTAACAGTTCACAGTGCAATTTTATAAATAAGAATAGTAAACTCCTTAACCCTTAACAACCTGCATTACAGTATATTAACTTAATACTATATGATGTAACCATCCATTCATCTCATTACTCACATAGTCATCACATAATTGCCATTATGAACATCATAACAAGAAAGGAATCAACCTCATCATTTGAACACAATAATCAATCACATCATTGAACACCAATATACCCTGGAAACCCCGTAGGGTGAAAACCAACAAACGTTTAAATTTATTATTAAACGCTCGTGAGGGTGTTCCGCCCATCACTCAATGGCTTATAAGGGAGACCATCCCTTAACCATCGTTTATATAATCTTACAAGGAAATATACAATATCTAACTTTCAACCATTCAATAAATATGATACCATTTACCCTCTCGTCGTCATATCTTCACATCTTGGTGGCATGGATGTACCTACAATGGACCATCGCACATTGGACCTTCCTGCAACTCACACTCATCTCCATGAACATTAATCATTTACCTGCCACTAGGACAAGCATAATTTCCCTTTGTACATGACAAGCATAATATTCCTTTGTTCCTGTCACCATCATTTCCTGCTATGATGCTTTCAACATAAAATGATGTCAAGATCCATAAAATATTAACCAATCATTTCACATATCTGTACTATAGTAGTTTCTCCATCTACTCATGTATATTCATGACAAGCAAGTAAAGTACCTTGTCGTTCTCTCTTTAACAACCCATACCTCATATGTGCTGGGTATAAGTCATCACAAAAACTAATGCTTCCGTCGCATAAGCACACATTCCTGCAAAACAATGGCTAGACCTCCCAAGCCTTTCTTTTAAAATAAACTGATACATCAGTTAAGATATTTATGCATGTGATTTACATACATTTAATAAAAATAGCTAACCCTTAAGCTATTACCTTTAGTGCATGGTATGCAAGTTAACATAACAATTGTTTCTTCCATGCATGTGAATGCATACCGGTTCCAAAAGACTCTCCCTAAAGGAGTGCCTTCACAACGAAGCACATAAATCATACTCAACGTAGTTTAATACTACAATTTATCTTTCTACATACCAAAAATGTATATTATTTTTCAATAAAAGCTAATACATATGTTGCATGCTTATGCATGATCTTCCTCCCCAAAAGAAATCATAATCATGACAATATAAAAGTAATCACTTAGTTTATTCATCTAAGGAATAAAACTGATTAGTTCCTTTAACCATCAGTTTATTAAATAACTTAACTTTACCAACATCATGGTAATTTATTCATGGATTTATTAAATAACTAATATTTGAAAACACCATGGTAATCTACCCATGGTTTTATGAAACAATTAATCTCCATCAACACCATGGAAAAACTACCCATGGTTTAATGAAACTATCCATGGATTTATTAATTAATATTTACCATTACCATGGTAAACTATCCATGGATTTATTAAATAATTACTATTTACAACATGGATTCTTTTTACAAAAACTTCTTAGTATACTACCACTCTTAACTATTATGTAAAATATTGGCATAATAGCAAAGAATAACATAATAGAAATCTTCTCAAGAATAGACAACAATGATTCTTTTCCAAAAAACCCGCCAATAAGTTTCCCTTTCACCATTCTATCTCTCTAATAAAATTATCTTTCTAAAATATTAAATTAAGAGTCTTTTCAAGAAAAGACAATGAGGATTCTTTTTAGGAAATAAATAACCACAAAATCACGTGTTTAATCATCTTTTAATTAAAAATTCCTATCTAAATGCATTAAATACAATGCATAGAGAATATGGAAACATGCATATTTATCCAAACGTGCATGAAATAAATTCACACAATAGACACATGCCTATTTTTAAATATGCATGCATTTCAAACATCTCCATATAAGGTTACCAAAGCCTTAATCTCAATATGTCCACCAAAACCTATTTTCACCTTAAGAAGGAAAATCTCAATTTATTTCACTTGAATTATTTCCTCATATATTTACCCATCTTGATATGAGAATAAATTGTAAAATAAATGAACTATATTTTTCAACTCACAAAGAAAGAGATTATATAATAAATAAATTTAGCCACAATTATTATCTTGGCAGTCATATATATATAATATTTTCTTTATCTTTAAACTCACAAAGAGAAAGACTATCTAATAAAGAAAGCAAGCCAAAATCACCTATCTTGGTAGTCATATACATATAATCTTTTTGCAGAAAACTATATGATATATAACCTTTATTTATATCTTTCTTCTCACAACAAAAAATTATATAATAAAAATTAGCAAAGTTACTTATCTCGATATTTATAAACCCTTCTTGAACTTCACAAGTCGACTCTTTATAATGGCAAATGTAAAAAGCTCCTCCTCTTTATCATAGCCTTTCCTAAAGGAAGGCGATAAAGCCTTACTCGCCCAGCCCAAAATGTATTATGTTTTTCTTTTTGGGCATGTCGAGGGTTCTTTAAAAGTTGACAGAAATCCAATGGCTCCTTTTCATTCCATGTTTCTTCCGCTCCTCAGGTTGGACGGTGATGCGTATGGTTTGATGTTTTCTGCAGAATATTGATGAACCACATTACTCCACGCCATTATTACTTCATATTTTCTCTTGTGGTCTAAACATCCACGCTCTGATTCCATACATTCCCAGCTTAGCCGTTGTTGTCAAAGATCAAGCCAAGCCACCCATGCCCGCTGCGGCTCATCTAACCCAAAAGCTGCTATTGTAACGCTTCCACGGTGGTTATAACGGTCTAAAAACCCAACTAAATCTTTATTATAACTAATTCCAAAGATTTACACGCATGTTACAGTTTTCAGTATAAAATGAGAAGAAAAGAAATTATCAAACTCAGTAGGAAGACCACCATTCTTACAAAGGTCCTCATCTGAAAGTGAGATAGAGAGCGTAAGATTCTTTGGAAATACAAGAATTCATGGGAAATTACATCGCAAAGGAAGAAAAAAAAAAAGACTAACAAAGAATTCTTGAAAATAAAAGAAGAAAACTTAGTCACCTGCAAGAAATGGACTTCACGTTCCATCTTGTAGAGGGTATCCACAAATACCATAGGGAAGTAGGAATCATTATATTAAGATACAAATATAAGTGAATAGGGGAAGGCTGAAACAAGATGGTGAGGAGAAAATTACCTCTAGTCATTCAAGCCTTGATAAATGTTGCGGTGCACCAAACCTATTGGGGAAACTTCCACTAATAGGAGAAAAGGATCAAAACCCTTCAGAATGTAAGACTAACGAAAATAAAAATCCTTCATCGAGATATTTTAAACGCAATTTATTAATTGTCAAAGGATAGAAAAAATACCTGCCAGAGGGTTGAAGATCCCTCCCCAGTGAATCGACAAAGAGGCGTTAAACTCCCACCATTCAACCTGAGCAGGCATGCCAGAATACTGAATGGCAGATCAGAGCAGAGAGGACTTGAACGTCGCCTCAACCTTTCCGGTGGTGATCTAACACAACCGTTTACGTGTCGACCTCCTTCAGAGGTGTAAGTCTGTTACCTCGGTAGAGAAACTCCTGAGCGGACAGAGCCGAAGAAGGCAAGCAAATGAGTTTATGAGTAATGGGTAAGGGTTTTGGCGAAAATTCATTCCTGCCAGGCACACCTACCACCTTAATTTCCAAGGATGTAATGGAGGAGAGTGACAGGTGGACATGGGATTCCGAACTCAATTCTAATTGGATCTGCGAAGTTGGCACCACATAAATCCTCCAGTACTATGACAGCTAGTAAGGAGTACCGTTGTTAAGCTAGATAATTAATGAGAATCATGAACTGTGCAAACCCTAAATCAAATGACAGGCACAATGTAAAATATCATGTGGGACAAGTAAAGGTAACATACCTTGTGAACGATAAGGAAATACAGCCGTAAGAATTTAAAGTTTAATGGCGGTAATTACAACATTATAGTATGAAAAAAAACGAATTGGAATCTTGAATTAAAGCTCGAGAAATGCTAATATTTGGAGTTATATTATGTTTAATATGACATATGGTAAAGTTATGACATATGGTAAAGTTATTATTTTTATCATTAAGTTAAAAAGTGAAATTTTTTTGTTATGTTTGTGACAATGTCGACTTTAATTTTCAAAAAATGAATATATTGTAAAGTAATTAGAAGTAAAAAACAAGTGAGTAAGATGTTTAAACCTTATACTTTTCAAAAACATTTCAACAAGAGATTTAAATAAATGTATGTTAATTAATTTATGTTTATGAAAACTTCATATGTATTTATCAATAACATGGGGGACCATAGACTTTCTAAGTTAATTTTAAATTCCAGCCAAAACCACCTAAGACTCAAATGAGGTTGGTATAAAGATACTAGGGCCCAATTAAACCATTGGGAAATAAACAGAATTTTTGTATTGGAAAATATTAATAGCATTAAAAATATTGTTACTTCTAAGTTTAAAGATAAAATGTGGTGTGAGAAATATTTAGAGGCTAAAAGAAAATTAAGATATTATAAGGAGGTCATCAACCCTACTCTAGAAGATCAAAAGTATCTCCCTGTTTTAACTAGCTGAAAGAAAAAAATTAATATAGCCAGAAGATCAAAAGTATCTCCCTGTTTTAACTAGCTGAAAGAAAAAAAATTAATATAGCCAAGATAAGAATCAACTCTCATGAGATCTATAGTGAAACAAGTCGTTGGGCAGTTCCTAAAACACCATGGGTGGAAATGATCTTCCATCTGTGTGATAATATGAACACTGAGGATGAAAATTTTAAAAAAAACTAAATAATTCCTTTCTTCGAGTCTGATAGACTAAAGCTTGGTCTCAGTGGAGGTTAGCCATCATCATCATCATCATAATTAAATATTGAGTGTGAGTTATCAATAACATATTTAAGATGCATTAATATTATATATACTTTAAAAAATATTAATAATAAAATAACCATTTTAATTTTCCTTCATAAAATGTTTCATATATATTATGTAAAATATTTTATTTTAGTCAAATATATATTTTATATAGTATTTAAAAATGAAATTTAAATAATGAAAAATTACACATTGTATTTAATATTCTAAAAAAATTTATTAATAAAAAAGTGTTTTTTTTCAACTCATATTAAATCCATACTTAAAATAAAACTATACCAATTATATTAATAAACCATTTAGCTATATAATTATGATAATTATATAAATAACACAAAAGAAAATTCCTAAATTAGTTTTCTATGATTCAATAGAAAATAGAAAACTAAACATTAACTTTCATGCCGCAAGTTGATGAAGACGTCACGAGTGATGTTCTCTTAAACGAACTATTCTTATATGGTTGCATAGTTAATTTTTAATTTTTAGTTTAATTTTTATTGGTTTTTTAATAAATTAAATTTGTATTTATTAGTATTTTTTTAATAATGTGATCTGTATTAGTCTTAATTGTGAAATATATAAATATATATCCACAATTAAAAAAAAAAACAGATAGTTAGAATTAGATTGTGCTCACATGTACATGATACAAAATGTAATATCTCTATAAGTTCCTTCCGCATTATGTTCCTTCAGCATTTGTGAAAAATAATAATATTTGTTTAATTTTTTCACAAGAGAAAAAACGTTATTTTATATAAAGTTATAGTAAAAGAGTTCATATAGCATAGATGTACATTTACAGAATAAGTCATCCGGATCATCCACCCGATATCGAAAGCCAATACCAAAATATTAAACAACATTGCAACCATAGAAAAGGCTACCCCCATACAAGCAAAAAAGAGATAGAGCTGAAGACCCATCAGCTTCCAGAAACTATAGTCTAATAAGAATTATGAGAGCAGGCTAAATAAGGATGAAAGCGTCCCATCCTAACCACACTGAATATTCGTAAGAAAGTCACCAGGCCGACTCGCATGATGAACCATGTATGATGCACAGACCAAGATCAGGCTCGCTTGACAGAGTACCGGGCTACTGGCACTCTAGATGAACCAAGACGCAAAAGCTACATAAATCGATCAGGCTCGCTTGACAGATTACAGGCTCGCTTGATAAAATGAACAACGGAAAACCGAGTCCGCTTGAAAGAGCTCCAAGCAACTGACTTGCATAATAAACCGTCCAAAAAGTAACCTTGCCACGAAACATTGATATTACATAAAAGGTATTTTAATCGTTATGGAATTAGTTAGGAAGTGTGTCTTTTAAATTTTTCTAAGTCTTATTCTAAATGAAAAAATAAATATTCTAATTTCTAAATTTTGAAATATTTTTATTTATTATTAATTTATCATAAAATTATGTTTTATTGAGTTTTGAAAAATACATCTATTGAAATATTAGAACAATAATTTATATTTTTTATATTTAAATGTTTTTAAATCAATTTATAATAAAAATTGTAATATTTATTATACAAAATTTAAATATATAAGTGAGATGTTATTTAAAATTTTCTAAATCTCATCCTAAATAAAGAAGGAAATATTCTAATCTCTAAATCTTGAGATATTTTGATTTTTCATTGGTTTCTAAATTAATTTATTATAAAATTAAGTTTTATTGGATTTTAAAAATTTAATTTATAAAAATATTAGAATAATAATTTATTTATTTTATATTTAAATATTTTAAAATAAATTTATAATAAAGATTTTAATATTTATTATACAAAATTTTGATATATATATTATTAATGTAAAAGTATTTTTGTATTCTTTTATTATTTTTATATTATATTATGATATCGTAAAAGAGGGAACAAAAATATTTAGCAATAGTGAAGAACGACACAAAGATGTGATGGATCTTTAGCTAGAATGACACAAAGATGTGTTGGAGCCTTAGCTAGAGTGTACAAAAATATTTATTTCATGTAGATTAATCATTGAGTAATGTAGCTTTTGTGCCACCTTCTTTTAATCAATCTAATCGATTGAATGTGTCTGTAATCTATCAAAGCTTTGGCAAAAATCAATGCCATTAGTGTTTCTTAACCCAAAATGGAAAATTATGGGGACTTGGACAGTGATTTGAAGCAATCAAGGATTGATATTTTTATTCGCAAGCCCGAACCTGAGATCACACATGGTGTTCTTGGGATTTCACAGACACAACTTAGAAATTGATTAGTGAATTAAATATTGTCTACTTTAGAAGATAACTTCTATTCCAAAAAAATTTGTGTAATTGTAGTCACCACAAGTGAAATGTGCTATCCATTTCACTTAAATTTTTTTTCTTCTAAATGGATTTTTATATTATCATGGTTCCCATATTTACAACCTAGAACCTAGAAGTTCAAAACCACCATAGAAATGAACTTGATGAGAAAATTATTAACAAAATTTGATTTTTTTTCCTTGAAGAGTGCCTCTCTTTCCACCTTTGGAAGAACATCACTCTACTCCATTTCCACCTCCTCTGTTGTCTTTCCCATTCCTCTTGGTTCTACAGTGGACTGTACCAATCAAATTGACAACGATGTATTTTTGAATACCGAAAATGCCTTCATCAATCCTAATAACAACCTAATTCCACTCATTTGTCATTAAAATTTAACAGGTTGAGTCCTCTTCAAAGATTTGTATTCCCCTTTCTAACGTCTCTGATTCGATTTAGATATATTTTATCTATATATCCTTATGAGAAGAATTTTTTTTGCACTCATAGAAATGATTAATAATTCTTTCACTGGAGTGAGTGGAAAGATAATCTTCTTAGATCTTGTATTCCTTCGGTGTACCTTAGCATAGAAATGAATTTAATGAGAAAATAATTAACGAAAATATATTATTTTTTCTAGAAGACCATCTCCCTTTCCACCTCTGGAAGAGTGTCACTCTACTCCAATTCCACCTCTTCTGTTGTCATTCCCATTCATATTTCTATGACACTAGAATGTACCAAAGGAACTCACAATGACGTCTTTCTTCGTACAAAAAAATCCTTCTTCAATATTAATAACAACGTAATTTTTCTCATAGTCATTAAAATCTAGAAGGTGGAGTCCTCTTCAGAGATTTGTATTCCCCTTTCTAACATCTTTGAATGGCTTTAGATATCTATCATCTACGTATTATTATCGAGAAGCAATTTTGATGCACTCAAAAATTATTAACAATGCTTCCATTGTTGCAAGTGGAAAGATAATTTTCCCAAATATTATATTCCTTCAGTGTACCTTTGCACCTTTAGAGACAATTTCTAGTTTACATCAATTGTTACACACCATGAATTAGTTATAGAAACTAATTTTAATACTTGTAAAATTAAAAGGGTCTCTTAAAAACAAGAATGGAGAATGAATGAAAAAAAAATCTCCAAAGATCTTAAAGCTAGTGTAACAAAGAAATAGTTAGGTTCCGAGTAGTTACAAACTACTTTAGAGTTACTTTATTGAAAGCAATTTTTTATGGATAGGGTTTATACACAGATATTTTGATGGGAACCAGACACACCTCTTTGAATGGGACAAATAAATGCCTTGTCTCCCTATTTTAAATATAGAGTGTGCTTCGTTTAAAATATGGAGGGGCATATGAGGTGGTTATTTCCATTACTACAGGAAATTTGAAAATATTTGGCAAATATAATGCAGATCCCATGAGATTTATTTTTCTGCATGTTGGGAAAATCTTGTTGGGAACTATAATATTAAATTAGTCGTTATGGAGCCGCATTAAGGTAATCCTTGCATGCCTATTGATTATGGTCATTGGGAACTGAAATAGTGGTGAAAATAAAATTCTAGGATGGACCGTAGCTACTTGTTTCCTTACCATTCAAAAACGAGCCCGGTCTATTCTAGAGAGATAAGTTAGTTTGTATTTTTGGTTAAAAAGAAATAGATAATTCTTGTTGTGTTATTCAAAAGAAAACATTGATTTTGTACTTTGTCACGGTTGTACTTAGTCACAGTGAAAATAAAATATATGTTGTTATCGCAGGAAATCATGGTAAAAAATAGAATTAACTATACTAATTTTTGGAAAATAATGCATCATTCACATAATTTATGCACACTGAAATATAAGTAAAACTTAAAAATGTTGGTCTTGTTTTCATGGATAAAATATGAGTTAACTATGATATTTTATTGGAAAGAATACATGAAAATTTTTCAGATAAAATATAGAGAAACCGTGTCATTTTATGGAAAAGAGTGAATGAGAATCATGTGTATAAAAAATGAGTAGCCATGTATTATTTAAGAATAAATATGTTATTTGCACGCATGGGAAATTGGAACTATGAATTTAATTTCTTGAAAAAGGAAAATGTAACACCCTCTTCCCACATCTACCTATGTAACTGAAAAACTAGTGTAAACATGTGATGAGAGGCTATTAATACGAAATTCAACCTCCTAAATGACATTCAAGAAGTGGAATCAACGGAAACATGAAAAACACACCTTACCCAACATGAAAAACATCCCCAAGAGGTAACCCAACCTTCCAGACCCCTGACCCCTGAGGCAAACTTCATTTTTTACCCTTTTGGACCATAGCCATAGGCATGCCAATGGAAGGTAGCATCTGGGAGCCTATAGCCAAATGAAAAAAAAAACAATCATGCATAGAGGGCCCCAATTGGTAATTTTTGTGACTGCAAGTCTGGGATTTGTGCCACTTTTTTAGCCCCAGAGCCCAGGTCACTACCCAGAACTTCATGAAACTTTAGGAGATGATAAATAACATTAAAAAAAAGTTACGAAAGCAATCAAATCATTAGGAGCTCATCTGGACCGCTCCTAGCCATGACAAGAATTTCGTCAAACATGTCACAAACATTGCATCTACAGGTGTAAACAATGAATTTAAACATAAGGGTCTCAAACATATCCGAGAATCACTAAGAATCATTGTTCCCTTACATCATAAGCTAAAATACAATCTATTTTACTATAGATATATTATGAATTCGTTTACAAGAAAAAACATGGATATATCCATACATCATCACTGATAAAATACATGCTTATAACTAGCATAATAACAACATAGATTCCATGGATACAATAGCAACAAAATCTAGATAGTAACTAGTGAGATTATACATGAAATACAAAAGGAATGTGATCTTCATTACTGAATGTAAAAACCAACCGGAGATGGGATTTCCACGTTCCACTCGACCATAGATTGGCTAAGCTAAATATCTCTTTAGACAATCACCCATGTCCCATATTCCAAGCATGAATGTGGGACTCAAACTGAAAGAGAAACCATGGCATTTGAAGACTAAACCTACTCACCCTCGTCAATATAAATCAGTCTTTACTGTGATCCATGAGGGATCACTAAGGCAACACAATAAACATGTCATAATCAACTTTACCGTGATCTACACTCGATCACTAGGCCAACGCAAGCATGGATATCACTGCATTCTCTCTGATGTAACTGTGAGGAATTTTATTGTCTCCTACTCTCTTAGGATTTACCGCAACCCACAGTTTGAATCATGGGTCACTAGGCGCTAAATCGAGACATTCTCTCTAGGATTTAACGTATATCCCAAACCCATGATTCCTAGGCCTTAGATAGATCAAAACACCTCTATTATTTATAGTACATCCCACCATTCTCCAGTTGAGGATTCCTAGGCCTACCGAGGTAACACTCTATCTGAATTTACCGCAACCCACAGTTTGGTTCATGGGTTACTAGGCCATGTGTTATATAAATTCGAAGGTCCACCCCACTCAGGTTCGAATCCATTCAGTCATCCAGCTAAACCAAAACATCAGAACTCCTAAACACCATGGCTATCCATAAATGGAAAGGAGAGGATTAAAACATTGTCATGCATGGATAAAACCCATGCCAAGGCATAAAAAAACCATATGAAATACCATGCATGCTATATATAACAAGGAAAATACACATGTAAATCGATACATGCCAAGAATCCTGCCCTATATTCTTGATTCTTGCTCCTCCTTTCCCTATTTCTCCTTTTTATTTCTCTCTTTCATTTCTTGGCCTAATACCAAAATGCTCCAAAAACTCTACGCGTCCATGGGAGAGAGAGAGAGAGAGAGAGAGAGAGAGAGAGAGAGGAGAGAGAGCTCCAAAAAAAAGGTACCAACAGATCCTTTGAAGCCTTTTTATAGAAGATGCCTCTATTTTATTCATTTTCCATTATTTTCCTTTATTTTCCTCCTCACATGCAACCTACGACACTTTTCATCTCCATTTTCTCGTAATTTCCGTTATTTTCATAAATAATTGTACCAAAAATTTCATTTTTCGTTTCCAAAGACTTTTCCATTACCTTTCCAATTTCCTTAGCCATAATAAACTAAATCAACGTCCACTAGGATTTTTTTCCCAATATTAAGTTTGGAATAAGTTTCCCATCAAATGTGATTGTTATTTTAACTTTTATTTCATGGAATTTTCACCAGGGTTGTTAAAAAAAATATAAGTTTGCATGCAAGAGAAATAACTGGTATGAATTTGAGTTCTTTAAAGGAATACATGAAACCATACATTCAATAAGATAAGAAAGGCATGGAAAGACTAGATATTGGTTATATTTCTTTGAAATTACATGTGTTTTAATAACTATTATGCTTGGTTTCCCTTTCTAAGAACAAGAGAATATAATTGCACACATTAAAACACTAATTGATGCGTTAGATTTCTATAAAATGAAATATGTTTATGCATGCATGGAAATGAATATTTAGTGTGTTATTTTTTCTCGAAGAATGTTATAAAATTGCATGCACAATAAATAATATCTATTGTGTTATCTTTTTTGTGGGAAAAGAATGTGCATTTGCATGCAAAAGAGGATCAGGTGTGATATTAGATTTCTTTTGGGAGAAGATTATGTATTTGCATGCATGAAAAATGGTTTCTATGCATTTGATCACTTGAAAAAAGAAATATGATTTTACTTGCAATATTTACTTAACTTCATTTGGAAAGAAATATGTGTTTTTCATAGTTTTCATGTTATTTTCTTTTCGAAAGAAAAAATACTTGGATGCGAGAAATAATCACTACTATGTTAGCTCTATTTTGGAATAATTTTTCTTTGGAAAAAAATTAATTTCGAAAGGAACATGTATTCCCATGCATAGGAAGAATATCCACGATATTAGTTATTTTGAATAAATTTATCTAGTTACATGCATGGACATCAAAACTAAAATTCTAGAATCCCTTAAAAGGAAAATAATAATTGTAATGGTTTTTGTTTGGAAAAGAACATAACAATAATGTTGTATTTATTTACAAACATGTTTGATAGTTATATGCTTATAATTAATGCATGAGAAGTGTTGTTAAAGGAAGCATGTTGCAATATTTTGGCTACATTTCATGTATGCGCATGAATAAATGTTGAAATATTGCTAGTATATATTTGCATTGGTTGGATTAATATTTGATTTAATCATGATATCAAAGATTGTTGACAATAGAATTTGTAGAAAAGGACCGCAACATATGCAAAAGACGGATTATGTTTAAGACTATGGAAACCAATAAACTAGTAGTCTATGAAATTTGAAGAATGTCAACTTCAAGAGAAAAGGACCGCGTCGTATGAAAAATATGGATTATTTTTAACACTATGGAAACCAATAGAATAGTAGTCTATGCAAGTTGAATAATGTCAGCTTCAGGATAGTGCATTGATAGGAAGAACCAAGCCCCAAAGACACAATTCTCAAGGATTTGTGGGTAAATGATATGACGATGATTGTAATAGCCTATATCTAGTTATGTTGTATCTAAGATGATATTTATTTGTAAAATTTTATGAAAATGGTCAAGGGATAAGCTCCCTTAAAACCATTGAGTCAGGGGTGAACATCCTCATGAGCATTTAATAATCAAACTAAGTGTTTATTGGTTTTCACCCTACAGGTTTCTAGGGTATATCAGTTTCAAATGATGATTTTTCTTATTGTACAATTCTTATGATGTTTATTCCTTGCATGACGTGAAATTTACATTACGAATTATGTGATTAACTAGCATGGTTTAAAAAATCATTGAAATTGGTTCAAGGTTACATCACAAAGGTTATGATAATTTATTATATTAGTGGAAGATATGTTATGTTATGTAACTTCTTATTCCTTTAATAAATATTAATTTATATAATGATGAATACTTTATAAAATATCAAGTAAAGGAATATGAAATTAGGAATAAGTAATTCAAAAAGTTAAATGTTGGTAAAATGTTGTAAAAAAATCGAACTCCGTGCATTTTTATGTGAGGTTACAAGGGATGTTACAAAAAACAATATAAAATCATTATTTTTAATTTTTAATGTAGATTATATTCATATTATAACAAGAAAAAAATATTCATAATATTTTTTTACTCTAAAATCAACTTTTTAAAAATAAGAAATTTCAATATGATGATCCAATTTGGATCATACCTTTCTATTTTGGGAAAATTTTGGTCCACAAAAGATATTTCTTAATAAGGTGAGAAAACGTTTCCTCTACCTTCTCCCTGGAATACCATTTATCCTTTCTTGGAAGTTGGCATTTCAATCCAATATGCCAAAGACTAATGTTCATGCTTCTCCTATCTTGTAATTTTGGATCTTTGTTGCAAAATTGCATCCATTGTAAACCTTCCCGAGTCTATGGTGCTAATCATTTATAGAAGGTAGGAACTACTCATTTTATTTATCCAACATTGAAGGCTCATAAATTTTTATATATTTCACATTTACCACTATGTAAATGCGCATGCATAGGGGTAGAATAAATATATAGGTTTTATCAGCCACCTTTCCCGATATCTCAAAAGGACCATATATAGAGCCTTGACTTTATTACTAGGACCTTGTAGTCTCCCCTTATTCAATGTTAACCATACGTTGTTTTCCACCTTGAATAAATTCTCTGTTCTATGCTAATAATTGCTAGCCATGTATTTTTCTTATGACTTCTTCAGGGTATCTTGTAATTGCAGATGTATTTATCTGGTATTCTCAATAAATTTCCTTTCTCTTAAATTAGTTCTTGAGAAATTATCCCTCTCTCCTCCTTGTTATCCTTATGTGATAACTAAAGGTTAGGGTGGTAAACATCCAAAACAAGTTTTAAATGATGACGTAAGAATAGAAGTGTAGATTGCTCGATCACAAGATTTTTGTATATATACTATATTTTCATCTCAAATTTTCAGATGTTTTTTATTAGAAACCCTCAAAAGTTGCATAAAATCCATATTGACAACATTTTTGTTCCCATCTTTCTATGGATGGAACATTATAGGCCTCTTGACTTTTGTGTCAATTTCTCCCATAATGTAGTCCAAAATGAAATGAGAAATATAGTGCCCCTATCTAAAATGATTCTCCTTGGTATCCAAAAATAAACATATACCTATATGAATAACAAGTTTGTTTCTTCTTCCCATTTATGGTCTTATTACAAGGTATGAGAACACATTTTTATAAACATATCAAATACAATGAACATGTAGTCATGTCTCTTCCTGGTTGTTGTTGAACCTCCCATAAATTCCATTGAAATGTTTTTTTAAGAATGAATGGGTATATGTAAGGGATGATATAAACATTGTTTCCCATTACTAGGGTTTCAAGTACCTGAAATAATACATTCTCTTATGAACCTAGCTATATATTCTTGCATCATGAGCCAATTTACTTACCTCTTGAAGTTGGCCACTATTTTCCCTACACCAAAATTCTCACTGACCTTCGAGGTTTGAGCCTCTCTTATTAGTTACAGTTGCTAACCTTTATGAACACAACTTTTTTAGAATCTAGAGTAGCTAATTCTATATATGATAGCCAAATGTGTTAACATGAACATGACTCTGAATTTGAAACCATTAAAGCTCCTTGTTGAATTCTATATCATATGTATATCCATCTCTATATGAATTACAGGTGTAATTTTCCATGTGTATTAGAGTCCGAATGTTTTGATATTTAATGTTGGTGGCCTTGAAAGCATGTCAACAAACTTGTTCTAGTTTCCCTTGTTATGCTTGATCACTAAATGAGATTTCTATAAAATCCTCATTCACTTGAAATTCCTAGTTTGTTGTAACTTGCTTTAGGCTTGCAAGCTCTAGGATAGTTGATGATATGTGTCAGTTATTGTATCCTTTTCTATGAGATAGTGTTTTGAATTTTTGACATTTTGTATCAATTATTATAGTTAATTTTCATAGCTAGGGTAGTTGAGAACCTCCCTGTAAAACTATCCAAAATTGTAGCATACAAGCCTCCCTCTTTACTTCATTATCATTCCCATAGCATACCCACTCACATCCATTTCTAGTTTAAAGGGATGTTGCAAATTTAGAAATACAAGAATAAATGCTTAACTGATTTTCTGTTTTAGCTCCTTTAAGGACTTCTAATGACCCTTTCCTCACTAGAATAACTTTCCACTCATTATTATGTCTTAGAATTGTGTTGCTACTATTGAAAAGTAGGTTATGAATTTCCTCAAGTACTATGTTTCCCAACAAAACTCCTCACCTCAGAAAAATTAGTAGACTTCCACCATTTCATGATGGCCTCCATCTTGGAAATATATATATCCAACTCTCCTACACCAATCACATATCCTAAATTCACCAAATATTACTATGAAATTTCACATTTATTGAAATTTTTTGTAGTTGGCGATTTTTTAATGTCTCTCGTGTTATCACTCTAGTAATTATAAAGTTGTGGGATTTTAGTTTTTATTCAAATAATTCTAGAGGTAACCACATACCAACTTCAAACTCTAGGATCTAGCCTTCCTAGTGTTCAGAGAGGGCTCTCTCTTTAAAATTTAACTTTGTTTCAATTTGTGAATATTAGGCTTGTTATGAAAGTTCAACTTTGGTTTTGTTTTGGTAGATTTGGTGGGAAAAATCACTTGAAAGGATGGATAGTGGGAAATATATTTGTCCATTGGGCTAACGAGTCAAAATCAAGCAAACAGGACTGGGCTAAAGGGAAAAATATCAAATGTTTTCAGGGCAAGGTAGATAACCCTTGGAGATCTTAGAAAATTGTTTTTATGAGGTGGTATGATCAGGATAAATGAAAATTAAGAATCCTTTTATCTGGAAAAGGAAGTAGTAGGAAGAGGTCAAACGAGAGAGGGAGCGATTAAGGTTTCCCTACACTGGAAATCATAGGAAAACATATAAATGATAACTAGTTAAAAACAGGGTGCTTTCAACAAATCCTGTAGTAATGCTCCTAGTTATACGTTCAGATTTAGCATAAACATAAATGCATGCATGTAACAAAGAAAGAAAACAATGACAAGTGAGGAAGTAATTCAGTCCAAATAGCTCATCACAGGAATCCTGAAGTATGATGCCAATTTTTTTTTATCCAACCTTGTACTCGAATTTTGACACACAAAAACTTTGAAGTCCAAGAAGAAATGACTATAACAATCCTAGCAATTTTTATTCCACACAAAATACTTCTAGAGATGAAGTATTTATACACAATGTTTTACAAAATATCCTAGAAGACTTCTAGGATTTATCTTAGGAAAATAAAATATCTTTACAATAATAATAGAGACAACTGCTTAACAAATCAGCATGATGTCTTATTTTATCCAAAAGAAATAGAAACAATTTTGAGGATAGGATTGAGCTGGCTACCTTGATGCCCTCCTTCCTGGTTTTTAGATATTTTTTGGAATTTGATCTGCCTTGTCTGATACTCTTTCTTGAATACTTTCTATTCACTGATACTCTTTAACCCTTAGTCAAAAACTATTTACTGCTATAAAATCTACTTTGACTGTAATTGAGAAAACAATTTAGTCCTTCTTTCATCTGTCTTTATCCTTCATAGTAAATCTGTGAGTGCTTGCCAATCCTCATTTTTAGGAATTTGTGTATTTTTTAATTTTCTGAAGTTCTCATCAGCTTCATTATATCTAGCAAAGGTTGGTGCGATAACAAACAATTTTTTTATCTCATGTTGCAAGTAGAACAAGTTTTCAAAACTCTTGAGTAACACTTTTCCAGCTGGAATGCCTTGTCCTTCTAGCTTATTTACCTGTTCCTTGGCAATTTCTCTTATCTTCTTATCATAGTCATTTTGAGGCATTAACTTATCATTAATTACCATAATGTCAGGTAGTCATTTTTGTCTCACACTTGTGAACTTAACCATAAATCTGGTTATGGCAGTATTCATACTTTCACACTTTTCTTCCAGCTGTCCCATCAATTTTTTCTTTGTTGTGACTTTCCTAATTTCTAGGATAGTTGCAATTCTCTCTGTGATTTTTAGTTCTTCGAACTCCTTTCTGTTTTTACTATTGAGGAAGGTGATCAGCCTTAGATCTTGCTCTTGTTTTTCAACCAACTCAGTTTGAGTCTTTTGAATTTCTGCTTGGGCTGCTAGTAATAACTCTCTTTGCTAGAAATTGCCTGAATTTAAGGCCATACATCATGGATGGCTTGAATGACCTTATTCCAAAGGTAATTTTTTATGTATGATATTTGATCCTTCAAAGTTAACTCCTTTTGTAACTTCTTTAAATCTTCACTCAATCTGATGGAATTTTGTTCATGTGTCTTTGCATTTGTCTGAGCTAACTTATTTGACTTCTCAAGATTTTCTACCAAATTTGTCACCCTGTTAATCTAATTTGTATTTAAAGACATTTCTTCCATTGCTTTGACTATTTTGCTGGCCTGATCTATAGGTTGTACTTCTGTTGTAGATGATTCAGTAGCTGATGTTGTGGAAGAAGTCACTGACACTGCAGTAGCCAGTGGTTCTTTGGGAGCCAAATTTTCACCTAAAGTTGAAGGCACTGCTGCAGTGATAACTGGAATGACTGTAGGAATCACTGGTTATTTCACTGCTTCCTTTTCTTGGACAAGCTTTTCCATCTGTATTTCCATCTCTTTAACCTGGGTTGTCAACTGAAGAATTAAATTCATCATGTCATATTTTTCACTTTGTTCCTCTATGACTTCTTTTGTTTCAGGATGCTCACTTTGAGGAAGTTTGAGTTGTTTCCTCAAAGCTGCTATACCTTCATTTTTCTTCTTCACCAATAATTCTGCTACTTTGATATTAGCAGGACCATATCCCACCTGTAACACTAGTTCTTCTAAGGCTTTTATCCTTATATCCTTGGCATACAATGAGGATTTGTCCATCTTCATCTGATCTTACATGTTGGAGATGGTATTTTGGAGCTTTTGAGCACTCATGGATTTGTTTGTCACAATCTAATATAACATTTCAGAGGTCTGTTTGTGGAACTCAATTTGATCAAGAGCGTGGATTTTATATGTCTGAACCTCCAAATCAACTTTCTTATAATCATCCACTGTCTTAGGAGTTTTGAATGTGGGTTGCAACACTGGCATGATTATATTTTGATTAGATTTGATTAGAATAATCAAATGCAGAAAGGAGCATGTTTTGTACACTTGGAGTCTGTTTGAGATATTGAGAATAAATGTTATTCTTTATCTCTTCATTCTTCAGTTTAATTATATTTCTCTTTGATATCCAAATCCTTTTCCTCAGCTTCCTGTGAGGAAGAGGCTTCCATGCTTTGTTGTCTTTCCATCAACGGTGTGTCTTCATTATTTATTTGTCCTTCATTATGATTTGGCTCATTGATAATTACAGTAGCAACATTTGTCTCTGGAAAATCTTTATTGGTATTTGGAGGCTCTATTTCTTCCACATAAATTGTCACTTTTCCTTTACCTTCTGAATCTAATTTGGGCCTTTTGTTATATATGAGCTTGAACTTGGTTTCAGTTGTAGTTTCTACCACATAGGCTCCTTCTTCCCTTACTCTTTTGGCGGACTTCTTTGGTTGACTTGCAGTCTCTAAGGTATGACTATTATTACCTTTGTTCACTGCATCTATGAAAGTGTTTTTAGTCCATTCAATCTGATTGGAAAACTTTTCTGTTTCTAGTTTTGCTTCATGGATGAAGGGTCTTAACTTTAATTTAACCTTTAGTTTACTCAAGATCCCTTGTGGATCATAGTTCCGAGGGAAACTCTCTTCAAATTTATATTCCAATAACTGATTTGCTGCTTCTTTCTCTGCGTCCCTGTGATTACATGTGAATGGCCCTATCTCATTCTTTAGTTTGAATTGGGCTTTATTTTTAGCTACCATGAAATTTATGGAATCAGAGTTTAGGATCTTCCTGATATACTCCAAGGCAAAGATCCTCATTAAAGAATGTTTGGGTAACTTGTAAGGTAACAAGTTTGACCCAAAGACTCTAATTTCAGTATATTTTTCATACAAATTCCAGTCACCAACCTTACTCTGCTCTGACAACTGCAATATCTTTTTCATTTCTTCATTTATTCTTGGTTGCTCTGTTTTGGTCAACATTGTAATCACTGGATGTAAAAATAACTTTGAAAATTCTAAATATGTGAAATCTGTACATTCTTTCCTGAGCAAGGATGTCCAAAAAATGTAAGATAAAGGATTTCCCTCTATGTCAAATTTTTGGAGAGTAATTGGAAAATTATCCGACTGGAAGTATAGAAACATATGGAAAAGGTAGGAGGTATATCTGAATACTCCCTCAATTTACAAATTGGTCAATTGATAATGAATACTATAAACAATGAAACCAACATAATCAAATATTACTAATGGTGGTTGACCTAGAGAAATGGTGGATAAGAATCCCAAGATGGACTCATTAGTGTGTTCATCAGTAAAATATCCAATGATGAATGAAATCATGGAAATCACATGTCTTAAACCTTCAGGGAATTTAGCAGTTGAATATGGGGGATTTAGCTTAGGAATTTCTACATGCAGAGGCATAAATGTTTGAAAAATCATGAACCTTTTGGGAAAATCTAGGCCAATATATAACTTGGTGAGGGCCTCTATAGACAAAGGGACTGCTTGGGGGTTAGGCTGAAGCTGTAACATCTGGTTAGTTGATTCTTAAAAAGCACATCTTTACAGGCATTTACAATGGCTCTTTGCTCAGGAACATAATATTGTTGACACAACTAATGACCTCCTGACATGGATGAGTTAATGGGACGACATAATTGGGAAAATGGGATTCCAAAATATGGACTTCTTCTTCATTATCTAATGACTTTTCATAACACTAGTTATGGATATCTAGCAGGTTAAATTCAATAATGGGATCTGCTATCTTGTAATCAATATCAGCTAGTGGGAAGTGTTCAATATCAATGACTGGGGGTTGCAAAGGATTGACAACAATAGCAGTGTTTAAAGTCATGGCAGGGGTAGGCTTAGGTACTTTAGAAGCTTCACTCTTGCTTGTACTCTACGTTTTAGGCATTTTGATCTACTTCTGCAAGTTTAGATAGTTTGCAGAATTAATTTACTTTAGCAGAGGGTTTATTGGAAAATTTTGGCAAATTATAGGTTTTTTCTTTGGGCTTTCTTCTCAATTAGGTCTGTGAAAGAGTTTTATAGGCTTTTAACTGGTTTAAAACAAGAAAGAAGGGTTTCTTGAGTATTTTAAAGGAAAATTTCGCTAAAAAAACTTTTGAAAAAGGTTATAGAGGCTTAGGAAACCTACAGAGGTTTTCTGGTTTGATTTAAGCTTGAAAAAGTTCATCAAAGTGTGAAAAACTCACAAATTTTTTAAAAAATTGTGCGCAACAGAGAAACAAGGTTTCTGGGAAAAAATTGACATCGTCTGGCCTATTTTTGGGGCTTTTTGGAAGTTTATTTTAATCAATTTTTGAACCCTAAGTGTCTTTTTGTTGTTTAAAGGTCTTTTAAATCGATTGTAGGTTCAAATTTTAGAAAAATACCTTTTACATGCAGGTATTTGGCTTCAAAAGATATTTTTGAGGTTTTTAATGGAAGACAGCTTCTGTAGATTGTCTAGAGCAATGCATAGCTCCTTGGCGGTCTTCAAAGATTTGCAGGGAAAATTATGCAAGATTTTGGGCATGAAAATGGCAGAAAAGGCTTTAAAAGGGTGTTTTTACAGTTGGGAAGGCGCAAGCATAGGTTTAACGTGAAAGAAGGGTATGCAATGAAGTTTATTTCAAAGGCTAATATGCATTTTGGTCACATTATTTCAGCATTGAATGATTGTCACGTCAGGCATGAGCATCGGTTTTGGGATTCAATGGATAGAAAACGAGTGGCTATCACGTAAGATTTTGGTGGTAAATGGTATTGGGCTTAACCCACGCAATTGAATAAGAAACATCCACATGGAGGAGAGAGGAATTACGAGGCCATCTATTTCATGCAGGTTTGGAACTCAGGTGATCGTGCTACTTTTCCATGCGATATTGTATCTGTGCCATCGGATCTGGGGGATCAATGCGAAGGGTCCAGATTCGTTTGGGAGTTGAATTGGAATGGGAGTGGGACTGGACTTGTATTATGCGGTGGAAATGGCTTAAAGTTTATAAAATGGAGTTTTAATAAAGTTTAAACCTTTATAAAAGTAGCGGAGGGATTTGGTTTATTTAAATGTTCTTTAATAAAACATTTACCATGGGTTGATCATGGTATGGCGAGGGTTAAAATTTTTATTTAAAACATTTGTGAAATGTTTCAAATTTTATATGTGGGTGTGATAGTATATATTATATAATTTTCAACTTTTGAATAGTTTTCAAACTATAGGGGTAGAGTATTTAAATAACGATATGTTTAGAGCAATGGGTTTGTAGGCGGGGTTTTTATATTTGTGCACATGGGATATTTAAACTTTGGTCTATACATAAAATAGTGGGTTAAGGGGGTTATTTTAAATATAAGGGAATTAATAACTATGGGAGGGTGTAATTAGGGATTTAATAAAATAGGTTAGGTGTTAATATGAAAAAGGGTAGTAAAATGGAAATGAAGAATTTGTTACCTCTAAGTAAAGTATAAAAATAAAACATTGCTCATATTTGTTGTATTAGTTCACTTATACTGAGGATAAATTCTTTTTGAGGGTTTTATGAATGATTTTGAAGGGAATGAAGTTAATTATTTTAGGGTTAAAATTTTACTAAGTAAAAAAAAAAATTGTGTTTTACTTAGGAAAAAAGGGATTAAGATGTATGAATGAGGGGTAAATGTTGATCTAAATGTGGGTTTAAGGTATGAACTCAATATTTTTAACTAACCAGTCATCGAGCATTGGGTCTGGTCCCAACAAAAGTAAGAGAAATGCTCTGAGCCTTTTTGACTGATAGTTTAGAATATTGAATACTTGTAGGGGGGGGGGGATTAGTGATTTTACCCAATGATGCTTTATTACATGCTTGCTCAACTTCTTTCTACCTACCCAAATTTATTTCTATTATTTTTTCTTCATTTTGTAGGTGCATTTAGGCTTGCAACCTTAAACTTTTTTCTTTGAAAGAATATAACTGTCTAAATCTACCTTATTTCATCCGAGGGCTCAGATTAAACTGTTGATCTCCTCATTATTCTCTACCTATATATTGATTTGTCAAGTTTAAACTGTTTGAAAAATCTTTATTCTTTATCTAAAACATGAAATTGAAAGCATGAAAAGTTAATATTAAATCATTTAACAGATCATGGATTATGGCATTTATTGACACTCTGCACATAATCATTATTCTTGTAGCAAAAGTAAAATTAGTGGTATTTGGACTTGCTCACTTTCAGGTCTTATTTCTCTTTTTTCTTTTGGGGTCTATATTTTTCTAAGTCCTTTGATTTTTATTTTAGGAATTTTTACCCTCTTTTTGGATTTTATTATTTTTCATTTTTTCAAAATATGGGAAAACAACTTGCAGAAAGCAAGGTATGTACATATTTACAAGACTATCAAAAGTCAATTCAAAATTTTATGAACCCTATTATTATAGGACCCTAACAGTGGCTCTACATGGGGATGACATTTCCTAGTGAAATATCAAGAGCTTTGGGACTAGTAGCCTTTGGAATTTGACTGTGATGACCCTGTAAATGTCTTCTGATATCTACAATTTATTCATACTTATGAAATTTACCTCTCAAAGCTTAGGGCCTTCTCTCCCGGCTTCAAATTTGTTAGGGAAACATATAATCCAATCTAAACTCTGCAATGTATATGTGCAATTATCAAAGTGAATAAAAACTAACTATCTGTTAACTTAGAAGAGTAGTAGTGCTTCAGCATTTTTCCATTTACTGGTCCTTCTTGCAGGTCTTTTCCATCCATTTATTTCAAAAAGAAAGCATTATTACCTCTATATCCATAAATCACTTAAGGTCCTTTCTATAGAAAATGAAATTTTCCATGTTTACCTTTAGCTTCTCTTCTGGAATCCCACTTTAACACTTTATCTCTAATGTAGAAATCATCCTCTTTACTCTTTTTACCAAAAATTTCCTTGATTTTATCCTAAATGACTTGAGATTTGATAAAAAATTCTTCCCTTGTTTGTTTCAAGTGAATAGTTTTATTGATCCTTCTTTGAATGTCATTTGTTTCAACTTGTAACTCTTGGATGATTTTCATCACTGGTACACCTAGGGAGGATGGAAAAAAATCATCCATTCCATAAACAAGTTGGTAAGGGGAAGTACCAATGGATTTTTTAGTAGTAAGTCTATATTCCCATAAGGCATTGACTAACTCCTTATTCCAAGTCTTTTTATTGTCTTCAAGTAAATTTTTGATGATGTTTACAAGGCTCTTGTTTGAGGATTCAACTAGACCATTACCTTGGGGGTAATATGCAGTAGAATGACCTAAGGTAATATGGTATTTATGGAAAAAATCAATCATTTTCCTGGATTTGAATGTTGTTGCATTGTCAGTAGTTATCTTTTGGGGACATACAAATCTTGAAAGAATGTTGTTTTCTAGGAAGGAAATAATGATAATATCTGTGGCTTGTCTGGAGGGTATGGCTTCAATCCACTTGGTAAAATAATCAGTGGCTATCAAAATCCACTTATGTTGGCCTGAAGATGGAGGGTGAATTTAACCAATGAAGTCTAAACCCCATTTTTGAAATGGCATTTCAGTCTAAATAGGCTTTAAGGGGAGGGGTAATAATTTCTTCTTACCCTAAAAAATTTGGCACTTGTAACAGGAAGTTACATACCTTTTGCCATTAGTAAACAAAGTAGGCCTCTTGTCTGCAGTAGTTTTCCAATATAGATGTCCTCCATAGTCACCTACGTGAAATTATTCAAGTATTTTGTTAGCTTCTTCCTTTAATAAACAATTTAATAAAATCCCACTATGATCTCCCCAAAAACGTACATTGTCTAAAATACAAAATCTTACTGCCTTTAGTTTTAAGAATCTAGCTTTGGTTCTTGACAATCTAGGAGGAGCTTGCAAATTTGGGAGTACAAATATGATATCTATATACCAAGGTGAGTTTGATAAGGCTTCATTGATTGTTGGAGTTTCCATATCTTCCTGATCATCTACTTGGGAAATAAAATTATGTCTAGGGCATTGCATTTAGATTCAGCCATAATTCTGGCTAATCCTTGACCTTTGATGAGTTTTGTGGGTTTTATTTCTATTTCATATTATAATATAGTGACAATCCACTTACCTCTTCTTCCATCAGGACCATCCTGAGTAAGAATGTTTTTTACTACAGAATTTGGGACATAGGCAATGATATGAGAGTAGAGAATATAACTCTGAAGTCTTTAATGGCCTTAACCAAATCTAAGGCTTGTCTCTCCATAATTTTGTACTTAAAAGGGGCATCTCTAAGGGTCTTACTGAAGAAAGCTATGGGTTGTTCAAATCCTTGGTTATTTTTCTGCAGTAAAACTGCAACAATGGTGTGTTCTGAAGCAAATGAAAAAATTATGAAATATTTCTTAAAGTGAGGACTTATTAGGACTGGAGTTTTGGTTAAAGCTTGTTTGATGGAGTCAAATGATTTTTTGGCCTCAATAGTACATTTAAGAACTAAATATTTTTTAAGAATGCTATTTAGTTCTCTAATTATTTCAACTAAATTATATATGAATCTTCTTAAAAAATTAATCTTACCTAGAAAGGCTTATAATTCTTTGATGTTTCTTGGTGGACTGATGTTAAGAATTTCTTCTATCCTAGCAGGATCTATCCTAATTATTTCTTTATAAATTATGTGCCCAAGTAACTTGCCTTTTTGTAATCCAAATAAACTTTTCTTAGGGTTTAAAGAGATGCCAAATTTCCTGCATTTAATAAAAACTTGTCTCAAACGATCCAAGTGTTCATTATCAGTTTTGGAAAACACAGTAATGTCATCTAATTAAATTATTAAGAAATCATGTATTTCCTTTGCAAAAGCTATGTCCATAGCCCTTTGAAAGGTTTCCCCTACATTCATTAGACCAAAAGGAATTTTTACATACATAAAAGTGCCCCAAGGTGTAGTAAATGTTGTTTTGGATTGATCTTCTTTTTGGACTAAAATCTAGGTGTATCCTGAAAAACCATCTAAAAGTGACATCCTAGAAGAGCCAAGTACCCTTTGTAATATATGATCCATTTTAGGTAAATGGTAATTATCTTTCAAGGACACTTTGTTTAGATTCCTAAAGTCGACACATAATCTAATCTCTCATGTTTTCTTTCTTGTTGGAACTAGGTTGGAAACCCAATCAGAATATCTGATTGGTGCAATTATCTATGCATCATACAATATTTTCACTTCTTTTTCTATCAAAGGAAATAAAATAGGGTTAATTCTTCTCAAACTTTGTTTAAATGGATTTTGGTCTTCTTTTATTGGAATTTTATGTTGGATTATGTTGGTATCATAGGATTTTAGATCCTCATAACTCCAGGCAAAAACATATTGATATTCCTTTAAAAGAGTAATGTATTTTTCCTTTTCTTGTTGAGGTGATGTTTTTGAAAGTTCGATTATTTTGGTTCTTAACTCTGTACAAATATTGCATTCTTCTATATCAAATCTAACTGGCTCCATTTTAGGTTTTCTATCTACATCATTTGAGTCAAAAAGATCTTCTAAGGGAGTTAATCCTTTAGGTAAGAAATTATCCCTAAGATTTAATATGTCAGATTCATCATCAATAATTTCTTCAATCTCTACTTTCTCTAAGCTATCTATATCAGATTGACTAAATCTAGTTGGTCTATCAAACATTATTCTATTTACATCTAAGTTATTTAAATCTATTTCACAATATAAATCTTGATCTATAGTACAATATATGTCTATCTTATAGTTCTGAAATTCACCTTCATTGTTCATAAACTTGTAAATCTGTTCATCCTGAGAAAAAAATTTGCCAATACTTAAGGTTTTTTGGAATTATTGGCCTATGTTTGACTTCAGCAGTATATCTGTGATTAGGTTGGAATGGTAAATTTCATGTGCTAGCAAAGGTTGCTAGACAATGAGCCTGTATATTTTGTTTTCTAGGTATAGTAGCAAATTTACATTCCAATAAATCATCAGTTAAATATATCATAGTGTCTCTATATCTGCTTAGTTTAGGATTGTAAATATAATATACTCCATTTACTCGTTTATGATCAACTCTGAATCTCCCATGATTAATATTATTTTACCTCTTGAGTTTCTAATAATTTGGAGTCCTAAAATGAGGGCTTCATACTCAACCATATTATTGGTACATTCGAAATTTAGCCTAAAAGCATGGCCTTCTGAGTGATTAGTCTCCATATTGGTTATCCAAACTCCTGCTCTTGCTCCTAATTTATTTACTTAATCATCAAATTCTAAATGCCATAGAGATTCATGAAAAGTATTATCATTGTTTGGTGTTTTCTTTTTCTCTATTAGTTTAGTTTGGATTTCATTAGTTTCAAAGTTACATAAGATAAAAGAATCAAGGTCAATTGAGGTATAGTAAATTGGGTAATTTATAGATCTTTCTGCACTAATGACCATGTACTTCATCAATGTTTCCCTATATAACTTTTTGGGCTGGCCAAAAACTGATATAGTAGCATAAGACATCCAATTGTAGATATCCTTGTAACTTTTCTCCCCATTAGTGAGAAGGTAACATTCCATTTTTAGGTGGGATATTAGCTACTAAAATTTCCATTAATATACTCTTACCAGGATATTGAACTAGTGTTACACACAAATCTTTGATTAAAACTAGACATTTAACTTTACTTGAATCAAATGAGAACAAATCTTTGTAGGGCCTTGTGATTTCTAGATTGAGGGTTTCCATTATGGCTTTAGGCATTGAATTATGGGAAGCTCCTGAATATAGCATGGCATTATGTAAAACTTGATCATGAATGGTAAGACTGATATAAAATGGAGGAACTACTCCATCTACATGTTTTCCATTCACATCTGGGCCAAAAATCAACTCTGGCTGATAATCATTTAGATTTATGGAATCTTCTCCATCATTCATATTTAATGTTTTGATAACATTCAGACCTCTAAACCATGACTAGACCTATAAACCACTTAACTTCTCTTATGGGTGTTTGTGCAAATAATCTCATTTACATTATCAAAATCATCAATCTCATAGAGTTTAAAGAAATCGGATCATTTTTATTTATGTGTTGGTGTTTAGTGCATCCAGTTGTGATATCTATGACACAATGGATGTGTGAAGATATCCTTGAAATCTTTGTGGTAAGACTCGGGGGCATACTATGACTTTAATTGTGAAGTTTAGCTTGGCTAGGAGGTAAAGTAGAACTTCTTGGGGTTGTGCTGGAAATGAAAGTTGATGAACTAAAAGATGTAGTTGAAGTGCTGGGAAATGAAACTAAAATGTATATGGAACTACTAAGGAACAAGGATGATGTTTTTAAAAAATCTAATGGTGAGCTGATGGATATAGTGGATGAAGTAAGTGGTGGAAATAGTACTCTAGGCTGTAAAAGTAATCTAGGGACAAATGGATCTGTAGATGAATTGGTAGTGGAATTTATATATGATGTAACAACATACAGAGATGAATCTCTAGCTGGTATTATTGTGGTATGTAATTGAGAAACTGGAGGTTTGTTTGCATAGTTCAAAATTTGAGCTAATTCAATAGCTTCATCAATATATTTGAGAATAGTAACATTAAGTTCTTCAATTTTAGTGTGATCTTCAACTTTCTTTGATTTAGAATTTACTATAATATTTTTGTGTTTTGTATTCAAGAATGAAATAAAAACAGGGTCTAAAACAGAAGTTTTCAAATCACTTTCAGATTTATTTCTAAATAAATAATGCTCAAATTTCAGATCAAAATCAATATCTTCCAGACTTACTAATTCTTGTGGTAATGAATTTACTCTTTTTAATGATACTTTAGCTTCTAAATATTCTAACTGTTTTTTCTTTTTACCAATTCGGTCTGGGTTGTCTACTATAACTGCAGGCTTAGGATCTGGGTTAGACCTAGTATAATAAACTTTCCTAGAAGCCAAAATTACTGTTTTCAATACCCACAACTTATAAAAGCAATCTTAAAGTAAAAATATGAATAAAAATATTTCCTTTAAGACTAGTTTTAGGAATGAGGGTTGGTTAGTCCCTAGTATGGGTTCCAGTAATGTTATCACTCTAGTGATTCTAAAGTTGCGGGATTTTAGTTTTTAGTCAAATAATTCTAGAGGTAACCAGAAACCAACTTCAAACTCTAGGATCTAGCCTTCCTAGGGTTCAGAGAGGGCTCTCTCTTTAAAATTTAACTTTGTTTCAATTTGTGAATATTAGGCTAGTTATGAAAGTGCAGCTTTGGTTTTGTTTTGGTAGATTTGGTGGGAAAAATCACTTGAAAATATGGATAGTGGGAAATATATTTGTCCATTGGGCTAAGGAGTCAAAATCAAGCAAACAGGACTGGGATCAAGCGAATAAGGTCAAATGTTTTCAGGGCAAGATAGATATTCTTGGAGATCTTAGAAAATTATTTTTATGAGGTGGTATGATCGGGATAAAGGGAAATTAAGAATCCTTTGATCCAGAAAAGGAAGTAGTAGGAAGATTTCAAGTGAGAGAGGGATAAATTAAGGGTTCTCTACACTGGAAATCAGAGGAAAACATATAAATTACAAATAGTTAAAAACAGGGTGCTTTCAACAAATCCTGTAGTAATACTCCTAGTTATACGTTCAGATTTAGCATAAACATAAATGGATGCATGTAACAAAGAAAGAAAACAATGACAAGTAAGGAAATACTTCACTCCAAATAGCTCATCAAAGAAATCCTGAAGTATGATGCCAATTTGTTTTGATCCAGCCTTGCTACTTGAATTTTGACACACAAAAGATTTGAAGTCCAGGAAGAAATGACTATAACAATCCCAGCAATTTTTATTCCACACAAAATACTTTTAAAGATGAAGTATTTATACATAATGTTTTACAAAATATACTTGAAGACTTCTAGGATTTATCTTAGGAAAATAAAATATCTTTACAATAATAATAGAGACAACTGCTTAACAAATCAGCAAGTTGTCCTATTTTATCCAAAAGAAATAGAAACAATTTTTAGGATAGGATGCAGCTGGCTGCCTTGGTGTCCTCGCTGGTTTTTAGATATTTTTTGGAATCTGATCTGGCTTATCTGATACTCTTTCTCGGATACTCTTTATTCACTGATACTCTTTAACACTTAGTCAAAAACTGTTTACTGCTGTAAAATCTGCTTTGACTATAATTCAGAAAATAATTTAGTCATTCTTTCATCTGTATTTATCCTTCATAGTAAATATGTGAGTGCTTGTCAATCCTCATTTTTTAGGAATTTGTAAATTTTTTAATTTCCTGAAGTTCTCATCAGCTTCAGTATATCTGGAAAAGGTTGGCTTGATAACAAACAAGTGTTTTATCTCATGTTGCAAGTAGAATAAGTCTTCAAAACTCTTGACTAACACTTTTCCAGTTGGAATGCCTTGTCCTTGTGGCTTATTTACATGTTCCTTGGAAAATTCTCTTATCTTCTTATCATAGTCATTCTGAGGCATTAACTTATCATTAATTACCATAATTTCAAGTAGTCCTTTTTGTCTCACACTTGTGAACTTAACAATAAATCTAGTTATGGCAGTATTCATACTTTCACACTTTTATTCTAGTTGTCTCATCAAATGTTTCTTCGTTGTGACGTTCCTAATTTCTAGGATAGTTGCAGTTTTGTTTGTTATTTTGAGTTCTTCCAACTCCTGTCTATTTTTACTGTTGAGGAAGGTGATCAGCCTTACAGCTTGCTCTAGTTTGTCAGCCAACTTAGTTTGAGTCTTTTGAAATTCTTATTGGGCTGCTAGTAATAACTCTCTTTGCTAAAAAATTACCTGAATTGAAGGCCATACATCATGGATGGCTTCAATGACCTTATTCCAAAGGTAATTTTTTATGTATGATATCTTATCCTTTAAAGTTAACTCCTTTTGCAACTTCTTTAACTCTTCACTCAGTCTGATGGCATTTTTTTTCATGTGTCTTTACATTTATCTGAGCTAACTTATTTGACTTCTCAAGATTTTCTACCAAAATTTTCAACCTGTTAATCTCATTTGTCTTTAAACACATTTCTTCCATTTCTTTGACTATTTTGCTGGCCTCATCTGTAAGTTGTACTACTATTGTAGATGATTAATGGGCGATGTTGTGGAAGGAAGTCAACAACGCTGCGATGGCAGGTGGTTCTTTGGGGAGCCAAATTTGCACCTAAAATTGAAGTAACTGCTCCCCAGGTGATAACTAGAATGATGGTAGGAATTTCTGGTTCTTTAACTGTTTCCTTTTCTTGGACAAGCTTGTCCATCTGTATTTCCATCTCTTTAATCTAAGCTGTCAACTGAAGAATTAAACTCATCATTTCATCTTTTTCACTTTGTTCCTGGATAACTTATTTTGTTTGAGTATGCTCACTTTGAGGAAGTTTGAGCTGTTTCCTCAAATCTTCTATATCTTTATTTTTCTTTTCAATCAATAATTCAGCCACTTTGACATTAGCAGGATGATATCCCACCTGTAACACTAGTTCTTCTAAGGCTTTTATCCTTATATCCTTGGCATACAATGAGGATTTGTCCATCTTCATCTGATCTTACATGTTGGAGATGGTATTTTGGAGCTTTTGAGCACTCATGGATTTGTTTGTCACAATCTAATATAACATTTCAGAGGTCTGTTTGTGGAACTCAATTTGATCAAGAGCGTGGATTTTATATGTCTGAACCTCCAAATCAACTTTCTTATAATCATCCACTGTCTTAGGAGTTTTGAATGTGGGTTGCAACACTGGCATGATTATATTTTGATTAGATTTGATTAGAATAATCAAATGCAGAAAGGAGCATGTTTTGTACACTTGGAGTCTGTTTGAGATATTGAGAATAAATGTTATTCTTTATCTCTTCATTCTTCAGTTTAATTATATTTCTCTTTGATATCCAAATCCTTTTCCTCAGCTTCCTGTGAGGAAGAGGCTTCCATGCTTTGTTGTCTTTCCATCAACGGTGTGTCTTCATTATTTATTTGTCCTTCATTATGATTTGGCTCATTGATAATTACAGTAGCAACATTTGTCTCTGGAAAATCTTTATTGGTATTTGGAGGCTCTATTTCTTCCACATAAATTGTCACTTTTCCTTTACCTTCTGAATCTAATTTGGGCCTTTTGTTATATATGAGCTTGAACTTGGTTTCAGTTGTAGTTTCTACCACATAGGCTCCTTCTTCCCTTACTCTTTTGGCGGACTTCTTTGGTTGACTTGCAGTCTCTAAGGTATGACTATTATTACCTTTGTTCACTGCATCTATGAAAGTGTTTTTAGTCCATTCAATCTGATTGGAAAACTTTTCTGTTTCTAGTTTTGCTTCATGGATGAAGGGTCTTAACTTTAATTTAACCTTTAGTTTACTCAAGATCCCTTGTGGATCATAGTTCCGAGGGAAACTCTCTTCAAATTTATATTCCAATAACTGATTTGCTGCTTCTTTCTCTGCGTCCCTGTGATTACATGTGAATGGCCCTATCTCATTCTTTAGTTTGAATTGGGCTTTATTTTTAGCTACCATGAAATTTATGGAATCAGAGTTTAGGATCTTCCTGATATACTCCAAGGCAAAGATCCTCATTAAAGAATGTTTGGGTAACTTGTAAGGTAACAAGTTTGACCCAAAGACTCTAATTTCAGTATATTTTTCATACAAATTCCAGTCACCAACCTTACTCTGCTCTGACAACTGCAATATCTTTTTCATTTCTTCATTTATTCTTGGTTGCTCTGTTTTGGTCAACATTGTAATCACTGGATGTAAAAATAACTTTGAAAATTCTAAATATGTGAAATCTGTACATTCTTTCCTGAGCAAGGATGTCCAAAAAATGTAAGATAAAGGATTTCCCTCTATGTCAAATTTTTGGAGAGTAATTGGAAAATTATCCGACTGGAAGTATAGAAACATATGGAAAAGGTAGGAGGTATATCTGAATACTCCCTCAATTTACAAATTGGTCAATTGATAATGAATACTATAAACAATGAAACCAACATAATCAAATATTACTAATGGTGGTTGACCTAGAGAAATGGTGGATAAGAATCCCAAGATGGACTCATTAGTGTGTTCATCAGTAAAATATCCAATGATGAATGAAATCATGGAAATCACATGTCTTAAACCTTCAGGGAATTTAGCAGTTGAATATGGGGGATTTAGCTTAGGAATTTCTACATGCAGAGGCATAAATGTTTGAAAAATCATGAACCTTTTGGGAAAATCTAGGCCAATATATAACTTGGTGAGGGCCTCTATAGACAAAGGGACTGCTTGGGGGTTAGGCTGAAGCTGTAACATCTGGTTAGTTGATTCTTAAAAAGCACATCTTTACAGGCATTTACAATGGCTCTTTGCTCAGGAACATAATATTGTTGACACAACTAATGACCTCCTGACATGGATGAGTTAATGGGACGACATAATTGGGAAAATGGGATTCCAAAATATGGACTTCTTCTTCATTATCTAATGACTTTTCATAACACTAGTTATGGATATCTAGCAGGTTAAATTCAATAATGGGATCTGCTATCTTGTAATCAATATCAGCTAGTGGGAAGTGTTCAATATCAATGACTGGGGGTTGCAAAGGATTGACAACAATAGCAGTGTTTAAAGTCATGGCAGGGGTAGGCTTAGGTACTTTAGAAGCTTCACTCTTGCTTGTACTCTACGTTTTAGGCATTTTGATCTACTTCTGCAAGTTTAGATAGTTTGCAGAATTAATTTACTTTAGCAGAGGGTTTATTGGAAAATTTTGGCAAATTATAGGTTTTTTCTTTGGGCTTTCTTCTCAATTAGGTCTGTGAAAGAGTTTTATAGGCTTTTAACTGGTTTAAAACAAGAAAGAAGGGTTTCTTGAGTATTTTAAAGGAAAATTTCGCTAAAAAAACTTTTGAAAAAGGTTATAGAGGCTTAGGAAACCTACAGAGGTTTTCTGGTTTGATTTAAGCTTGAAAAAGTTCATCAAAGTGTGAAAAACTCACAAATTTTTTAAAAAATTGTGCGCAACAGAGAAACAAGGTTTCTGGGAAAAAATTGACATCGTCTGGCCTATTTTTGGGGCTTTTTGGAAGTTTATTTTAATCAATTTTTGAACCCTAAGTGTCTTTTTGTTGTTTAAAGGTCTTTTAAATCGATTGTAGGTTCAAATTTTAGAAAAATACCTTTTACATGCAGGTATTTGGCTTCAAAAGATATTTTTGAGGTTTTTAATGGAAGACAGCTTCTGTAGATTGTCTAGAGCAATGCATAGCTCCTTGGCGGTCTTCAAAGATTTGCAGGGAAAATTATGCAAGATTTTGGGCATGAAAATGGCAGAAAAGGCTTTAAAAGGGTGTTTTTACAGTTGGGAAGGCGCAAGCATAGGTTTAACGTGAAAGAAGGGTATGCAATGAAGTTTATTTCAAAGGCTAATATGCATTTTGGTCACATTATTTCAGCATTGAATGATTGTCACGTCAGGCATGAGCATCGGTTTTGGGATTCAATGGATAGAAAACGAGTGGCTATCACGTAAGATTTTGGTGGTAAATGGTATTGGGCTTAACCCACGCAATTGAATAAGAAACATCCACATGGAGGAGAGAGGAATTACGAGGCCATCTATTTCATGCAGGTTTGGAACTCAGGTGATCGTGCTACTTTTCCATGCGATATTGTATCTGTGCCATCGGATCTGGGGGATCAATGCGAAGGGTCCAGATTCGTTTGGGAGTTGAATTGGAATGGGAGTGGGACTGGACTTGTATTATGCGGTGGAAATGGCTTAAAGTTTATAAAATGGAGTTTTAATAAAGTTTAAACCTTTATAAAAGTAGCGGAGGGATTTGGTTTATTTAAATGTTCTTTAATAAAACATTTACCATGGGTTGATCATGGTATGGCGAGGGTTAAAATTTTTATTTAAAACATTTGTGAAATGTTTCAAATTTTATATGTGGGTGTGATAGTATATATTATATAATTTTCAACTTTTGAATAGTTTTCAAACTATAGGGGTAGAGTATTTAAATAACGATATGTTTAGAGCAATGGGTTTGTAGGCGGGGTTTTTATATTTGTGCACATGGGATATTTAAACTTTGGTCTATACATAAAATAGTGGGTTAAGGGGGTTATTTTAAATATAAGGGAATTAATAACTATGGGAGGGTGTAATTAGGGATTTAATAAAATAGGTTAGGTGTTAATATGAAAAAGGGTAGTAAAATGGAAATGAAGAATTTGTTACCTCTAAGTAAAGTATAAAAATAAAACATTGCTCATATTTGTTGTATTAGTTCACTTATACTGAGGATAAATTCTTTTTGAGGGTTTTATGAATGATTTTGAAGGGAATGAAGTTAATTATTTTAGGGTTAAAATTTTACTAAGTAAAAAAAAAAATTGTGTTTTACTTAGGAAAAAAGGGATTAAGATGTATGAATGAGGGGTAAATGCTGATGAATGAGGGTTTAATGTAGGAATTCAATATTTTTAACTAGCCAGTCATCGAGCCTTGGGTCCGGTCCCAACAAAAGTCAGAGAACTGCTCTGAGCCTTTTTGACTAATAGTTTAAAATACTGAATACTTGTAGGGGAGGGGAAATTAGTGGTTTTTGCCTGATGATGCTTTATTACATGATTTCTCAACTACTTTATACCTACCCAACTTTATTTCTAACATTTTTTCTTCATTTTGTAGGTGCATTTAAGCTTGCAACCTTAAAACAATTTTCTTTCAAAGCATAAAACTTTCTAAATATACCTTATTTCATCTGAGGGCTCAGATTAAAATTTTGAGCTCCTCATTATTCTCTACCTATCCACTGATTTGTCAAGTTTTAAACTGTTTGAAAAATCTTTATTCTCTATCTAAAACATGAAATTGAAAGCATGAAAAGTTAGGATTAAATTGTTTAACTGATCATGGATTATGGCATTTATTGACACTCTGCACATAATCATTATTCTTGCAGTAAAAGTAAAATTAGTGGCGTTTGGACTTGCTCACTTTCAGGTCTTATTTCTTTTTCTTTTGGGGTCTATATTTTTCTAAGTCCTTTGATTTTTCTTTTAGGACTTTTTACCCTCTTTTTGGCTTTTTATTATTTTTTCATTTTTTTCAAAATATGGGAAAACAACTTGCAGAAAGAAAGGTATGTACATATTTACAAGACTATCAAAGTTAATTCAAAATTTATGAACCCTGTTATTATAGGACCCTAACAGGTTCCTTCTTCGTTCTTCCTCAACGCCTCTGCACATTTTAAAGCTTCTAATCATTATTTTATACTTGGCCCATATAAAAGCCATCAGCCTCTCAGCCTCCTAAGCCCTCTCACCGTTTGGGGAATTCACATGAAGCAGGCTCAAATGGTCTTCTCCATTCATGAACCACAAATACCATTTTTCTATTGACCCATATATCTGTTAGAGGTATTCATACAATTGTTCACATTTAACCTATGATTTTAAGATGTCCTAGGCACTGGAATTTTGCAACTCAAGGATGTCTCTAGGAGCTACAACATGGCTTCTGGCGTTGAATCACTGCTTCTCCCTAGAAAAATATCAAATCTCCTCTGAATCATTGTGTTGCCCCTTTGTGGCACTCACTGCATCTTTGCAATGCACTCACCGGAACTGGAAAATCTTCCTCCGACCTTACTATCCCTACCCCTCTCTCATTTCTTTGAGCTCACTATCTCTCTCTCCGAGTACCCGGCGTTGCTACACTAGAAATCGATCTGCCAATGAAATCAAACTATGCAAGTGTGTTCTCCAAGCCCCATCGTGTTTCTTATTTTAATCTTTTGTTGAGACATCAACGACCACGATTAAATCTTAATCAATGGCGAAGATTAACTAGAACTCGATCCAAGTCATTCTCAAGAAGATTCTAACCATGAATTAATTAATTCCTTTTAATTAATCATATTTCCTAAGTTTATACTTAGGAAATATTAAAAACTTACTAATTAATTTAATTAAGTCGTCTCTAGGTGGAATTTCCATAAACGATTTCTGTTGCATCTTTGTTGCTACTGACCCTACTAAATTGTTGCCAACTAATGCATCTGTACTGCAACTCTGTTGTTGTTGCTACTGCAACACTGCGACTCCCTCTCATCTTTTTTTGTTGCAGCTGCAGCATTTGTAATTGAGAATTTTCTAAAACATTGAACCAATTGTGGTCAATATGATGCATATGTCACTCAATTCCTTACTAATGATAGTCTCTGCATTGTAACTAAAGCCTCTACGTTGTTGCTAACTCTGCATTGTGCGAATTGCACTACTACCAACTCTGCATTGTGATGCCTAGTCTCTGACCACTACTAGCTACTGCATCTGTCACTCTAGCACCTGACTACACCAACTACCACTGGTCCATCATGCTACTACTAATTGTGGGCTCCTGTAGAAAGGAATTGATTCAAGAGGTGGACCTCCTCAATAATCCTTCCCATCCTGTAGCACTCTCGGGCTACAAAACCAAATCACCCCACCTCACTCCTGGAGGTATGTCGGAGATCATGGCAAAATCTTCCTCCAATATGGAGGACATCATATCAATCTCCGTAGATGCAGCCTGTTGGTGTTGCTTCTCCTCTTTGTCCTTATTTCTAAGAGGACAATGAGTGTTGTAGTGACCTAACTTGCCACACCTGAAGCACTTGACCTTGGAAAGCAGGGATAATTTTAGGGGCGAATTTTAGCCCAAAGGCGAATTTTAAGGGATT